>JAVGVS010000002.1:4937906-5254812 GCA_032718565.1 Distichodus sexfasciatus
ATCCGTTCACCCCCACCATTGTGCGCGCGCATTGTACCAACGTCTCTCACACACTCTCCTGTCACGGAGCTCTATGCCCATAATGAGGTCTTATTAAGCTCTTCCCCTGTCGAGAATAGAGGTTGTCACCGGGACGCAGGTAAGCCGCCCGCCACAAAAAAAAAGAAAGGAAGAAAAAAATATTTGCCCATGTTACGGCACTAAACAAACGCCCTGCACCGTAACACCGACGGGCTGGGTGACATTAAATATGTCTGATTCCCGGTGCGTCTCCCTGAAACGGGGGTTAGTTTTGGGAGAGAGAGGAATCGTTTCAGTAAGACTGAGGAAAAAAAGCAGCTCTATCTGTTTATTCTATTATTCTTGCTGTATCTTACTGTCACTTTGACACGCTTAGAATTCTGGCGCGCGTGGGCCGTGTGTGTGTGACGGATCTGTTTACCTGATGCACCTGCCACGTGGCGAAAGGTGCCTTATTAAATTTGTTGAGAAGAAAAGTGTCTCAACCGCGTCACCTTTATTTATTTATTAATTTTATCGGTGTGGGTTTGTGTGTGTTGCTATCTGCTCCTCTCCAGACGCAACACTATCCTGCTCGCCTGACGATACACTCACTGCTCGCTGATAACCTGGCCTGTGTGTGTGTGTTTCTTTGTGTCTTATGTATTTTATACAAATGCTCATGATTATTACTGGTTTTATTTGACACCTGCCACTGTGTCAGTGGGAATTTCGCATACTGAAGGATACTGAGATTACAAAAGCTTCCAGAGTGTTCTAATCCCACATCAGATGCGAGATTAATGTGTAAACAGGTCTGTGTTTGTTTGGGTTTGTGCCACAGTGCGTCTATAATGGCAGAGAAATTTAAACATTGCTTTTCATTCTTATTCTTGCCGAAGCTCCCATATGGCTGTAAACAGTAAATATCTGCAGTTGCACTTGGTCAGTAAAAGTGTATTATTTTAAATACCCATTTTTGGTGCTGAAGGATTGATAAAAGCCTGAAATTTATCCAAAGTAATCATCAACCAATTCAGTAGATCCCTGCACTAACTCACCTAAACCCACATCATGAAAGACCTGATCTTTGGCAGACCCAGAAGCTGGATCTGGAATGTTGGCACTGAGAATTGAAACTGTGCATGGTGTTTGCAACTTTCACAGCTGAATGATAATGAGAGATGGTGTCAAGTTTACACACTATGTTCACAAAGGTCATCATATAGACAGTGAACTAAAGACAGGGATGGCTATTGCCCACATGACCTTAACAAGTTGGTAATAAGGACATTTGCCTCTAGGGGCTGGTTACTTTTATAAGCACATATTTTTACACGTTTGGGCATTTTGTTTATGCGTAAACAGAGTTTTAGCCACATTTAGCCATATTTTTAAAAACCAAAGTGAAGATTTTTCAAAATGCTGGATTCCATGGATACGTGTAAACGAGTAAAACACAGTTTTCTTAAAACGATGATGTCAGGGAAGTCACTAGGATTGAATGGTAGGGAGGCTCAGCCCCCAAGGGTGTGGTTAATGTTAGGGTTATGCACTACGCGCACGCTGAAATTATTAATTAAATTCACCTACCCAGGCTTCATCAATTAATCATTATTTGAAAAGCACTTATCAGGACCTGTTATCTGGCTCTCTTTCTTTCCTTCCCTGCCTTCTCTGGAAGTCCCTTTGCTAAACAGAGAAGCAATGACATGCAGCCTCCACCTGGGTCCATATGCCCGTCCAAATGTTTATTCATAGTAAACATTTGAGTTTGGAGTGTGTTCATTTTGTGTTCTAGTGTGTACAGAGATTGTTTTAGCTGAATGTCGTGTAAACAGAATTTTTAAAAACAATAAACGTATAAAGAAATGTGCCTTTATAAAAATATCCGCACGTGTGTAAATCGGTCTTAGACCAAGAGGTTGTGTGTTCCGATCCAGCACTACTATCACTGGGTTTCTGAGCAAGACCCTTAACCCTGAGTTGCTCTCAGGGAAACTGTCCCTGAAATTAGGAAAACAGGAATTGTCTGGATAAGTGAAATGTCTAAAATGTAAAGTCCTGTTATTGTCTGCTTTCTAGCAACTAGGTAAGTAGCTCCTGTGATCAGAGGTTCCCTGGTTCAAATCCTGGACAAGGAGGTCTCACTGGTGTCAAAGGTATCATTCAGGTACCCTTAAGTGAAAGCCCCACTCCCAAAATGCCTGAGTATCTGCCCATCGCTCCTTCACGAATGAGGCTTAGCTGGAGTTATGGGTTACACTGTCATTGTGGTGCACTGTGTCTGTGTTGTGGTGCGTTCACAGTGACAAAAAAATCCCTCACTTCTGGAGCTGTTTTGATTTACCAGTAAAGCAAATGAGAAAATTCAAGATTTTTAAGATCCAGTGAATTCTATCTTTCTTTATTGTGCAACCATAGTAAAAAAAAGTAGAACAATATTAGAGAATATTCATCATTCATTCATTCATTATCTCAACCGCTTATTTCCAACTGGGGTTGCTGGGGGGACAGGAGCCCATCCCAGGAATTTAGAGTTGACAATCAACTCTGGCCGACCCGGAGCTCAAAACCAGGACCTTCTCGCTTTGAGGCGGCAGCGCTAACCACTGCGTGCCACCCTAGAGAATATTGTACTATTGACATTTTATAATGTACACTGTACACTGTATGCTGTGCATGGTGATTGCATGCTGGGAGAAGACAGTCGGTGACACTGATACTGTACGTTGTAACAGAAGACAAATGTCAAAGATTGACTGTATATATGGTTAAAAGGTAAATACAGTACAATCTTTCACTGTCCAATGTGCTGTACATTTAAAAAAATAGTACGAGTTCCATTAAAGACAAGATAATGCCAACACATTATGAGTCTAAAAAGCTTGAGTATGCAAATCTTAAGCCTGGATTTAACCAAAGAAGTTTTGGGCCCTACCATCACCAGCCCACCATTCCTCTAGCCGTAGAGCAGTGACAAATGTGTTTTGTTTCACACGTTTGTTTAAGACACATTTACAACACATGCAGTAGTTGTTTGAACGATGATCTGTGAGCTAGATGAAGACAGATATCTAGTTTATGAATGATTCTTTATTTATCATGGATTAGAGATGGGATTAGGCCAGGATTAGTGCTACAGTTTTGACAAGCTTGAGAAAGACGTATATTCATGCTTACGGATGATGATATATTTGATTGTTTTAGGACAACTGACAGTTCCTAAGTGGTCAGAGACGCCGAAAGAAGAAGAAGAATATTCATACATTCAACAGGTTATCTTATAAAGTCTTATCTAAATATATATTCCGAGGTTGTTTGAGCAGAGTCACTTGGCATTATGCGGTTGACGGCTTGTGTGTTCCACTTGAATTGTTATGTTATTATTGTGCGTGGAGGATGTAATTCCACACAGGATTGTCACTGAACTTACGGAGAACTGATACATGAAGACTGGCGCAAAAAAGAGGCCGCTTGACCACAGTGCACTTTATCACGGGAAGATTTAAAGTCTAAAAGATGGAGAATGAGAAATTGAAGAGAACTAGGCGGACACTAGCTGCCGGATCCGCATGGGTATATCTGTGTGATGCAGCAGCCGGGGGAGTGTGTTTGGAGTGTGAAAGATTAAAGTGTGTGTATGAGGTGATGCATTGCGATTGTCAGAGAAAAATCCTCTCGGCCCACCGCTATCACCTCAGAGATGCAGAAAGTCCTTAATCCTGTGTATGCACACGCACACACACCCTCACATACACACACATAGACACACACACACACACACAAAAACAAACAATACACCCACATAATTCATATTCACATAGATAGAGAGTGAGAAAGGAGGAGGAGATGTGCTGCTTTTCAGTTCCTGCCTTTTGTCAAACATTTGTTGGGAAGTAGTAGACTTGTTAAATTAGACTCTCTCTCCCTTTCTCTCTCTCCATGTGTGAGTGTGTGTGTAGGAGAACAGCGGAGAATAATCACACTGCTCTGTTGTCTTTTGGAACACACCCTAGGAGGACATTAACATCAAACTCTGGCAGAAGTTAAAAAATAATCAGAGCGCTTGACTCCATCAATCCCACTCTGCCGATGGTGAATGTTTTTTTGTGTGTGTGAGTGTGGCCGGGCTGGTATTTCATTCCTCTTTTCTGAGAGGAAAAAATGACTAGTGAGATGCATTTTTCTGGGATTCACTAAAGGATACGCTTTGTGGAGGAGCAAACTTTTTGATTTTTGAGACTGAAACTGGGCTCACAGAAAGGAGCATTGTGATTGTTGCACTGATTTCTGAGATCAGAGCACGCCATGCTAGCTGCAAATTTTCTCAAAGCATAAGCATAATTTGTGCATAATGAATGCAAAAGAATCTGCTGCTTATGACTTTCCGTTTTACATTTTTAAATAGAGAGAAAATAGGAATAACTGTAGGTGGGGCAGTGATGATCAGAGGGTTAGTAGTTGTGTCTTCATTCATTTGTTAGTGAGTGATTATTTGTCATTGTGAACACACCACAGCACAGCACACAGTGCACCACAATGAAATGTGACCTCTCCATTTAACCCATCTGTGAAGGAGCAGTGGGCAGTGCTTGGAGATGGTACCTTGCTCATGAGTACCTCAGTGGCAACTTTACTGGCCCCGGTTTCAAAGCTGCGACCTTCTGATTATGGGGCGAACACCCTACCGTTACGCGGCCAATTGCCCCACATTTATTATCAGAACTGCTCAATCCATATCACAGTCACAAGAGATCTGAGCCCATCACGGGATGCGAGGCAGTGACCAAGCCTGGGTGCGCACCACAGACCGCATGGCACACACGCTCACATAAAAACAGACTCACATTCACACTTATGGGGGGAATTTAGAGTCACTAATCAACCTACAAGCTGGTGCCTTTGGACTGTGGAAGGAAACTGGAGCAGAATTTTAGAGCTGTGTTCAGGAATATGGTTTTTTGAAAAATAATTTAAAAAATTTCCATCGAAGTTGCCTTTTTGACCTCCCCGCGTTAGTCATTGTGAATCCAGTGCAATTGTGTTCTTCATCACAGCGCATCACATCATGCAGGGTTTTTTTTCACAGAAGTCGCTTTCAGTCCCACGCTTTCCACTAGCTGCCCTTCAAAGAAATTCCCACGACTGCCGCCCCTGCAGACATATCCGCCATACAACTCATCTGATCAATAACTCTTATCTAAGCCACTCTGTATCACAGTAAGGTGGTAATCCACCTGAACCAACACAAATACACACGCACACATGCACACCCACAGCATAAATGCTGCAAATATACAGTAGCACGACATGTATTTAGGTGATAAGGATGTGAACCGACCACAACACACACACTGTAGAGATCATTATGTCACATAAATGGTTTCCCATCATGTTGTTTGGCCTAGATAATTGTTAGGAGTGTGTGTGTGTGTTTGTGTGTGTTTAATTTTGAACACAATGTGCTTGCTTGGCACTTCTCTAATTAAATTGTCACTAGACAGATAATTAGAACTCTGAGCCTCTAGCCTCTAATATAAGTCCAAATATGTGTTTATATATATATATATATATATATATATATATGAGGTAGTCACCTGAAATGGTTTTCCAATAGTCTTGAAGGAGTTTCCAGAGATGCTGAGCACTTGTTGGCCCTTTTGCCTCTATCTATATCTATATATATATATCATATATCTATATATATATATGTATATATATATATATATATATATATATATATATATATATATATATATATATATATATATGTGTATATATATATATGGTGGCATACTTGTTAGGGTGTTAGCCTGTGATCAGAGAGGTGCGCCCGGTTTGAGATCAGGATGAGTGTGGGAATTTACCACTGAGGTACTCTGTGACAGGTACCATCTAAGCACTGCTCCCCGAGTAGCTTGTTGTGCCCACTGTGCTCCTTCACAGATGGGTTAAATGCAGAGGTCATTTTACGTTTGTGGGTGCACTGTGTGCTGTGCTGTAGTGTTTCTGTGACAAATAATCCCACTCCCTCACTTTTTTCATATGTATATAAAAAAACTACAATCATAGTTGTTAAAATTGTTACAACATTTTAGACTGGCTTTTATTCCATATACTCTCTCTCCCCCACTATATATATGTGCATGAAACCCATGTTTTAGCGCCTGTCCAATTAGAATATACCCTAAATAAATGCTGTTCAGCCTCAGCTGTAGATGCTATTATTTCATCCTGCCGTCTTCCCTCTTAACTCTATTTCAGTGATCCCAGATACAGTGCGAATGAAGACGTAGTATGTGCAGCCCAGATTAAAATATTAATCCAGCAAAAATGCACGTGCTGCAACCAAAGGAGAGCTGATTATTATTTTTGCATGGCTGGCTGACAAAAACAGTGTAATCGTGTTCCAAGCTATGGGAGGATGAGTGCAGAGATAATTGAATCCTAAATACATCAAGTGATAAAGGAAAAGATTAATTTATTAACTGTAAAATTGTATTTCCCTGCCACGGAGTCTTATTGCTATGTGGAAGTCTTTATAGGGAAGCAGAAGATGTAAGAACATTCAGGGTGTATTTCTGTATGCTGTGTGTGTATGCGTGTGTGTGTATTTGTATTTCCTGTTAAGCAATAAAGTTTGACTCGTCGCCATAGACGTCACGGTTGTCTGACGGTTTTGGAACGTTAACAATGAGAATTTCTACATGACTCAACCATCAGGTGTGTGTGTGTCCATTCACAAAAGTCCTAAACCATCATTTGTTTGGCATGCGTGGGGCAAGCGAGTGCAGGGCATAATAGTGAGACTCACCTGACTAACCTCGGATGCACAACAGTCTTTAGTGACTCTCTCATTACTTCACAACTTTCATTTTATTACTAGACTTCCTTACAATTTAACATATCCAACATATCCTAAAATACATACATATATATATATATATAGAGAGAGAGAGAGAGAGAGAGAATGAGAGAGAGAGATAGTTAGATAGATAGATATAGATATAGGTATATATGTAGTTTTGAATAATATAAAAGAAGGAAATAAAAAGGGAAATCTATGTATTCCACAAATAAACCATTCAGATGAAATGTTGATTTATGCACATTTTTTCCTAAAGGTTCCCGTTAGTTGTGTTTTGTAAATAAAAAGAAAAAGGGGTAAGTGACTTTTGAATACAAAGACCTATAATCACATAACTATGTTAACTTTATAAATATTTATAGTGTTTTTAGTGTCTACATTTGTGGTGTTTCATTGGTGAAGTGATTCATTTTAGCTCACTAGAATAGTGAAGTTATAAAATGCTAATTACATAGTAATATGTAACAGTAATGTATACTAGCGTGGTTGGGGCTATTAGTCTCTGCTTTATGACACTTTTCCTGCTGTATGACACATGCAGTAAATGGAAGACTGCATTCTCCTTCCTCCACAGCTCGGCTTTCGTTTTGTCGTTCTAATTGCGCAGCTGGTAATTACACTTGAATGGCTTTTCCCCAGATGGACATTTGTAATTCCTGTAATTCCAAGAAGACCTGAACGTGGGATTACACCATAAATGCACATAGTTGAGGAAGTCGGGTGGAGTGTATTTCCTGTCGGGATTCAGACGTTCTTTTAACTGTGACTGTGTTCTCAAAGCAGAAGCCATTTCAGCATTTCTTAATGACTCCATTTATAATCGTTTCCCATTAGCATTATGAACACAGTGTTAGCTTCTCGAATTCCTTTTATCATTCTGTGTATTAAATTTTTATATCAGATGATTTTTGTGGATGTCCTTTTAATCCGTTAAATACCTTTTTTCTCATTAAACCATGAAATAAAATCTTCATATTTCTTCATCGTACTCTTTCATTACACCAAACTTTAATTTTGTAGCTATTCCTTACAATTCATCATTTCCAACATCTCTGTGGTATATTTATGAAGTTTATTTACTAATTACTAATTCATTGGTGTGGTTAGTTTGTTGTGTTTAATGCATATTTAATATGATGTGTGAAAAATCAAAAAGTGAAATGATGGAACTATAAAAGATAAATGTATTTCAATATATGAACTTCCACTGGACTAATGAAAATAGTTCTAACCAAACAGAACATTTCTAAAACGTTCTTTCTTTTTTAAGGTTTGTTTAAAAATGCCTCTCTGTTTCTGCAGGGAAAAAGAGCATCTGAGAGGAAGAGGGAGACAGTAGGTAAAGGTATAGAGATGGAGGGCGTGTCGAAGCTCTGTCGTATGGTTAAAAAGCAAAATAAACAGTTTAAGCTCAAAGGATAAAATATCAGCAGCTTAGGAGAACTAAGTCGAAATAGGGGGTCGGGAAAAGCATGTAAATATTCTTCTGTTTACCTGTCGGCATGCTGCAAATTAATCACGCACACACACATGCACACACATACTCACACACACACTCAGTGTGTGTGTTTACCTGTCTGTGTGCCCCACATTAATCATGGTAGAGGGGGGTGGTGCAGCTGCACTGTAAACAGGTCTGAGAGCTACTGGTTGGCACGGTTTTGTTTTGGTTAAAGTACAGCATGACGGATGAACCTTTAACACACCACTGAAAGACTGCCAGCCGAGATTGAGTGCCCAGTTAGACCAGTGTGTGTGTGTGTTTTCACATATCACATCATGACTCACCAGTACCTTTTGTGCAAGTGAGTGTGTGCAGGTGTCGGAATTAGTTTATCGTTAAACATTCCAAGTGCTCATTACAGAAACACACGATGGCACCGCTATCGTTTCTCAATTACTATTATATAATGACACTAGAAGGTAAATTTACGCAATAAAACTAGCAGTGGAAGGTCATATTGCATTGTAAATCTCATCTCTAGTACTGTAGGTGACAAAAGAGTTCCTGCTTGGGTTTCCTAAAAGCATCGTAGGATTAAAGAACATATTAATACCTAGAGAAAACATTTAAAGTAATTGTCTCTCAACCAAATAGTTTTTTGGCTATGATGCTTTCGGGAACCTCAACACCTTTTAAATATCAAATATACTTCATAGTTTGAAAAATGTCATTCTATATGAAATTTTGTGCAATTACACTTAACAATTTGATCATACAGATAATCTCATGTGTACACTATAAAATCTGAAATGACACAGCTGCTCAATGTTAATTTGTTCAGTTTTTTTTAAAGAAATTGCGCAGTGAAGAAATGTGAAATCAAAACCTCGTTTTAGAAAATGTCATGTTTGTTTTCTAAGTTAAGTCTCTTCACACTGATAGCAGCTTTAATTAAGGCTGATCAAGACTCCTGTTGGTCAGGAGTCTTTCTGAAAAAGTAAATGTAAAAATCTCTACATTCTAGTGTAACAGGTAGGGAGTTGGACCTGTGATCGGAAGCTCACCAGTAAAGGTATCACTGAGGTACTCATGAGCAAGTACTCTCCCCAAGCACTGCTCTCCAGACACTGCATGTCAGTTGACTACTGCTCCTCAAAGATGGTTCAAACGGGACGTCACATTTCATTGCATTACACTGTGCTGTGCTGTGTTCAAAATGACAAATAATCTTTTTCAGTGTTAAAGAAGTAGTTGAAATGCGTTTCCAAACATATTTTTGGCTTAGACGATGTACTGTTATTACCTTTATGTCTGAGCATATGTTTGACTGTTCTTATTTCTCAAACGGACCAGTTCCAGCCTTCAGGCACAAGCCCTGATATCAGCATGGGGCAGTTGGTAGTGTAACAGTTTGGGAGTTGGCCCTAGAATCGGACGGTCACCAGTTCAAATCCCAGACCTGGAAAGGTACCACTGAGGTACTCAAGAGTAAGGTACCATCCCCAAGCACTGCTCCCTGGGTGCTTCACAGATGGGTCAAATGCAAAAGTCACATTTCATTGTGGTGCACTGTGTGCTGTGGTATGTTCACAATGACAAAAAATCACTCACTTAAATCAGCACCAAGAAATAGATACATTTCATGTCCAAACAAATAACAATATTCGTACTACTGTAACATTTGTATTTTGAAATGTAATAAGACAAATTCTCATGCCGAATAGGTTCTATCAGTAAAGTATTTGGTTTTCGTTAATGAGGTGACTGTGCGTATTTGTCTACACAACAACCCTAGCTATAATATTAATAGATAATAAGTAGAAACTAAATGAAAATGGTGCCACACGCCACATGCTGAGTTCTGCCTGTTTCCTGCGTAAGAATCTTACCTGCTGATTAGCTCCCGTTTAAACCATTCGAATTTGATGTGGCTTAAGCATGGTTCTGTGAGAAAAACGGGAGCGGTGAAAAATAAAAGCCCCACTCGTGGATTAATGTAGAGCGTGTGAGCGCAGGGGGAGGCATCTTAACTGGGTTCATTATCATAGCATTTCTCCTACCTGTCTCATTAAATTCCTCTTTTCAGGATAGAATGGTTTAATTTAATATATGCTGGCCGGCTAACGGTAAGCCGTGTGTAGTCACCGCGAGCAGTGAGCAGGACGGATCACGGGCCCGAATGCACCCATCTCCCGCCTCTTTTACTGCGTCTGGGGCTCACTGTATTTTGGCTGCGTCCCTTTCTCTCACACACACACAAACTGATGCCTGCTTAAGGAATGAAAGAGTGTTGCTCCATTGCTCTTTATCTGAGCAAAGAAAAGTATCATACTACAGAGAACTGGGGAGCTGCTTTTATTTTCTTTGCAAATATGCATGCAAATGCACACACACACATAAAATACACACAAAAACATGCATAGAGAGCTAAAAACCACACAAACACAGATACATGCACACACATACGAACACAATGCATGTACACGGAGACTCTCACAGAGATCTAGGCATATGTATGTGCATAGACACACACACACACACACACACACAAACAATGCATGCACATGGACACCAGCACAGAGATCTAGGCATACACACACACACAAACACACACATGCATGCAAACACATATGCACACACTCATACACACATAACACATGTACCCACACGAGTGCATGGATATAGAACACACACACACACACACACAATGCATCCAAATGAACATTTGCCCATATGCACACACACATACAGTGCGCACATAAGCAGACATATGCACACACATGTAATGCATGTATCCACACAGTCTTTTTCTGTATTATACAGACACACACGCACACACACAATATACGCAGACATGGGCGCTTGCACTTTCATACACACACCATGTAGACTGTAGCTTTGTCTCTGGCGTACAGGGGCTCATAAACTTTTACTCTCATCTCTGCCCCTAAACCAGTGTGTTTCCTGTCATATTTTTAACACCCAGAGTCGACAAAATTACCAAACAGCTCGACCGGGAACTAATGGAACCTTTTCACAACATGACAAAAACAAAATTACACTTCTAAGCCTGCTCGCTCCATATTAGTGTCCACACAATACACGTTCCGAGCGAATCCACGCTGGCACCATGTCACTTTTAAAGCTGCGTTAAATTCTCCTAATCATTCCCCCGCGCAGGTCTGCTATTATATCTGGGGGTGGGGTGGGGGGGGGAAGTTTAGCGACGAGCCTAACTTCGGCGAAATTTGGCGGGTCAGCATTTACCCGCCGTTTCTGCGTTGTCGGGCACGATCCCACTCGGGTTTTTTTTTCCCTTCTAATTTCCTCCTGAAGTGCGACCCCAAAAATGTGTGACCTCCGTCTGCCTGGCCAGCCACTCTCAAGAAAAACCTCTGGGCCTTTGACGCTCTTTGGATTGGTGGATGGCTGAATTGGAGCTTAGACAAAAGAAAAGGAAGAAGCAGCACTTAAAGCAGACGATTAGCTTGACGCGAGCTGAAGGACAGAGGCACGTTGCTGCCATTCCGCTCATTGTGTCTGGCTAACTTTAAAAGGATGCTAATCCAGGCCGCTCTAATTGCGTGCCACCTCCCTGATGTCGCCCCGGGGCCGCCTCTGTTTTCCCGGTGCATTGTGGTTTCTGGCGTTTTCCGGCCCCCCTCTCTCCCCAACCTCCCCTCGATCCCCACTCGATCCCCCCGCGATCCCGCTCCTGCGTTTCGGCCCTCCTCATAATGAGTTTTTAAAACACATAATACCGCTCGGCCTCTTCGCAGGCATCTGATGTTTAGCGCAGGACGACTTCGGATTAAGGCTTCTTCGTTCCGGGCTCAGCTCCATTCTTGCGGCTCGTTGGCAATCCGGCAGATTGATTGGGAGTTTTAATTAAACGGCAGTAATTATAGTGGAAATCTCTCATGGAAAAGAAAGAATTAAAAGTTCGTTTCATCTGACTAATTATCGGCCTGGGTTCTGGCGCCTCGTGCCGAGGGCAGAGCCGGACACGTGAGGCGAGCGGGGGAAAGGCGGCATGCTGGAAACGTGATTTAAAAAAAAAAAAAAAGGGAAAGGAAAGCTGTCATGCGTTTCATCTGCTCTTCTATTTTTTGTTCATTTTGATAATGCCAATGAATAATTCCCTGTTTGAATTTCCATACTATAGCTTTTTTTTTCTTCTTTCCCCTTTCCCGCTCCCTCTTTTACATTTCTTGACACGGCTTTAGAAAGGAACGCCGCAAAGTGGCTTTGAATACCGTAAGAGAACAATCGCAAGGTGAAGATAGCGCTGTTGATTTTGTTAGGCCTCATCCACGGGCAAGTGAATGAGCGATTCCGAGCAAAATGTTTGCTGACTTCATCGAGTGAGAGAGGAAAAAAAAGAGAGGAGGAGAGAGAACGAGGAGGGGAAACGCCGCTTCTTTTCCCATCTTCCTCCCGTCTGTCTCTTGCTCGCCATCGCCGGCTTTAGGGGGGAAAAGCAATATAGGAATCACTTTAGCCGGAAAAGAGCATTGCTATTTAGGCTTAGCACTCCATCAAGCCGGCTGGGTGATGGCGATGGCGAGTTACCATTAGGCAGACCTGATTAGGAGCCAGACTTAGGCACCGGAGTCATGCGTGCCATTTCCCTGATAGTGCTGGAATCTGGATTTCCCGCTTGGCTGCGTCCGTGTGGCTAAATTCAGCCAAGCGCAGAGGCTTGCGCGCCGCCGCGCCGGCGAAGGTAATTCTCATTTCCAGTCCCCGGCGCGCACCGCGGAATCCGCCGCCACCACCGCGGAAATCCAATATAAGGGAGGAGGGGAGGTGGGATATGAAGATTTCCGAAGAGTTTGAGTTGGGTGTAATATAGGAAAGACAAATTACAATAACATCAAGAGAGGTTTTTATCGCGCCGCGCACAAAGCCCGACTTAACTTATTAACCTGTCCGGCTCCGGTGGAAGCGGGTTCCTCAGTCCCGTGATGTCTTCGTCCCTGTCAGGTAGAAACCGTCTGTGTGATTTATCACAAGTTTGAGTCGAGTCTATTTAGTCATGGCGTGAAAACAAGGCCTGCACCACCGCTTTCTTACTGGCTGGATGTTTGAGTTAAGAGGAAAAACTTTGTGGGAAACTTGGGTAAATTGTGTGTTACTGGTATTTTTATGGCTTGTACAGACAGAGTGAGTGTAACAGTCTGAGTTCTCAATACCTCTTTCTCTCTATCTATCACACACTCCCCCTGCTCTTTCTCTCCCTGTTTGTCTCACTCTGTCTATCTGTCTATCTCTCTCTGCATGTGTATGTGTGTGTGTGTGTGTGTTGGTTCTTCATGGGCATGATGCCCACTTCCACCAGTGATGTGTCTCTCACTGACACAGAATCACAGCTCTTCACTCAATTGAGGCCCATCTTCATTTCAGCATTATTTCATCACCAGCGTGTGTGTGTGTGTATTTAACTTCGAATGATGACTCCAGGTTTCTACAGATGAGCCATCATTGAAAATGCAATCGTTCTCTCTCCCTCTCTGTCTGTCTATCTCTCTCTCTCTCCTTCATTATTCTCTCCTTTTCACTCAGTCTGTCAACAAGCTCCTCCCACCCTTGGAGCTGTCACTCTAGAACAGGATGCCCATTTAGCTAGCACACAATTACACACTTGTGTGTGTGTGTGTGTGTGTGTGCGTATGTGTGTGTGTGTGTGTGTGTGAGTAAGACAGGGAGTGGGGAGCCCAGGCAGTGTGTAAGGCGATCCTGTGCGCCCCCTGTGCGGCTCTGGGGGGGAACAGAGAGGCGGCTGTGTGACTCCCCTCCCCTCCAAGCTCTTCCCAACAATTACCTTCAATTAGAGGCGAGCAGCAGCACACAGAGCCTGAATGCAGGCCATTAGGGGCCAGGGTGAGACCTGCTGTCCCCCTGCTGCTCCCCTACACCACTCTGGAGATAGGGTTACACACACACACACACACACACACACACACACACACACACTGAAGCATCCACACACACACTAAAATACACACACTAAAAGACACACAGAGGACGGTCCACTTATACACACTGAAACACACACACACAGGACAGTCCATACCCACACACTGAAACACACACAGGACAGTCCACACACACACACACACACACACACTAAAACACACCCAGAGGACAGTCCACACAAACACTGAAACACACCCAGAGGACAGTCCACATACATACAAACACTGAAACACACACAGAGGACAGTCAACGCACACACACCTACAGGACAGTGCACATACACAGACACACACATACACATACACAGAGGACAGTCCCTACCTATACCCACAAAAATACACATACACATACAATTACTCACACATAAATACACACATTACACACACTCACATATAGAGGACAGAGCACACTCACACAAACACACATAAATCCACAGAGGACAGTCCACACATATACCCAAACAAATATTCATACACACATACACACATACATACACATATCACACACACACACACACACACACACTCACATACAGAGGACAGATTACACACACAAACGCACACACATAAATCCACAGAGGACAGTCTATGCCAACACACATACACAGAGGAGAGTCCACACAATCATAAACACTCACCAGATACACACACACCCACATACACAGAAGACAATCCACACACATCACATATACAGTACACAAAATGCATACATATTGTACACACCCACACACACGTATGCATGAACACGCACGCACACACACACACAAATGACTGCACTTTGAACGCCAGGAGAGAACATCTTGAATGGGCTCAGAAGTTCTTTCATGGTTTTCAGACCACCTACAGAGACAGGTGACTTCATTTAGGTGTGAGTGTGTGTGTGTGTGTGTGAGAGAGAGAGAGTATGTGCATGGAGAAGTATATATGGGAGATATTCGTGACTGATTTTGTCTCTCTCTTCCTCTTTTTTGGTCTTATTTGACCATGTTTTAGCATTTGTCCTTGTTGTTTTATATGTAATTCACCTCAAGTCTCACTGCTGTGCATTTCATTTAAGGAGTGTGTTCTCCCTGTATCATTTATAATAATGACCTCCTAGCGGCACTTAAAAGGAGAGAGGGAAACACACACAACACTGCCTTGAATCAAAATAAAGTTGACAGTGAATTAATAACACAGACATACACACACATAGGTATGCATGCACATACGCACAAACACACACCTTGGGAAAACGAAGCAAGTCTAGACAAAGGTAATAAATCATATCTATTGTCATTAATAATCTCTGACATAAAGAAATTTATGAAAGTGTTTCACAGGGCTTTACGTGCAAACGGAGAAAAAAGGGGAAAAACAAACTTCATGGCCTCGTTTGGACCCCGCTTCAAACTAAATAACTCCATTAGCAAAGCAATAAATCTGAGTCATTACGCACCACACAAACAGCTTTAATTGAAAGCTCTCTCTCTCTCTCTGTCTCTCTCTCTTATTCGCGCTCTCGTTTGCTCTTTCAAAACACACACACACACACACATATGCATGCACCTACACATACTGTTGTTATGCCAAATGTCCTGAGGTGAAATTCTGAGTGATTACCTGTTTTATTGTATTTTATTACAGTTTTTAATTGTGAGTGCTGCCATGGAAATGTACAGTGCATTTGGAATCTTCCTCTGTCCTGTGCAGGACTGTGCATGTGTGTTTGGTGTGTGTGTTGGGGTATTGTTGTGATTGATAAAGAAGTATGGGATTGGTTAGTCCCTCTCTCAGATGTATCAAGTGTCATGGTTGGTGAGCAAAAAAATCCTTAATTATTGTATGCATTGAAATGACTGTATATTGTACACACAAGTATAAAGACAGCGTTCAAGGGAGTGTGTGTGGAATGAACAGAG
This sequence comes from Distichodus sexfasciatus, assembly GCA_032718565.1. Taxonomy (NCBI): domain Eukaryota; kingdom Metazoa; phylum Chordata; class Actinopteri; order Characiformes; family Distichodontidae; genus Distichodus; species Distichodus sexfasciatus. The sequence goes on from JAVGVS010000002.1 coordinate 4,954,101, forward strand.
GATGAGCGAGAGAGAGAGAGAGAGGGAGAGAGGAGAGGAAATGTTGTGCGAGAGAAGGCGCGAGAGTGTGTTTGCATGCATCAGTGAGACCATGATAAACTTTGTGCTGTTTCTAATTAGAAGTTGGCAAAAATGTGATCGTTAGTTTTTCAATTAAATGATACAACATTCCACAAAGCCATCACTAATCACTCTGTAATTAATACAGACAGAGTTTAACTCAGCTGCACATAGTGGGTGTGTGTGTGCGTGTGTGTTTACCATAAACACAATCCACAGCTACACACACTCACTCAGTGAGAAGTGTGGCAGGTTAAAACAGTAAGGGTACACTTAAAACAATATTATTGGCTGTGTGTGTGTGTCTGGAGTCCTACCGGTCTAACTCTATTTTGTTACGTGTTATGGTATATGTATACAAAACTGCTGGTTCTTGGGTATTGTGTTTGTGCTTCCTTGAATTTGTGACAGATACTTGATTTAGTTGTGCACACTTCTCCTAGCTGGAAGCGTAACCGTGGCTCACGTAGTAACTATAACTCTTTGCCCCGTGCTCGGAAGGTCGCTGGTTCAAAATACTGGTTCACAGGTGGTGTGTTCACAATGACAAATAGTCACTCACTTTCACTTTCTTCTTCTTCTCTGTGTGTGTGTATGTTAATCTGTCATAAATTGTGACTTCCTAAGATTTATGAGAAACCCTTTGAGACATCATTCATACATTGTCTTACACACAGCATTACAATCTCATATATAACTTTGGTTCACAAATTATTCATTCATTCATTATCCAAACCTCTTAATCCCTATCATGGTTGTGGGGACCGGAGCCTATCCCGGGAACTACAGGCATAAGGCAGAGACCAACTCTGGGCAGGCGCCATCACACTGCAGGGCACAGACCTTATGGGCCAATTTAGAGTTGGCAATTAACCTATACTGCATGCCTTTGGACTGTGGAGGAAACTGGCGCACCCGGAGAAAACCCAGGCGAACACAGGGAGAGCATGCAAACTCCGCACAGACAGGCCCTACGGCTCACCCAGGGTTCAAACTCAGGACCTTCTCGCTATGAGGAACCACTGCGCCACTGTGCCTCCCAGCTTGCAAATTAACATTTACAATCAACAGATATCAAGTATCACAATTCAATCTAAAAATGCACATTGCCCAGCATGAGAGTGTGTGTAGATTCCTATAAATAGCCACAGGTGACTTCATCCAGAAGATTACTCACACAAACATAAGATTTATATTGATTCTGGCAGATGACATGTGGGTGTGTGTGTTCCAGTTGTGTGCACCTGCTGGTGTGTTTGTTTAAAAGGAGATAATATCTGGAAGAAGAGATAAGTGATGTGTGTAAGGTGTGACTAATGATAAAACCTCTGCCATGTAAAACTAGAATGGGGAATAAATATCTCTCTGGTTAAGCCCCTTACATGTAGGAGAGGAGGTTTTCCTTCTAGTCTTTTCCACCAATGATAATTATAGATTATGAGAAATGTGGTGTACTTTTCTACCAACGCACCAGTTAATATTTGCTGGCGTTCGCAACCTTAACTTTTCACGAACACGTCTTCTTCGCATACAATGTACAATAGTGCAAGAACTACCTTTACTGTTTAAAGAGTCCCTACTCATACACCCAATCCTAATCTAACACTAACCTAAAACCTAAACTAAGACTCTAAACACCAAGGAAAACAAGCACTAAAACTGCACATGGGGGAGTGGATGAACAACAAGCATGAAAGGTAATTATTTTTGTAATGATACACCAGTTGTTAGCAAAGTTAGGAGGGTTAGGAAGTTCGCTCTGTCATCGAAAGGTTGTCGGATCGCATCCCCAACCTGTAAAGAGCGCACTGCTCCTTCATGGACAGGTCAAATGCAGAGGTCCCATTTCACTGTGGAGTGTTCACAATGACAAATAATCACTCACTTTCACCTAAGCCTAAATCTATCCTTAATCTCTGAAGAGATGTCAAAAGTACACGCATTTTCACTCAAGTAAAAGTATAGATACACATGTTTAAAAAGACTATAGTAAAGGTTAAAGTATTGACTCGACTTCTTTACTCAAGTTAAAATGAAAAGTATAGGCTCTTAAACATACTTAAGGCATAAAAGTATAAAGTACCCTTGTGAAGGACAAAACCACCATTTTAGGACAAAGCTGACTGGACTCCATGTCCATGCGATATGAAGAGAGCAGGCAGAGAAAAATAAAGTCATATGAATACATAAAGCTCCATTGGCCATTATACATGATGACTGCCTCTATCCTAAACACAGCATACATAAAATATTATAGTGCTGTAAAGAGTGTGATATAAATAAACTTTCTGCCACCGCAATCACAATACCATTTCCCACTGAGTTGCAGCCTGGTTTTAGTTTCTTTTTCTTTCTCTCTCACTTTATCGTGACGTAGAAAGTGAGAGAGAGGAGTAGAAAGTACAGGTATTCATGCTAAAATGTACATAGTAAAAGTTAAAAGTTGGCAAAAAATAATTAGTCAAAAGTACAGATACACCAAAATTCTACTTAAGACCAGTAACAAGTTATTTGTACTTCATTACTTCCCATTTCTGAATCTCAGTACCCAAAAGCAAACTCTTCTAGTTTTTTCAAACAACACCTTTTCTGTGAAGGCATTTTTTAAATAAGAACTGCAAAACTTTTCCTTTTAAACAAACCCAAAAAGTTTTCTACTAGTGTAAGAACATCAAAACTTCACAAATCACAGATCTCCAGATAAATATTTGGGAATTTTCTCTCAAAATGAAAAGCACATCAGTTTGTGTTCATTATGCAAACAGGATTCTGATACAGCACTACTGTGAAACACACACTCACACACATCTAGGAGCCCAATCTGTAATATCAGCCCATTTTCTGTGTCCCTTTTGGGTCATTTTTACACAGGAGCCATGAATCATATGTCAGTCACAAATGGTTGGCGTGTTCCGCTGAAGCGGTGTCAGAGTTAGTCCCGCTTAATTTCTGCATATGCTTATATATTCATGCCATGCATATTGGAATCCTATTAAAACCCCACTGAGGGTATTTTGGGGTATTAGACTCGGGGTGGGGGGGTTCAGGAGCGGGTGAAAGATGGGGCAGTTGCGTCGTCAGCGCTTTAGCCCCTCCACTGATCTTAATCTCAAGAAGAGCCGGAAAACGCAGTGCAGTGCAGAACGGAGAAAAAGAGGAACATCTGAAAAACAAGTAAAGACATCTTAAGGATTGTACTAGAAGATGGGGAAGGATAGAATAAAGTGGGGGAAGGAAGAAGGGAGAAAGACAGATGAACAGTAAGGAGGGAGGAGAGTTACACACACATACAAATAGAGAAAAAGTGAAGGGAGCGGGAGAGAGTTCACAAAAAAGTAGGAAAGATAAATATAGAGATAGAGAAACAGAGAGAAAGAAAGACAGATATAACTTGTAAAACATTTAAAGAAAATAAGAAAGATAGATTTGATTTAAGAAAAACACAGATAGAGACAAAGTGAAAGGTGTGAGAGTTTTTAAGAAGAAAAGTCATAAAGAGAATCAGAGATATAGGTTCAGAAGGAGAGAGGAAGAGGATGAGAAAGAGAGAGTCAGAATTCGTACATTTTCACAGGTGATTTCACAAATTACAAACTTATTCAATCAGTTGAGATTCCAAATCAGATGCTCCTATTCGGGCTTGTGTTCCAGTGTGCCGGCCTTGTGATTCAGCCTGAGCCAGACACTCATTCATTTTCTCCTGCCTGTGCTCCTGGTTGAGGGCTAATTTGTAGTGTGTGAGCTGTACAGCGGGGCTGTGTGTGTGTGTGTGCGGACAGGCCGCCCCGGAGCCTCTGATTGGGCCGTTAAAGGATTTTCTGGGCTCCGAGCCCAACGCTGTCCACCGCTCCGCTGAAGCTGTTGATCTTTAGGCCGCTCCCACGTCGAACGGGGACGGGGGGGCGGGGGGGCGGGGGGGATTGGATGGATGATTTAGGAAAAAAGAGAGATAGAGAAGAAAGGAAGAAGGGCAATGCCATCTGAACTCACTGTTTCTTGGTGTGTAGTTTTAAGAAACAGGGATCTGTGAAGATATGTCTAATAATACATGAATAACAAAAAGAACAAATGGATTCACAAAATTTATGAATTCACATGAATTGAAGTAAATGTAGACACTTCTTTACTAAGTTTTAGATATTTTTATTATGGTTAAATTGCGAGAGCCAAAGGAAGTACCTAATAAAAAATGTGTGAGGGGATGAGAGAAAGAGAGAGAGAGAGAGAGAGAGAGAAGGAGGAAATAGAGATAGAGAGAGTAACCATGTGTTTTTGATCAGTGTTCAAAGAGAAAAATCTGAAAACTATGATTCTAGGATTTCTACACATTCATAAGGAAGAGTAGACACACACAGTAAAGAACAGGGAAAATATGAAAATATGCAGTTTAACAATTTTTTTACTTTTCAGGGTTTAATAAACATTTAATAATAATCATTTACATTGTGTTTGAAAAAATGGAAAAATTCATATCATGTTTTTTTTAGGGAATTGGAAACCTTTATTAATATCCAGATTTAAAAGGCTCAAATAAGGAGAAATTACCAGTACCTTCAACCCTAAACATTTAAGCACAACACATGAAATATATTTAGTCTGTTACTTTTATGAGCGTGTTTGTTTTGCATGTGTCATTTTTAGAGTTGTGTTCAACTTTCCCTCTCCCTACATAACCCACCCCCTCATCAACCCCCACCCCTTCGAGGTCACACAAAAATTAACTCGAAACACATAGCACCTCGAGCGATCCCGCCGCCTCATTTTCAAATGTTCTCTCAGCCCCAAATGAAGGCAGCTGGGAATAAAAAGTAAATATGAAAAATTATTGAAACCATTCACACTTCAGATGTTTTAAAAAAGGCTACAATTCACGGCCAGCGATAACACGGGAAGATTTCACTTAATTAAACTTGTACAGGCAGTGCAAAGTTTAAAAGGAAAAAAAATACACGCACTCGCACACACTCTTGTTATGCCATGAAAATTTTGGAAATTATCAAATACAAATTAATTAATGTTTTGAGTCCATGTACGGAGCAATGAATTTGCGTTTAGGAAATTAAAAAGATAGAGGCCTCTCACTGCCTCGCTGTGCCAGTGTGTAATTTATTACCGCCGAGTTCAAAACGAGAAATGAAAAAAAGAAAGCAGCAAAATACAGCCCGGCTAATTTTATACATTAGGCTACTGGAATTATTTTTCTAATGCGTGTACCCTAAAACTGTGCTTTTTGTAATTAAACTAAATATGGAAATGAGTGAGGAAGACACAGATATCAATCGCTCTTTGTCTTTCAAGGGTGAACCAGCCCACAGGTTATGTTTCTTCACCCCGCCATCCCTCCCTCCCTCCCTCCCTTTCCTCCCTCTCTCTCTTTTTCCTTTCCAGTAATTCCCATTTTTTTAATGTTCGCCTCTGACCATTTTCCTCCTCTTTACCCCTGTTCTCTTTAACGCCATCGATGGCAGTTTGAGAAACATTAGCTCTTTTAATCAGGATGGATGAAACAGGCTTACGATCGCCTGCCCTGTGACCCTTGGCCTGCCGCTGACCCTTGCTCTCCGCTTGGTCTATTTGGGGTCAGTTTTGTCCATACAAAGCCTGTGTAAACATGCGGCTGTCACTCACTTAGCATGCTAATGCGCTCTGATGCTTGCTGTGGACAAAGACTCCAGAGTGACCCCTGAGAGACACGGCGAGACTCTTGACCAGATTTCAAAAGAAGGCAGAATTTTGCTTTAGTGCGGGTTTATTGTGTCTGCTTCTGATTTTAGCTGGAGGTACAATTAGTCAAAGTGGAGCACTGAGTTTCCATTAAGGGTTGATTCTTTAAAACTGGACAGGTTCGGAACAATTTAAAGAGAATTAAAGTGAGTGATTATTTGTTACTGTGAAAATAATCACACCACAACGAAATTTGACCTCAGTATTTGACCCATCCTTGAAGAAGCAGTGGGGAGCAGTGCTTGGGGATGGTACCTTGCTCACGTGTAGCTCAGTGGTACTTTTACCGGTCTGTGACTTGAACTGGTGACCTTTTGATCACAGGGCTGACTCCCTAACCATTACGCTACGAACTGCCCCATCTGATAAGGCTTATTCGTGTTTGTTGTATAGAACCCTGTTAGACCTAGACACACACACAAATATACACAAGTCCTGTCTTGCTATATTTGTGAGGTACTTCCATTAACTCCTCAATGCCTTGATGTAAATAATTCAACAGCTGCGCTCAACGCTAAGCTTACACTCTTAGAATGAATGTGTTGAAAAATTACACAAATCACGCTTTAGTTTACACATTTTGTAGTTTTAAAATGTACACAACATGTGCATCGGTGGCGCAGTGGTTAGCGCTGCCGCCTCACAGCGAGTAGGTCCTGGGTTCCAACCCCGGGTCGGCCATGGGGTCTTTCTGTGTGGAATTTGCATGCTCTCCCCATGTTGGTGTGGGTTTCCTCCGGGTGCTCCGGTTTCCTCCCACAGTCCAAAGCATGCAATATAGGTTAACTGGTGACTCTAAAGAAGCCACGTAAGGTGTGACTGAGAGTGTGATTATGTGTGTGTGTGTGTGCTCTGCGGTGTGTTGGCGCCTGCCCATGATTGGTCCCCGCCTTGCGAACATAAGTTCCAGGGATAGGCTCCAGTCCCCGCGACCCCAATTGGGATTAAGTGGTTCGGATAATGAATGAACGAACAAACATGTGCATTTGTTCACAGCATTCAACACAATATGTATAACCATGGGCAGCACAAGCGTTAATATTATACATGTTTACACATCTTCATGTAAACACAAGGAACCTTGTCCCAAAACTCATTGATAAATGTGAGAGAATTTGATACAGTTTGTATCCATTTTAACACAACTTTTCTAAGAGCGTAATCTCACTAGCCTGAAGCAAATCTTTTCTTTCTTTTAGATTTTTTTAAAAGCAGAATTTGTATTTATTCTTCTGAAAGTGCAAATAAAAAGTATAATCACAAAAAAAAACCCTAAAATAAAATCTGGAACTTCTCTATAAATGCAGTCCAATCCTCACATACAAAAAATGTCCTCATGAGGCCACAAAGGTATGACAAATCTTAGCTTTTTATAATCTTCTCAAATTTGCATTCACATGCACACAGACACAATCACACGCACACACATACAGGGTGAGGTAGATTCGGAGTTGGACCAGATGAAAGTCTGTCACAGTTTAACCTTCCACTTTTATCCGAAACAGCCCGAAAGAGAACAAGAAATTCTCTGTTGAGGTGTTTGTGTGCTTGGAGTCAGCTGTGAACATGTCAGAATTAAATGCCTATGAAGTAAACATACAAACTCTCTGATGAGATCACCAAATATGGCAGTAAACAGTAGAAAATGTTGAACCCACACACACTTTTCAGTTTTGTCTTAGTGTTTCCTTTGACATAACAGTATATTAACTGAAGCCCAAGAGTCTTCGGTCTGACACAACCCTTATTCCTTATTGCTAATAAAAGCTCCATGAAATTTAAACACACGCACACACACACACACACACACAGTGATTTGACATGTTATTAGCCTCCTCTATTCATACCATTCACTCTCTCTCATTAAAGTCTTTCATATTCATATCATTCTTCCTTATTACATACAGCTACCAATTCTCTCTCTCTCTCTCTCTCTCTCTCCCCCACCACCCCCGCCACCCCACCCCCTTCCCCTGCCACTTCTTGACAGCTTTGATAGAAGAGGACGTCTTTCTCACTTCAGCGTGTTGCACTGGCCATTGTTCGCTCTGAATGACCATTTGACACACGAAAGAGAGGAGGAAAGGGGAGGAATATACGGAGACGAGAGGGCCAAGGAGTGGGTGAGTTAATTAGAAGTATGTGTGTGTGTGTGTGTGTGTGTGTGTGCAGAAGAGAGAAGGAGGGAGGGTGGAGATTGAGAGAGTGGAGTACACCTCTGAGAAAACTTTGTCAGACTGATGAGGGGATAAGTCAGTAATTACTTCTCTTATTGCTAAAAGCATACACAGAACTAAAGGAAGGTCATGCGGTCTGTACACCAAGCACAGCCTCATTATGAGAGGGAAGGAGGGAGAGAGCAAGGGAGAGAGAGCGGGAGAGAGAGAGAGGTGAGGTTCTAAGGTGATCAAAGATAAGAAACAAAGTAATTAAACCAGAAAAACACCATCAGCACTGCAACAAAGGGGTGGGATGGAGTGTGTGTGTGTGTGTGTTTAAATCACACCCACACTAGTCTGCATATTACTGTGCCCTGTCGCTGTCCATACACACACACACACACACATACGCACACACAATCCAACATCTATGTACCCTTGCTCTTCCATCTCCGCCTCACCCAGGAGAGTGGCCATGTGTGAGTGTGTGTGTGTGTGTAAAGGGAAGGGGTGTGCGTATAATTGTGCTGCAGCGATGAGGCCCTGTGATAGGCGGAGGTGTGGGAATACGCAGAGATAATTAACACCGATAGCCAACCGTGGGGCAGTGGTGGAGAAAGGTGGACGGCAAGATAAAGCGCTCATCAGAGCACAGACGCCGCCTCGCGCTTAGAGGCACGCCGGGTAAATAAACGAGACAAGAGAGAGAGAGAGAGAGAGCGAGAGAGAGAGAGAAGGTTAACACAGTCTGAAATAAGGTTACGCCGCCATCAGAGGGAATTCAGATGGCGTGGTGTTATGCACCGAGGATAGGGATAAGGGAGGAGTGGGATGCAGTGCGTGTTGTGTTAACAGCAGCGGATGTGTTCTGTTGATTTGTGTCTGTTAACTGTGATGGGCCTCCTAAAGTCATACTCTTCATTCCTGGTCACATCTTACAACTTTGTTTCGTGTTTTTATTTAGTGCCATTGTCCTTGTGAAACTGTCCCAATAAATACTTAAAAAAAATACAAAAAAGAGGTTACATTGGTGGTGCTGGTTGAATGTCACCTGTGTGTGTGTATGTGTGTGTGTGTCATGAAACAAAGAGAAATAGTCACAGAAAAAAACTACCAATTTTCTCTAATGCATTTAAAATTGTTTTCCCTTTAAAGTAAAATCAAGCCTTAAGAAAAAATCTCTCTGTAACCACAATCTCTTTTTCTGTAGCTGGACTACATTATCAAGTTGGGGACAGGAGCACCTAAACCGAGACTGAGACAAGAACAAGACCAGAGTGTGTTGAGACTGAGACAAGACCAAGACTCTAAAGGACTCGCTGCTTCATAGACTTGCATAGTTGTTATTATGCAGAGACATTAATGGCTTAGTTCTGTTAAGAAACATAAGGTTAGTATCAGGCAGAAACACTATCCATTTGGTATCTATCTGGATACAGAATACAAGGATTTGATAACAAATAATACATTTTTACATATTAATTTATTTTCTTATTGATTACTCTCTTACATTATAAAATGGAAAAAAATTCTGATCAATTGAAAATGAAGAAACACTAAAGTTTTGGGTAATTTTGAGCCAATTTGGTCTCATTTTGGCCTGTGGAGCTGCTTTTGGCCTTTCCGGGAAAGTACTAAATTTTTGCACATGACGCCGTTCCATATTAGAGTCACTAGCGCTAAAACGTGTTTACATCACAAATAATATAATCAAGGCCTTTTTACGCAACTACTTCTGCTTTTGTGCACGGAATTGCTCAGAAATAATTTCACATACAGAGGAATGAATATAATGTGCAGTAAGTTCAAAGTCTTGTGATTCTGATGATATGTGTCTGATTTCTGAATATAAAAGGGGTTTTGAGTTATTCAAACACTAAGTAATGAACAACGCAAAATGCCTGCATCTGTCGCAAAGAGTTTTAATAGTAATATTCTCTTACTTGTGGACTTGGCTAGTCTCGAAATAAAATCCTCTAAACACCCTCTAAAAGAGTCTTCTTTGTCCGTGTCTGCGTAGGTTATACTTATTTACCCCAGAGGGAGTTTTTTCTTGTAATTTTGCCCTACTGATTCGCTGATTTGTTTAGGGACTTGGACACGTAAACGGTGACACTCAAATCTGCTTTATAATAATGTCTATAAAAAAAGAAAAACCCTCAACTGTACTGGTTATTGTACAGCAAACCTGCTGATTGAGGATCAGTGGTGTAGTGGACAGAGTTGTGGGAGCTGCAGTGGGCACAAAATAGCTAAAGCTGCTAAATTAAACCTAGAGAGCTGAAAATGTAAATAATGACCAAGTTTGAATGTTTCTTGAATGTTTCAGGTCAAAGATAGCTTGCAGTTATGTTTATATCTACACATTTGCAGCTCCTTCTTCATCTTCTCACTCTCACCCTCTCCACAGGTCCACAACAGACCTGTGGAGAGGGTGCCAGCGTGAGATGTCTGTAGCAAATTTGTCTTTCTTACAAGCTGCCTGGAAGTTATTAGCAGGGGTGGAAGTAACGAATTACAAATACTCACGTTACCGTAATTAAGTAGATTTTTTGGGTACCTGTACTTTTATGAGTAGTTTTCAAGTGTGTAATTTTACTTGTACTTGAGTACAATTTACACCATGTAATCTACTTCGCTACTTATAAAATCAAAAGTCGCTACTGAATACGCCCACAATTTGAATTAATATTCAAACCTTTCATCTGCACCTTTCATCTAATCTATGACGTAAGCAAAGAATAAACTCTCCTGCAGCAGCAGGCACAGGTGTCTGGAGGTACTACACAGTGGAGTACAAACTAATTTATAGACTAAAGATTTGGAGACAAAGACGCCAAAATGGAGACAGAAGACAACACTGTCAACCGTGAAAATGATGTAGAAAAGATGGCGGACGAGTGCCCGCTGCCTGTTGTTCGCAGAGTATTGGGAAAAATTTAAACTGTTCTATGCATGTTCAAAAACATTTTTGTCAATGTTTTAAAAAACAAAATTCCTGCTTTATATCTACATTTATTTACAAAACAAATTGCCTTTCTGTACCTTGTTCATCTGAGAAATGTGCTTTGAACGTATATATCTTATACTGGTGAATCGAATCGAATGCCTGCTATTGACGACGCAATAAAACATCCATCGGTTAAAAAGTAATTAATACTCTGAGTAGTTTTTGAGAAGAGTACTTTGTACTTTTACTCAAGTATTTTTTTTAACACCAGTACTTTTACTTGTAATTGAGTACATTTTAACCAATGTAACAGTACTTGTACTTGAGTACAAATTTTCAGTACTCTTTCCACCTCTGGTTATTAGCTTCCTGTTTTAGACAAAAAAGTAATTTGTAAGGTATTCAAAGCACAGTATGTCTTTAATGTACATCTAATTTGTGACTATAGAGACTTGTACAGTTGAATGAATAAAAAGTGAAAAAATAAAAATGGTAGTAGGATGCTTGTCTACAGCAGAAGAAATCATTTGTCCACATCCAGCTGTGTCCTACAGCTATAACTAGCATTGTTGGGCTCTTGAGCAAGGCTCCTAACCCCAAGTTACTCCATAGAGCCTGTTACCTTAATTAGGAAATGGAAGTCACTCTGGATAAAAGTTCTAAATTCTATCAATGTTGAATTGAAAAAGTGCAATATTGTATACACACACACACACACACACAGGGGCAGAGATTAGAAGGGCAGCTGCAGTTTAGGTCTGTTTGTCCGAGGGCTCGGTTGTGTGTGTGCGTGGAGATTTGTGAGTGCAGGTTTGTTGGAGTGTGTTCATTGCTGAGAACGTGTAGCACGTCATTAGAGATTTTTGAGATGCACTCTTGGTTTCTTTATCTCTCTGATTCATTCTGTGTGTGTGTGTATGTGTGTGTGTGGAGGAAGTGACTGCTTTATCTCTGATGCTCCACTTGATAGCCAACAGAGTTGGGCCTGCTGACCAATTCACATCCCCAGTCCACATCTCCATAGTCTCTCCGCTCATGCGAGTGTGTCTGTGTGTATCTGCATTTTCACATGTGCACAACACGTGTGTTTATGGTGTGTCTGCTTGACCTGTGGTTTTCTATCAGATATGTCTTTCTCTCTCGCATGCTGTGGAGTTTTCCCTCTTATCACCATCTAAGTGTCTTTCCTCTTGCTCTGGTGTGTAAAAACACTGTTCCGTGTGTGCCTCAAACGCCCTTGCTCGCCACTGTGAGACTTCAGCAGCTTATCTTACACACAGCTATCCAGATATCGCTTCTTCCCATAGTGGACAGCCATCAAACAAACGTTTTTAGGCTTCAATGAATTTTAATATATTCGCCCTTACTCTACATCCGTCAGTTCAGCTGTTCCAGGATGAATCAGAATCTGATACGATCAGTCTCAATTCACAAGCAGTCACAATTCGTGGAAATTGACGATATTAGTTCCAAGATAAATACAAATAAGGCAATAAACATTAAATACAGGTCACCAAAAATGGAAGTAACAAATAGTCATAATATTAAGAAGTGAGATTGTATTAAATGGTTAGATTACTAAGTTGCACAAAGAATAGCAAGTAACAGAACAAATATAAAAACCTACAGTAAGAATTATTGATTCAATTTTTACTTTAAAGACACTTTAAAGGCATTGAATAGAAAGATTCCTAAATGTTGAATTAAGATAAGTAACAAACTCAAGTACAAATACTAACTCAATACTTACTCAAAAATCAACAAGTTTTGAAGCAGAGTTTTTAGCCAGATAAAAGGTTTTGGTAAATGCATAAAATATATCTTTTATTGTGAAATAATCATATTGTGATGAACTATTACAAAACAATAAACTGGTTGGTTTAATAGCACTCAAGCCATCATTCCATCCCCATGTTTTCTCTCAGCAGTAGCATTGTTGCTAACCAGATTTAGAGAAGAATGGCTTAGGTGCTACTGCTAACTAGATTTAGCCTCATTTCAGACCCCTTTAGAGACTTCTTTTAAAAACACATAGTGTCAAATCTAGTGACTTTTTTGGAACAGTTCATATGAATGTGAATAAGGAGCACATGCACGCATTTCATTTTACTGAATTTTAAGCCTCCATGTGGGATTGTTATCAGAACTGATAGGCCAAAACCTTCAAGAACAGCTTCCAGTCAAACCATACTTTACGTGCCATTTTACGTGTCGTGTGAAATCAGCAAACAGAAATGTTCTATTTAGTTGCGCCCTCACAGCAAGTACATCTTTATATGCTGACTGTGGCTTGCGTCACAACCACATTACATGAAGCAAACTGATCTGCCGATATGGTGGCTACGTGTGAGAGAATACGTAATGAATAAATAATAACTCACAAATGAAGAACTCATCTCCCAATTATCAACAAGTATTATCTCTGGCATTAGTTATAACCTTATTAATATTCAATCTGTCAGTTGCAGCATATATGATTATCATGAGGATGGAGATCTATCTGTATGTTCTGCCATTAAGTAGGGCCACAAGGCGTGGGAAAAGCAGTTTCTGTGCTGTAGCTGTAGTTTTTATGGCGCAATATCTCACCCCTGAAAATAGGCTAAAAGATGGTTAGTAGGATGAGTTGGGTCATATTTGTTCTCTTTCTGCATCTACTGCTGCTGTAGCACATGAACTGATTAATCCTGAATAACATTCACAATAAGTGTAATCTTCTAAGTAGTGAAGCTTAGATACTGGACAATGAATTAACTCATAAAGTACTACAGATATTTCAGTAAAAATAATTTAGCATGTGTATTCAAGGAAAAAGTAAAAAAAAAGTAAAGGCACTAAATTGTACCTTGCACCCAGTGATGGAACTTAAATTTTTACATGTGATGCATTGGAGACAAGTAGTCACAGTGTTTTCTGCTGTATAAGACCAGAGATGGGCAGTGTCTCACAGTTTGGATTTTGCTCTGTCAGAAATTGGCTCTGGCTCAGTTGGTAGTCCAGCTATTACTCCCTGTCACGGACATCACGTTTAGTAGTCACCTTTTCTGCATGACTCCCTTCTCGTTACTTACATCTTTTATGTAGCCTGTTTCACATTTTCAGTTGCTTCTGGTTATGTGTGATGAGCACCAATAAAGCAATGGATAAATGAAAATTTGATGAATATGTGGTAATAAAGAATTTATTTATTACTTTATTGTTTCCCATCTCTACCTCTATGCGACGTCTCCAGTCTTTAGTGACACAAACACTCATGCCAAGAATATGAGATGATTCGATTGAGATGAATATTGGAAGACCTTCTGGATAAGGAAGACATTGTAAAAGCCTTCATTCTGTCTTCTACCTGTATTCTCTAACAGCATTTATCACATTCCCTAATAACATGGTAACTCTCCCCGGGGAACCTTAAAGTTAAAGGCCTTGTTCTGTCCTTCATCAGGGACTTTAAGGTTCTCCTGGGATTTAGAACCCTAAGCATTTGATCTCCAGCACACTTCTGATGGGATTATTTAGCCAAAGTAAGATTGTTTTGTAATGTTATGAAGTGCTGTAAAGTGTGAGACGCACAGAACAATCCTGCTGTGTCATAAGTGTGTATCACTGCTAATCTTAATGATATTACATTAGACCCAGTGTATCTGATATGCGGTAATGAGAAAAATTAGTGAGGAAGCGTTTACCTGATGAGAGAGAGAGCGAGAGGTAGGGAGACAGAAATAGAGAGGTAAGAAGACAGAGAGCGAGAGAGATGTAGGAAAAGAGAGAAGGAGGTATGGAGACAGCAGACACATAAGAGTTGGAAAATCGAGAGAGAAGGACGTGAGAGAGAGGTTTCCTACTGGTCACACACAAAGTTGTCAAAGTACAACAAGAGAAAGTGATTGTGCAGACAGACAGACAGACAGAGAGGCAGAAACAGAGCGGGAGAGTCAGAGAGAGAGTCAGGCAAGCAAAGAAAGAAAGAACAAAACAATGAAAGAAAGAATGAAAGATAGAAACTCGAGCCTTTCCTCTGTGTCGTCCACATTTCATTTCACAGTCCAGATCTATTCATCCGTGAATGTACTCGGCTCTGATAAAAACAAATTAATTTATCAAACTGTCCTAAAATAAATGCGCTTGTCGCAGGGAGGGTGACGAGCGGCGCCGGGCGCTGATGTCGGATTTATTAAAATCAGGAGGCGAGTCCCCTCACGCCGAGCCTGCGCATTCATCTTCCTGACGCAGGCATTATGAGCCCGATCATAATCATAACACCGCCTGCTTTATTACTCTTCCCTTAACCGGTTATGCAGGGAGAGTGTGTGAAATAAGTCATGCTTCTTTTGTAGTGAGATATTTAAATGTGTTTGTTTCAGAGGTTTTGAGGTGATAAATCACTGCGCATTGGCCGGGCTGGGCTGTGATGGCTCTCCTCAGATTAGTTTGGTTATTAATGGTGAATGTGCAGAAAGAAAATATGGAAGCTAGGCAAAGTGGCACAAGGGACGCAGAGCTAAGATGTGCAGAGACACTTAGATGGTGTGGTGAGGATGATGATGATACAGCGATGTGGTTTTTGCAGTGGAAATGGAAGCCAGATGTATGTGGATTTATCAATTAATAACCAATAATTTAACACTGATATTATTATATTATGGTATCTATTGAATCATTATTAGTCGGCCCGAATTGTATCTATTTGTAAATCTCTTTTTGTCTTTCGAGCTCTTTCTAGCTCTACACTCTCTCTCTCTTTGTCACCCCTTTCTTGCTATATGTCATACACAGACACACTCTTCCCCTCCCTCTATAATACAAATTTCTCTTCGTCCATCTCTTTTTATATTTACTCTCTCTCTCTCTCTCTCTCTCTCTCTCTCTCACTCCCCGCAACACACGTACACACATGTACATCATCATCGTCCTCATTTCCATCCCTAACTTGATGCGGAACACAAACACAGAGCTTCCGATTCACTTTGGATGTAAAGAACCTCCTTAGAGAAGTGTGTGTGTGTGTGTGTGTTTGAGTGTATCAGAAAGCGAGGAGAGAGAGACAGACAGACAAGTCTTTTATTCAGATGTATGAGCGGATATCGGGCCCAGATGTGGTTGGCCTTACACACGGTCAAATCCAAAACATACACCGTACACATTTGCGGTGTGTGTTTTGGCATGTGAGTGGGAATGTGTGTATGTGAAAAGAACGTCTGCACGGAAATTAGATTTCCCGTATTGATTTCACACTCTGGTTGTCTTATAAACAGATACTGTATACAAAAAACATACTCAGCAACATACACAGTGTCTTGCCATCTTTCTCTCTCTCTCTCTCACACACACACACACATGTACACACACTTTCTGTCTCTGTGAGGTCCCCCTACAGTTCCCTATAATGTCTAAATGTAAATAATACCCCCCAAATCTCAGGTTTTGCTATCTTTTAGGGTCTTGAGCTCCTCATGAATACCTAAAAACTCTCACACACAGTCATATCTTACTTCAGACATGAAAATGAATGATTTATGATGTAGAGCAGTGTAAAGGTGATCATTTTGTCCTGTTCTAGTCTGTGTGAGGTCATTGGGCTTGGGTGTCCACCCTGCCTCTAGTGGCCAACTCCTGTAATGAACAGCACTGGAGATACATGTGAATCTGGTGCCAGTCCTTCCATCTGATGAGTGAGTGAGGGAGAAGAGAGGGAGAGAGGAATGGAGATGGTGAGTGAGTAAGTGAGGAAATATGAGTGAGTGAGGAAAGGAGGGACTGAGGGAGGAGGTGAGTGAATAATAAAAAGAAATGAGTGAGGGAAGGAGGGAGAAAGATGGAGTAAGAGAGGGTGTGACTGAGTGTGTGAGGGAACAAGCGTAAATGAGGGAGGGAGGGAAGGAGGGAGGGAGAGGGGCAGGAGGTGACTGAGTGAGGAAAGGAGGGAGCGAGGGAGGGGGTTAATGAGTGAATAAGAAAATGAGTGAGTGAAGGAGAGTGACAGGGAGGAAGAGAATGAGTGAGTAGGTAAATGAATGTATGAGGGAATAAGAGTGAGTGAGTGAGTGAGAGAGAGAGCGTGAAAAAGAGTGAGTGAGAAGGGGGAGGTGAGTGAGGGAGGGAAAGAGGGAGAGAGGGAGGAGGTAAGTGAGGGAGTGAATCAGAAAAAGAAAATGAGTGAGGGAGGGTGATAGGGAGGAAGAGAGTGAGTGAGGGAAGGAGGGATATGGAGAGAAAGGAGAAAAGAGGGGTGAGGTGAATGAATAAGTGAGCGAGTGGGCAAATAAGACTAAATGAGGGAAGTAGGTAGAGAGAGAGAGGAGGTGAGTGAGTGAATAAGAAAAAGAAAATAAATGAGGGAAGGAGGGAGAAAGAGAGTAAGTGAGGCAGGGAGGGAGGGAGGGAACAGGAAGAGAAAGAGACTGAGTAAGTGAGGAAAAGAAGGAGAGAGGAAGGAGGTGAGTGAGAAAACAAGAGAAAGAAAATGAGTGAGTGAGGAAGGGTGACAGGAAGAGTGTGAATGCGCGTAAGAGTAACAGTAAGTGGAGGTGTGTGATCAGGTGAGTGAATAAGTGAGTGAAGGAATAAGAGTAAGTGAGTGAGGTTGGGAGGGACAGAGAGAGGAGGAGGTGAGTGAGTGAGTGAGTCAGGGAACAAGGGAGAGGAGGTGAGTGAATGAGGGAGAAAAGGCGGGAGTGAATGTTATGAGTGAGTGAAAGAGTGAAAGAGGGAGGAGGTGAGTGAGTTTGCAGGGTAAGTGAAGAGTGTGTGAAAGATTCTCTGATCTTCAGTAATTGTAGAAGGCGATTGGCCTAATTAATTAAGGCAGAATCGTCTCTGCTAGTTTTTTTCTCCTCTTTTGTTTCATTCCCCCGTTCCAGTGTGCACCCCTCCCTCTTTCTCATCTCTTCTCTCATTCTCTCACTCTTTTCTAACTTTTAGCAAGTATGAATACGATTGTTATCTGCAGCGTAATTGCACAGCTAATTATGAGTTAGAATTCTCCTGTGACCAAAGCTCAGCCCTGAAGTCCGGCCGTGAGAAGCATACGCACGGTGGGTATTTGAGAGAGGCTGTTTTTTTAATGTGTGTGTGCAAGTGTGTGTGAGTGTGAGTGACGGCGAGAAAGCAAACCTGAAAGTATACGTTGGTCTGTCAGTGCGGATGTGAAGTATCAGAATCCCTGCTTTTTTCCATAGTGGGTTGTTCAAAACCTGCATCAGGTCAAAACCGTTGACTTTCCTGTTCTCTCTTTTTGCATCACTGTACATTTTCCCTGCATGAGTGGAATCGTGTGTATGTGTGTGTGTGTGCATGGGTTCGTGTGGGAGTGTGTGTGTGTATGCGCCACTGCAAATGTGTGTAACGGTTATGTAAAGGCCCCATAGAGGCTGCTTTTCTGTCAGAGTGTGTGTGTGTTTGTGCATATTTGTGCAAGGGGTTTTGGTAACGGTTACATAAAGACCCCTGTGTCTGTGTGTGTGTGTGTTTATGTGTGTTCTTCCATGTATGACAACAGTTACTGCACGTTATGTCTGACAGGTGCACAGCAGGTGAGAGTCTTCGTCGAAACAGCGTAACATTGGGTGTGCAGGAAGCTTAGGGATGACCACAGCTCTGTGCTTGGGGCAGACAGGCCAAACCACACGTGTGGGTGTATAAATGTGTGTGTGTGTGCGTATGTGTGTGTGTGTGCACAAGACAGAGGGCCAGTCTCCATGAGAATGCAGGGAAGCGGCAAGGCCAAACCATAGCCAAAGATGCTTCTGCGTTTGTGGCTATGTCGCTGCTAAAATGCCTACACCTCCTGTGGTGGGAACAGTGGTGCAACTGACAGTGTGTGTGTGTGTATGTGTGCATGTTTGTGTGTATACTATTATCAGAGCCCACTGTTTTATAGCAGTTGGAAAAACAGCCGCAGGTTACTTCTCACCTCAACACCTGCTCAAACTATCGTTTTTTTCCCCCTTTCCGCCCCTTGTATTGCCTTTGTAGATTTTACAAGAACAGGTTTAGCCAGCCGTGCTGCTGGTCCCATTGACTTACATTCATTGTTAGCCTAGCATTTCCTTCATTGAAGAGCCATTTTAATTTCAGAAGATATCTCAAAAGTGTCACTGAGGTACTCATGAGCAAGGTACCGTCCCCAAACACAGCTCCCTGGGCACTGCCAAAAAAACTTTCTACTGCTCTTTCATGGATGGGTCAAATGCAATGGTCACATTTCGCTGTGGTGTGTTCCATATGTCAATAGTCATGGTATCTAATGTGTTCAGCCAAAACCTTGTATCACTGCATTAAATAGTATGGATAGTATGTTACTTTGTATGTTATATGTGGTGTGGAACAAAGCCCTTATATGCGTTAAACCATACGACAAAGGTTGTCATCTCCCTCTCTGATAAGTGTCACTTTGAAAATGGCTAGGTGCTGTGTGTAACCATAAGAAAATGTATCTCATCTTCATCTTTTTGCAAAAAACTAGAAAAACTATGTACTTGCTTGACATCAAATTCTGGTGATTTTACACAGGGACGCTTCACGTTTGTCTTTTTAAGGAGAATTTCTTGTCATTTCCTGCTGATAGTTCTGACGCACCAAAGGACTTCCTGGAGCTGTGCAGACTCTCATGTGTTTTTGTGTAATCTGCGTGTGAACATCTGTGCAGATGTATCGGTAAATCTACTTTTTAAAAAAAGGAACGAATTTGATTTTAGCCTAGCAGCTCAGAGGCCTAATTTGACCTGTGCTCCAAATTTCAAAATGAATTGAGTGAGTGATTATAAGTCACTGCTGGAAAGTATGAGGCCGCCTAACCTCCCCTGAGTCGCATTTCTGCGTAAAGAAGGGGGAACGATTCTTAGAGAGAGCTTTTGATTGTCTTATTTGTGAGGCGTGTGTGAGCGTTGAGAGAAGCTGATTATTCATCTTGAGAAACTGGAAGGTCAGATGAGCAGAAGAGTGAATATTGAAATTTCTTCGAATTTCTCTCACTCTGACTGGTGTACCTATGCAGAATGAGACTATTCTGTGTGTGTGTGTATGTATGTCCATGTGTGCAACACTGAATTGAGTGAGAGTGATTGAGAGAGAAAAAACTGGTAAACTGAGAAAAAACAGGTAATTTTTTTTTTTTCTGAGAACTCTTCAAAGTTTTCAAGTTCACAGCACTGTAATCTGTACAAGAACCACACACACACACACCTACACACATGGATACACACTTTGTATTGACGCTTTCATGTAAAATCTTTTAAAAATAATTATATCACTGATTTATCCATTTTTTTGTATTGTTACGTTTTTATTTGATTGGCAGCATTTAATTAAATTCATATTACAATAGTAAACATCCCTATACTTTGTATGAACAGCTGTGTGTGTGTGAGTATGTGTGTTAAGGCCAGGAGGCCTGTGTGGAGTGATGGTAAATTAAAGTCGGCAGGAGAGGATAGGTGCAGACTTTAACTTACCATCACTTCACATAAGAGCGCTTCACTGTAATTCTGTGTGAGGGACAAACAAGAATCTTAAAAAGATCTTTAAAAAAAATAAATAAATGAAAATAATAAATAAATAAATAATATATATATATGTACACAAACAGAACTTGTCAAGACAGTTATAAAGCACTGTTTTTATCATGAACTTTCTGTCATATTAAATGTAATAGATGGTTAAGGTTGCTGGTTGAAGTCCCGAACTGGTAAAAGTCGCACTGAGGTACTCATGGGCAATGTACCGTCCCCAAGTACTATTCCCAGGGCACTGCCCATGTCAGCTGCTCACTGCTTCTTCGTGGGTGGGTCAAATGCAGATGTCACAATTCATTGTGGTGCACTGTGTGCTGTGCTGTGTTCAAATAATCACTCACTTACTCACTCACTCACTTAATCTATTAGCATTATCAGTGGTATTATGTAAAAGGGCTATAACACAATACAACTGTCACGTAATACAACACCTCATCCCCCTCTTTCTCTATGTTTCCCTGTTTGTCTTGATAAGAGAAACATAGATTAAACCCACAGAATTGTTAATAACACAACTTTTGGCTACATCATGATTAAGTACTCATGAGCAAGATACTGTCCCTAAGCACTGCTCCCTGTATGCTGCCCATATCAGCTGCCCACTGCTCTTTCATGGATGGGTCAAATGCAGAGGTCACAATTTGTTGTGGTGTACTGCATGCTGTGCTGTGGTGTGTTCACAATGACAAATAATCAAATTGTGAATGATAAAATGAGTGAAACGGAAGTCCGTTGGTTTAGTCTGAACCTGTTTCCATACAGCTAGTGTAGATAGAGTAAAGATCACTGATTAACACCAGGTTAAAATGCTTATAACTGTTTACTCTCTTACACACACACACACACACACACACAGTCTTGTATTGCTATCTTTATGAGGTCTTTCCATAGACTCCCATAATGACTAAAGTACCTAATTTTACACCTAAACCTAATCCTAACCTTAACCTCAGTAACCAATAGCACATCTTTTACCTCTTTTAGTTTCTCAAATAAAACAAGCACATTTTCTATAAAGTCATTTTTCCTCATGGGGACCTCTCAAATGTCCCCACAAAACCCAAAAAACAGATCCTCACAATGCAATAAATACATGGACACACACACACACACACACACAGAAAGAGAGAGTCAATGGATATACAGTACTGTGCAAAAGTTTTAGGCGGGTGTGAAAAAATGCTGTAAACAAAGAATATAAATAATGATTGTTCATTTTTATCAATAAGCGAACAAAAGAAAAATCTAAATCAAATCAATATTTGGTTTTACTACCTTTTAGCTTCAAACCAGCATCAATTCTTCTAGGTACACTTGCACAAAGTCAGGGATTTTGTAGGATTATAGTCATTATATTATATTGTAGTCATTATATTATTTTGTAGGATTATAGGATTATAGATCTGTGGTTAGTTCTCCGAGATGTTTGGAACAACCTACCAACCGAGTTCCTTCAAAAACTGTGTGCAAGTGTACCTAGAAGAATTGGTGCTGTTTTGAAGGCAAAGGGTGGTCACACCAAATATTGATTTGATTTAGATTTCTCTTTTGTTCATTCACTGCATTTTGTTGATTGATGAAAATAAATGATTAACTCTTCCATTTTTGAAAGCATTCTTTGTTTACAGCATTTTTTCACACCTGCCTAAAATTTTTGCACAGTACTGTATAGTCATCGGAAGTTGCCTTTGTAAGAAGTACCTTTTTATTGTCGGGTGTAGCTTTGCGTGCCTGTGCGCAGGAAGTTACTACTGACCTACTTTTTACTGTACAGAGACGTCTGAGAAGTCATATGCATGTGTGTTTGTGCGTGCTAGTCTGTATAGGTGTGTGATGCTGCTTAAATATTGGAAAAATGCACGTTTTTAATTTTTCTATTTTTGGTTGACAAATTAGAATGACTGATCTTAGGATTTCAAATGATTCAGTTGTAAAATGTTTATTCATACAACACACACACAGTAATGTATCAGCACATGTTGGTGTAAATGTCAGTCGTGTGGGTTTGTCGGACTTTGGTTAGAGAGGCATAAGGTCCATCTGACCTGCTCTACTTTACAATCCGCACACCGCACACGCCAGCACACCCACACACGTGCTCACATACCACACAGACACACACACAGACACACACACACACACACATGCATACATCTATATAATTTGTAGTCATTATACTATGGGGGTGTTATTAAAAATATGATAATTACTATGACTCCATCTGGACCTTATAAGGAACACACAGTGAGAAAGCAGCATCTACTACTCATTGGCATAGCACCTGAAAGTAATATGAGTTGATTGCAGGCTGGTTTGTGTAACACTCTCCCTCCTGACCCCCTTGGTGCCCCCCATGCCCCCCTGGTGCCCCCACCCAGGCCTGTCAGTCAGAAGCAGCACTCAGGTGTGCACTGCTGTCGCTCTAACCCACAGGTGAGATGAGTATCACTACCCGCTCCAGCCAGGCATTACGACTGACCCCATCTCTCACTGATCCCCCTGCATGCACACACACACTTGTTATCAGGATGTGTGTAGGGATGCTTCTCCCTAACCCCCACCACCCCAACCCCCCACCTCCACCTGCTCTTTGTCCTGGAAAATGAGCAAGTGGAACTCGAGAAACTTCCATCTCTCCTTTCCACTCTCTCTCTCTCATTCTTTCTCTGCTCTCTCTTTCTCTCTTTCGTCTCATTCTCCCTGCCCGCCTCCCTCATCCAGAATCTGCCTCTATATCAGGCTCTATTTTCTATTGACCTTTTAAATCTCTTTTATTCCTCAGCCCTCTTATTTCCAGGCTTTTAGTTGCATCGTAAAAAACAACCCAAATCGGTTATTTGGCCTCGCTCACCTGATTTCTGATGTTAGATTTACAGTACGCTTTGTGGCACGTTAAAACAACTTTGTTTGTTGGTTTGAAACACATTTTAAATGCACTGTTTAACCTCTTTAGCCTGCTCACTTGTTATTTATATTTACCGCATTTAGATTTTAGCATTTAGACAACAGTGCTTTGTAGTCACTGTTCTTCATTCTGTAAAGTTAGAATTAAATGTCATCAAACTGAATTACTGCCACCCACAGGGTACATATTAGTGATTTTACCTTGAGGAAAAAACAAATTAAACAATACGTATGAGGGGTGGTTAGGCTCCCAGTTACTTTTTAAAGTGATGTGTCTTCAGACAATGTTTGAAGACAGCAAGGGAATCTGCAATTCTGATGTTATAAAACACTCTGTAATAATCCAATTCTATTTGTTAGCATTAATAAAGTTCAGCAACTATGGTTACAAAAGTGTTCAATTAAATTAACTGGATATAGAGCAGTGATTAAAAATTATTGTATTTGAGTGTTGCGTGTGTAGATAAGTACCCATCAAGTAACATTTTTGTTACGAATAATTTTAGATGATTTTACATATTATCATATGATTTCTACATGTGATTTAAAATGATTTAAAATAATGAAATACATCTGAAGGACTGGATGTTCACACGGCACATAGGTATATATATATATAATATATATATATATATATATATATGAGTATATATATATATATATATATATATATATATTTTTTTTTTTCTTTTCATTTTTCAACTCAAACATGATCACAATGGTTTAGGTGGGGAGAAGAATCAGGGTGTGTGGGACTGCAGCAGCCCAGCAGGACTCGAGTCAGACTTCCCTGGTCTTAGAATTCTAAGAAGGGCATTCACTTCTCACGCCCAGCTCAGGGGCTGTGTGTTTGTCAGTACTTTACCAACTTCGGACGAGTAACTTTATTTCAAACACTCCATAATGATTATATCTGGTCTTACTCTCAACAGGAATTGCTTTAGGTCACGATGCACTCTTGCTGATGTACTTTTCTTTAAAAAATGTTAACCTCATATTTCATGTGTTCTGAATATTTCTATGACAAAAAAACTTCTTTATTTTTAACTAAATAATTTGTGATGCAAAGTTGTAAACCAAATGTAATATGCTGGCTGTGTAAAACCCTGTACGCTACAGTTCTACTGTAAGGATAAGAGTTATCTGGCAGGATCTTGCCCTCTCTTTTATATCTGTTCTGCCGATTATCCCACTTAATCAATAAATAGTATGCATCATCGCTATCGTTGTTAATTGTAAATGGCCTTTGAAATGTTTCTCCCAGGATCCATTCATATGTGTTTTTTTAATCTGTGCTTAATGAAGCTGAGAATTAACTTTTCGGTGATAGCTTTCTTTTTTTTTTCTTTTTAAATATTGTTTTACACCTCTACATTTACTAGTGTTTGTCCAGCCTGCTCTTCTTATTACTTCGTTCTAAAATCTGTAATATTTGATGAGTCTTATAGCTAACAACACATAGAATTTAGATGAAGGTATGGCTCTACGTACTCTAACCAGAAAGTTAAAGTGGACAGTTTATATTCACAAATAAATTAGTGGCAGACACTTAAAAACAGTATTGCGTTTAGTGGTCGCACACTTTCGCCTCAAAGCGTGCAGTGTTTTCAAGTCATTTGAGATATTATTTAAGATTTCAAAGGGTCCCCTTGAGCATTTCAATCAAAAAATGTTGGTTGCTACCCTTTTCTGTTGATGTAGAGATTTAGAAGCTGCAGAATTTGCTGATATGTGAGTGAACACACACAAGCACGCACACACATGCGCATACACACACACGTACACACACGCACGCACACACACGCACACATAGAGAAGCTGGTTTCAGATGGAAAAACATGTGATAATGATCAGGGGTGCTTGGGGTGGTGATGTGTGATACGCAGGCCAGACATTTCTTAGGGCAATCTAGACAACTGACAGAAAAAAAAGAAAGAACGGATGAAAGGCAAAAAAAAGACAAAGATATGCAGAAAGAAAAGCTAGAAACAGGTATTACATTGGCAGTGCACGTAAAGATTTTTTATGCAAGCAAAAATGAACACAGAACACATCTCACATACTGGCATGTAGATCAGAAGTGGGTTTTAAAGCAATGTAGTTACCCTGCATCACTACACTGCTATGAGCGTGTGTGTGTGTGTGTGTAAAAGTAATGGCGGTATATGTGTTAAAACCGGGTTTGGGTTTGACCCCAATACGGGGAGAATCCTTGTGGTTTGAGCAGTTCCTCGTTAGGAGAGCTTTCAGCCCCTTTGAAAGACGAGGCTGATTAATTCTAGCTAATCCTCAAGTACTGCCAATGCCTGGTCAGCCTCACCCCCTGCACTCAGCCTTTAATTTCAATAACGCACAAATAAGAGAGCTATTTGATTACTGTTACTCCCCTTTGATCCTGGCACTTGCCCAAAACCCCTAACCCAGCCACCTCGGTTTTACTGTTGCACGCTGCCAGCCAAATGCATACTGTTTCTCCACAATGTCAAACAATGTATTTGAAGGCACTGGTAAAGAAACGCACTTTGTTCAGTACTCTTGCTGCATGCAGTATGTTTTGAGCAACTGTCGACTGCACAGGCTTAATATTAATATCTATATTTTGAGGGAAACTGTACTGTTTAAATGACCAGGAAGAAATGTTTAGATTAATTTAAGAAATGTATGGAATTGTATATCATTATGAAAATAGCTGAACAATTAATTTAGAACCTTCTAAACAGATGTTCAGGGTTGAATATTTTTAATATGTAAATAAAGTGTATAGTAGTAATGCAAATATCGATATGCATCTAATAAATGTTTTACCATATATTTATTAATTTATTTAGATATTCATTTATTTAATTAGGAAATTAAAATTTAAAAAACATTTTTAAAAAGTCCCTTCAACAGTTACCTCAGGACATTTTTTGCCTTTATGGGAACCTAATTTTAAATTTACTACAATGGAAAAATGATCAAAAATGAAAATGTAGAGAGAAAACATTTTGTTACCTGAACTTTTTCTGAACTTTCAAACTCACTACAAAAATTCGGAACAGTTTGATGTGCTTTTAACACGTTTATTTAACGCTGATTCGCTCAAAAGCAGAGCAGAGACTGTGGTCTCTTTGTCTGATGAGGCGTACGGGGAAAGAGAGCTAGAGGAGAGAGGAGAGAGGAGAGAGAGAAAGTTCTAGTTACGCTTATAGTATCTTTTGGATATGTGCACATCACTAAAAATACAATTTAAAGACAGTAAGCTCCACCACCTACACTCAGCATCCAGCATGGTTTTAAATCTCACACAGAAAGGGCATGAAGCATTTGCGAGTTTAGGGGGGTGGGCAGAGCTGAGTTGTGTGTGCTTAACTGTGCTGTACTGATCATTTTCTGTGACCCTTATTGAGCTGATCAAAACTTCTAGTGCAGTATCTCAGAAAAAAGAGAGCACATGCATCATTTTTTAGAGTATGAAAGTGATATAAGAAAACTTTTATTTTCTCATGAGATTCTGCAGAGGTAGCTAGTTATTATTAGCGTGTATGTGTGCGTGTGTGTGTGTGTATGTGTGCGTGTGTGTGTGTGTGTGTGTATGTGTGTGTGTGTGTAATTCAAGATGATGACTGTACTGCCACTATAATGTGCTTTCCTCTGTGAATGTTCTGTTTGTGTTTCATATAAAATAGGTTGATAAATTAATACCTAAAATTATTTTTATATTTAAATGCTGAAAGAACAGGCTATGTCTTCATCATATTTCACAGTGAAGCTATGTCTTCTTGCATCTTTTCTAGATTTGATTTTGTTGCACACTTTTTATTACATGTACATGTTAATATTGCGATGCCAATATTGCTAGTGGATGTGTGTTTATGTCAGATTTGTTTTTTAATTTGAATTTTTCTATAAACCTCATATTTCTAAATTTTTGCCTTGATATCCTAGAAATGTAGGATTTCTTTAACTCTTTTTTACATGTACTTCTCATATGTGAAATTTGGTGTGCTTGAATATTCAGATAATTTATACAATCTCTCACATACACACACTCACACACACACACACACACACACATACTATGTCTACTCTTAAATATCAACACCTTTTGCAGACCAATATTTATGACCATCTATCATCTTTCTTTCTGTCTCACACACACACAAACAGGAACGCACACAAATGCAAGCACATAAAGTCACACACACTAATATCTTATCATCTTTTCTTTTTTTTTTTCTGACGGAGTGCCGCTGGAGCCCAGGTCACACAATTCTGATTGCATCTTTGAGTTGCGGCTTGTAAAAAAAACTAAAAGAAAGCAAAAAATGAGAGAGAGGAATTTAAACTCTTATCTCAGCATGATACATGCATGTTCTCATCCCGTGCGGTGTCCCACAGCTTAAACATGCGGTCATTACCAAAAAAATCCCATGACATCAAACGGGCAGAAACGATAGCCACTGGAATGGAATATCTGTAAGATGAGTTCATCACTGTTACAGGTGTTTTATAATAATAATAATAATAATAATAATAATAATAATAATAATAATTAATACATATAATATAATAGAATACTATATTGTACATACATATATAATACAAATATAATACATTATATACATATTTGTATATACTCCCACATACACTTTAAGAGTAAATGTGTCTAAGAATAACAAAGTAACTAAAAAAGAATAATTTAAACTATTATTTGTATTCTTATACACACAGAAACATAAAAAATGTATTTTTAATGTATTATATATTATATATATTCAATATTTTTTACATAAGTTTAGATTATTATTTTACGTATTATTTTTTTGTAGTATTATTATAGTGTATAGTATTACTTTGTCAGTTAAATCATACACACTTTCTCACTGTTCTCATTTTTACTCACACACGTGCACACAAATTCATTCATTAGTGCCACCTAGTGCTTGATGCCAATTGATGCTCAGTGGACTTTCTAGTATAAAAGATGAACAAATATTCTGTACATTAGATATATTTAATAAACATACACAAGCTGCTTTCTGTATATATAATCAGCTATTTCTTTGTACTGATTTCTTGATTTGTACTGTGTTTTTTAGGTTGACAGAATTACAAAGAGAAGAAAGATGGAGGAGGCAGAGAGTTTTCATTCAGAGAAAAACCTATGTAAAACCATGAATAGGTGCCTCAGTATCTGTGTGTGTGTGTGTTTTGCCATTTACGAGGTGTGGGAGATGATTCATAATGGTCTATACCAAGAATGGTTGGTGATGAAAATATTAAAAACATTCTAGGAGCCGAAATAGGTCTGTTTTTTCTCTGACATCAGGCCAGAAAAGTCAGAGGAAACCATGATCAAAGTTAGGACAACCACCAGTCATTCTGATCTGTTCCTACGCTTCCTCACAAGTGTGCATGTGTGTGCATGTATTTCTGCATGCTTTTAAAGGCCTAAAAATAAAAATAAAAAAGCATAATGCCTCATCACATAATTTCAGATAATCGTTTTTCTTTGTCTACCTCACTTCTGTCTTTTCTTTGGTCTGTATCATGCCTCTCTCAATCTCTCTATCTATCTTTCTTTCTCCATCATTGCTGTAGGTCTAATGATTTTATGTCACCACTTTCACACAATCCAACTGACTTGAAGGAAGCTCTAAAATGCATTTGGCTTCCCTAAGACCTCCCCTCCATCCCTCCTCCCTCCAATCCTCTCCATCACTTTTCTGACCATTTCTACTGTCCTTCAGCCGTCTGCTCACTTTAGTTTTGGGTTACCACCATGGGAGCGGAAGGCCAAGTTCACCGCCAGGAGCGCAGCTTGAGTGAGGTATGTGTGTTTGTGTGTGTGTGTGTGTGTGTGAGCCCATCTGCATTTCCGGGTCATCCTCACTCCATTAGAAGCTTGTAATCACATATGTTAGAACTCCAGCGAGCAGGAGATCTGACCTTTCACACTGATGAAAGATGGCCGCCTTTCACAGCCTGCCTCTCCTTCCCTCTCAAACTTGGAGGTTTTGTTTCAAGTTCTGTGTATGTCGTGGTTTCATTCTGATGCCTTCTGGCAGATTATTTCCTATAGATATCATTTCTACAAGGAAGTGACAGCGGTGGGAGCCCCAGGGAGGTGGCGGCCTGCTGAGGTTAAGTCACCGTGGTGTTGCTTTCACATATTGTCACTGTCCATTAGAGCTATTAGACAAACACATTAGTGACAGAGCCATTATATGAACGAGAGAATAATCAGCATCTCAATCTTTTATTCCCATTATTTTTTCTCTTGATTTTGCTTTTTAAAAGAGGGTGAGATGCTGATGAAGCTCAATTACAAAGGCCAAAAGTCCATCATGACAGGGAAAGTGGTATTTAAATGAAATGTTAAAGACAAAACACATAGAGAAGACAAATGTGTGCTAATTAATCCGAAGCTCACAACGCATATTTACATTTACATGATTTAGCAGACACTCTTATCCAGAGTGATTTATTTACAATTTTTCCCTAGGAGATAACTTCTGGCCTTAAGGGTCATGCTCAAGACCCGAGGATGCATTGCTGGAGGTCGGATTCGAACCCATGACCTTGCGTTGCAGAGGCACATATTTATGAACCATATCAAAATGCATGCATGTAAAAAGTACCTCTTCTGCCACTAATACACACACACAGAGTCACACACACATACTTGTCTTGTTCATACGAAGTGTATGAAATAAACTTAAACATTGTATCATATTTTATGCCACATGCCACATGCGTTCCATGTAAACACACATAAACCTATGGTGTAATGTTATCTTCCTCATTTTCTCCTCATATCTATAATGCACAATCGCCCCAATGTCTGGATACAAGAGCTTTAAGAGCGATGCTTCACATGTTCTTAGTAAAACGACATAATTACATCATCTCAACATCAAACATGTCGTTAGAGAAACCAGCATCTCTTAACAACAGTCCAAATGATAAAGCGAACCCATTATTGAGGTGTCGGTGGTGGTCTAGTGGTTAGGACAATTACCTCTAGACCAAAAGGTTGTAGGTTTGAATCTTATCTGCACTACCACCACTGGGTCCCTGACCAATACCCTTAACCTCAAACAACTGTAGAGAGACTTCAACGTAACTATTCATTCCAGACAGAAATTTACACTTGCACTAATGCAACCCCATTGTTTTGCAAGCATTCTAGAGATGTAGTCATGTACTGCATGTGGTGTACTGGACGAGATAAAATATTGCCAACTTTTCTGTAACATTATAGTCAAAGCTTCTGATTTCTGTCATTCTCTGCTTTGGAAGTAGAAGTATGTGGACATACTGCTATACAAGCTAGACACAGAAACTGCTCTGTGCAATACCATTTTAGTGCACCCTCACTATAGACGCAAAGGTGTTGTGTGTGTGTGTGTGGTGTGTGTGTTTTTGACTGCAGAACAGCTCCATGAATATGGATAAGGATGTGGATTACTCCCTGGACTTACCTTCCCTTTAAGTCAATCACCACTCATTATGGGCACAATATTCACTCTACACTAAACACATACTGTCAAGGATTAGAGGTATTGCATATAGACTCCAAATAAATGGCAATATTTCACATCTAACCTCAACACTAACCCTAACCTGTAAAACAAAATCCACCCTAAATAAACTTATATTCATTAAATCTCTACCAACAAAAACCCAAATCTGAGGTTTTCTATCATTTTAGGGGACGAAATTCAGAAATTGATTAATCTATCTTAATCTTAATATCTAAAACCATATCATAACCATCCCTGATATTATAGCCATCATTATATTCAAAAACAAACTCTAAGACTGTATTCCAGCCATTGCTTTTTTCATTGTTTTCTACAGGTTTCCTGAATGTTGTTGCATTTTCTGTCTCTCTCCCTCAGATGTCAATCTCTCTGAACTCTGAATCATGGTTTTATGGTCATTTCCAGCACTTTGTCCAGCGCTTTGTTTTCCGCGTCTGTGTAAGACATCGAGTGTCAGTAAATAGATATAGCTAATTCCCAGATGTTGTTCCCATGACCTGAAGGATGCAGGTGGCAGAACGCGCGCGCGAGAGAGACACAGAGAGAGAGAGAGAGAGGGTGCATCTCTCTGAGCCTCTGTGGTCCTCTGAGACCAGAACAGGAGCACTACAGTTACAGGTCATGGCTGGAGGTTTAAAGGTGACTGCTGGCTAACACTGACAATGACACAGGTGCACCACTGAACAGCGCCACTGTGGAGTGTGTTCCTCTTTCCAATTAAGAACACACACACACGCCCACGCGGTCATGACCACTCCATGAACTTGATGTAGTGAGAGGATTACCTTACACTGGCATGCGTGTATGTATGTGGAATGGAGAATTTGAGTGTGGTGGTGGTGTGTGTGTTTGCACTATGCAGCAGGTGCGAAAACAGGCCAAGCTTTGTGATAGTCTCCCTCTAGGGTGGATGTTATGTCTTTTAGGTGATTGTCTGTTTGTGAATGTGTGGGCAAGTCAGGAGAGAGAGAGGAGAGAGAGAGAGAGTTTGTTCCAAGCCATCTGTTTTACTTAAAAGAAAGAAGATTCCACAGGAAAACTTGATGTCAAAGGACACACTGAAGGCCAATGATGTAAGGCAGTTATTGTGGCTGCTGCATTCATAGTATAGTATGGATGTAGTTTCTTGCATTCTGTATAAACATGAAATTTTTAATAACCTGATCTTCCAAAAACACATTTTTTTATTTCACTAAATCCAACTAAAACATGAATTTTTTTCAAAATCTGTTCACAGCCAGAAGCCATTCCATATCTGATTTTCAGAGGTAACTGGAAGGTGGAAATTCCCACTTCATTTCTGTTTTTGAAAACCTGTGCAGTGTGCAACTTTGTTCTGTTTCACATCTCATTTTTTCTCATCATCTGTTTTTGGTGAGGGTTAAGCCATGTTTAAGATATCTCCTAATAGTAATTAGATCATTCTGATTATCAGCTAAAACTGCAGTGTAGATATTAAAGCCTTTTGCATGTGGTGTATGCTATTGTCTCTTTTTGAATTCTAGGGTGTATTACTGCCAGCAAGGCAAAATCTCTCATATCCAGAAGCAATCAGTACGTAAATTAATAGTAAAACAGTTAAAAGTGTTTAATCGATCCAATTAGCTTTGTGTAAATATAAATGTAAATGTAAATCCTCATTCGTTCATTCACTATCTGAACAGCTTAATCCTTTTTCGGGGTTGTGGGGACCGAAGCCTATCCCGGGGACTTTGTGCACAAGGTGGGGACCAACCCTGGCACACACACACACTCACACCTAAGGGGTCACCAGTCAACATATAGGGCTGGTTTCTTGCTTATGGATTAAGCCTAGCCTTAGACTAAATTGCAATACCAATGGAGATTTACAATTCAAATTCTAAACTAGTCTAGGACTAGGCTTAATCACGGACTGGGAAATTGACCCATAGTGTGTGCTTTTGGACTGTTAGATGAAACTGGAACACCTGGAGAAAACCCATGTGAACACAGGGAGAGCACTCAAACTCCACACAGAAGGGGTTTCCACACCGACCCGCATTAAACCCAGGACCTTCTTAAGGTGAGGCGACAGCATCAATGTCCCAGAAAATTCATGCTGCCCGGAAATGTAAATGTCAGTGTAAATGTAGCTAATTTTTACATACTTATCCAAAGCTAATTGAACGATATGTAATAATTAATTAGCTAATTTTCAGTTAATATAGAAATTCAGTTTACATTAATTAATTTAGAAGCCCATGTTTGTTGACAGTCTAATGCTGACATTAGATAAAGTTGGCAACAAAAGTGGCAATAATGTTTATATTTTGGCTTATTTTGAGTTAAAATAATGTATATTAATAATATATAATCATATAAAGTAGCCTTGAAGACTTTTATACTTGTTTGTTTCGTATGTTGTTTCTGTGTTAAGAAAATGTGTAGATTTGATTTTTCAAAAAAAAGTGTGGTGAGGGTCTGAAAAATGATGAAATTACATGATTTCTGATCTGAAGTGTAGTTCAAGTTTGTTGCCCATATTTTGCTTATAAATACATCATTTATTTTACTACTGGTGGCACTTGACATTTGCAAAAGTTTCACAAAGTTTTGTTTGCATATCAAACTACAGCTGAAACATTGTTCCAATGATTAACTTAGTCATAAGGGTCAATTTGAACAAAAACCGAACAGCTCAAAACGCAAGAGGACAGGCCAAAGGAGGTGAGAATGAGAACCAGACATTTCTGCACCTGATCTTTACATCCATCCTTCAGATGCTTCCTCCAGAGCCAAGGCTCAGCTTAGGGTTTCTTTTGGGATGCAGTTTTGTTTTGCATTCAAATTGAATTATAGATATAGATTCCCTGATAGTGTGTCCTTTAACTGACCTCATGACCTGACTGCAGACCTGAACCCTTTCACACACGCACACGCCCACACGCTTGATGTGAAATCCATGACAGAGATTTAGATGAGGTCAAGGTAAAATTCTAAGATGCTGTCATTAGCAATCTCTTCACCTTATCCTGTTAGAAAATGCACGATACGGAAAAGTCCCTCTATTAAACTCTGCATTCGAGCAAATATTGGCTTCGGTAATCACATTAGAAGTCTGTCTTTGAGCGTTAACACAGCAATATTGTCCTCCAAGGTGAGGTCTGAAAACTGCATTTATTTATGGAATTTGTCAAACTTTAAAAAAAGCCTCAAACATCACATGTAAGTTTTCTAACTTGCTTTTACTAAATGACTTTCTTGCCTCTAGTGATTTATTGAATGTGATCACAGTTTTGTATCTTGCCACATGTCGCAAAGAGGCCTCCACAGCTGACTCACTAATGGAAAATCATCGAGAAAACACTCTAAGTTTCGCATACATGTTTAGACAAACTAGCCATGCGCCACTGCTCATGCAGAGCTCTTACGCGATGCACACATGTAACTCACTTTCATATCCTCTTTATTCTAATTTCTAATTTAATTCTAATTCTAATACACACATTAATATTAATAATAATAATAATATTGATAATAATGATAATAATAATTTATTATTATTATTATTATTATTATTATTATTATTATTATACAAATGATAATACCTTTATATAAAATCAGAAGTTTCAGTTCTTTAGCTAGCCAACTTAAGCCCGGGCCATTTTACTGCCTACAACAGCAAGCCAACAAGGCTGCCAAAGCAAACATCACTAGAGAAGCACACACACACACACATGCATACACACACACACACACTGGGATCCCCATCTCTGTTCGGCCCGAGAGCTTAAACTTAGGTCACATTGAGGTTAGCACAATACAGTTGGCTGGATAGCACAGTCTCCCTCTCTCTCTCTAACACACACACACACACTCACAAGTCTTAAAGCACATATGTGGTTGTGTTGCTGCCTGGCCTGTGTCCTGGTCGTGTTCCATGTGGAAGTCAGAGGTGTATGTGCTGTCACCTGCATGTGAGGTCAAAGCTACATTTCTCCTGGCACACACACTTTCTTCTTATGATACACTTTAATCCCTCACTCTTGTTTTCGCTTTTGCTCTGTAAACCAACTTTTTCTCTCCCTTGCTCTCATTTACGCAAACACTCTCTTTCTCTCTCTCTCTCTCTCTCTATCTCTGCATGTCTACTCACTTCTAATCCTTTTCTCTCCTCACTACCTCACCTCCCTCACTCCCTTGGTGTCTTCCCTGTCTGTGTGTGCTTGAAAACGCACATCCCTCTCCCTCCTCGCTGTACTTGTGTTGTGTGTGTGTGTGTGTGCACTTCCGATCTCGCTAATGTTCTGCAGTCATTATTAATCTGAGTCCGACTTGCTAATGCAAACAATTGTGATCTGAGTGATCCCTCCAATAACACTTTGTCAGTTCTAATCAGGCCTGAAATATGACTCAACTGTCTGTGCCTCTCTCTCTCTCGCCACTCTCTCTCATCCACCCCCCCTCCCTTCCTCCCTCCCCCCGCTCGCCCTCCCTCTGTATTTCATCTCCCTCTTTCTATCCTTCTCTATCCTTCCATCACCTCTCTCCCCACCTCCATATTTCTCTTTATCCCCCTCTCTCTATCTCCCTTTTCTCCATCTATCACCTCTCTCCCCCCTCTCTCTACCCCCCATTCTCCCTGCATCCTCCCATCACCTCTCTCTACCTCCCTTTCTCTCTCCATCCCTTCATCCCCTCTTCCCTCTCCCTATACCCACTTTCTCCCTCCATCCTCCCATCACCTCTCTCCCCCTCTCCCTCCATATTTTTCCTCATCTCCCTCTGTCTGCCTCCCTTTCTCTCTCCCTCCCTCTTTTCATCCCCCTCTCTCTACCCTCTTTCTCCCTCCATCTGTCTCTCCATCCCTTTTTTCAATCCCCCTTTTCAGTCCCTCTATCCCTCTCTCTATTGCCCATCTCTCCCCATCCTTCTCTTCATCACCCCTCTCTCCCTCTCTCCATCATCCCTCTCCCCCACCATCCCTCCTCTCTCCCTACCTCTCCCCCTCTCCATCCCTACTCTCTCCCTCCATCCTTCTCTTCCCCCCTTCTCTCTCTCTCTCTCTCTCTCTCTCTCTGCATAGCACTCTTGCTAACGCAGCCCAAAATTGTTTATCCCTCTTTTCACTTTTTCCCCCTCTCCGCCCATCTCTCCATCGCCTTTTTTCTCCCCTTTGAAGCGCAGTGCAAAATGATTAAAGCACGAGCAAAGGCTCACAAACAACTATGAGCGATGTAGCGAAAGGCATTGTGCCGGTGCCGGGCTAGCGTCAGGGCTAACCCGCTGTAGCGTGTTGGCTGGTTTGGAAAAACAGATAGCATGTAATTGAGTGTGTGTCCCCGAGTGCCAGAGGAGGCCGGCGTTTGCCTTCTACTGCGGCGCAGTTTCGCTTTTTAGCCTTCCTTCCAATCTGAGCCCAGAGGCGATGCAAATCATGGCTACCTACACACACACACACACACACATACACACACACACACACACACATATGCATAAACTCAGCCTTAAAACACAGCCTTGATCAAATGGTTGAGGCATTGTGTGTGTGTGTGTGTGTGTACACGCATTTGCGTGTTCTTTTCACGCTTTGTTTAGTGTTTGTGAAAAAAAGAACCAAAAAACAACAGGACCACCTTTGTGAAAGTGGGCCCTACTTCAAAGACTACGCATGGTTGAGGTTTCCCGGTTGGATTCTACTCTTGTTCTAATGAAAAGCAAGGAATAAACACACACACACACACACACACACAGGTGACAGAAGCATACCTTTTACAGAACTGCCCCTAGTGTAGATTCACTCTTGTTCATGTTCAAACTTCACACCTATTTAAATCCAAGCACTCCAAAGCAATCTGCTCATTTGTTTCTCAACGTTATAAATGATGAATAAGCAGCCTTTCCTCATTCTTTGGGGGCAGCTGGTAGCGTAGCGGTTCGGGCATTCACCCCGTGATCGAAAGGTCGCCAGTTAGAATCCCAGGTCCGGTAAAGGTACTACTGAGGTACTCATGAGCAAAGTACTGTCCCCAAGCACTGCTCCCTGGGTGCTGCCCATGTTAGCTGCCCACTGCTTTTTCACAAATGGGTCAAATGCAGAGGTTGCATTTCTTTGTGGTGCACTGTGTGCTGTGCTGTGCTATTCTGTGTTTACAATGACAAATAGTCACTCACTTTCATTCTTTCATACATGCATAACTTCAGAAATAATTCTGTCTATTTCGTTCTGCTTCCCATGTTTTACTTTTTATTCGCTAACATTCACATTTATTTCTCACGTAACTTTTCCAGAATATGATTTGTAAGAATCTTCTGATTGTGACATTGGGGGAGTTGGTATCATAACCGTTAGGTTAGAGTTGGCCCCGTGATTAGAAGGTTGGCGAGTCTAGAAAAGGTACCACGGAGGTACTCATGAGCAAGGTACCGTCACCAATCCCGGGGTGCTGACAAAAAAACTGCCCACTGCTTCTTTACAGATGCCTCAAATGCAGCATACTGTGTGCTGTGCTGTGTTCACAATAACAAGTAATTACTCACTTGAACGTGTTGATTCCAAGTCTTAAGCTCATGTATGAGATACCACATATAAAAATGTCTGACAATTGGAAATATTTTGCATGTTGCACTGTCAGACTTGAATGTGAATGTGAGTCTTATTTAGCACATTTATATGTGGGCCTTCATATATCATTGTGTGTGTGTGTGTGTGTGTGTGTCTGTCCTGTCCTTGGGTGGGGGTCTTTGTTAGTATTCCGTGCATGAGTAAAGGAAAGGAGAGGTCAACTCACATTTCCTAAAAAGCTTAAAAAGTGAAAAACGTCTACGAGCCAGCTAAATGTAGAATAGTGCCTGGGGCAAGGCGAGAGAGAGAGAGAGAGAGAGGTGCTAAAGACTACTGCTCACACAGACACACAGACACACACACACACACACACACTGCACAGCTGACACCTTTTCTCAGGACATGAAAGGACCCATAATGCGCCATTCACAGGACTATTAGTGTAAATAAAGTGAAATGGCTTCAGTAAATATGGCGGCGGCATGCAGCGGTATCCCTTTCTCCTCCACAGGCCTCTATCCAAACACGACTCCTGTTCTTTCTCTGCTTTAGCCCGCAGCAAGAGAGAGAGGGAGAAAGAAAGAAAGAAAGAAAGAAAGAGAGAGAGAGAGATCAAATTGTAATACAGTATATCTATTACTGCCTCTTCTCTTTAAAAGAAAAGAGCAGGAGTGAGTGAGTGAGTGAGTAAATGAGGGACCACGGTCATGTTGATTTATGCTGAAAAAAGAGGAACTGTTTATAGACTTTCTGAAGTTGGGGGAAGCTTTTAGAGGTCGCGCCCAACAGGGGGTTGTGTCAATGGAGAAAAATCTTTGTGTTATTGTTTGATCAAAATTCAGAGGGGTATTTATACTTCAGCCTTGTTCCAAAGCTTGAGAATTAGAGGTTTGAAAGGAGGAGGATGCCTGTCTTCTCCCCCTTCGACACACACAGGAAATGGGAGACTGGGCTCGGGTCTCCGCTCGGGCCCTCAACCCTCAGCCCAACATGTCAGCTCACCCATCGCTTTACAGTGACTAATGCAGTGAGACACAAATACACACACACACACAGAATTTTGTCATTGCGGGGACATTTAGTATCCACAAATGCATGAACTCACATATGGACTGGCTGCCCCCCTTTTTTTCCAGACAGGAAGCTTGAATAACCTGCTGACCCCTGTAATGCGTTAATTTGGCTCTAGGTTAGACGTTTGGGTCATTCCGTGGGAGGGTGAGTGTGTGGGCGGCACATGCCAGTTATTTAAAGGTTTTTTTTTTCTCAGTCATTCAATGTTATTTTTAATCGCAAATGATATTTTTCAACTCTCGCTAAATGACCCTAAGATGAGGTCAATCTTTCTGTAACAGAACTCAGGCGGCAGGTCTCTCAGATATCCGGTTTCTAAAGTTCGAGCAAAACCATGAATATGATCTGTTAATGAACTTGTTATAACCTCTCAATTCGATCTTGATAACCCATCGATAGCTCTTTATTAGCTTCCCGGTCCGCCGTCAATCACAGCCATTGTCGTGGCGGCCGTGTTCTTTAAGGTTCCACTCAGGTACTCATGAGCACATTACCACTGTCAAGCACTGATCCCCCATTGGCCATTTCGTTGTGGTGCAGTGTGTGCCATGATGTGGTGTGTTCACAATGACAAATAATCACTCACCTTCAAGTGCTTTTATTGAGGATTATTGTAGACAAAAATTTTATCTTAAAAGTCTAGTATTTGGTGAGACTTAACCTCTAATTAACACAGTAGTTCCTTATTAGCTTCCTAATCAGCCGTCAATCACTTGTCGTTCTTCTCTGTAGTTGTGGTGCCTGTGCTCTTTTTCATGCTCCAAGAAAGTCGTAAGTGTAGACTGAATTCGATAGATGTGTGAACCCTAGTAAAAACGGCCAACAAAAAGGACTGTTGTTGTAGACAAAAGTCAAATCTTCAAAAAAAGGGGCGTTGGCGAGATTTCTTGTTCTCCTCTGTAGTTGTGGCGCCTGTGTTCTTTAAACAGACCCCAAAAGTTGTGAGCCCACACCGATTTCGCCCCCTAATTGTGTGTATGATTTAGGAGAAAACACCCAATAATAACAACATGCACATTGAGGATTGTCATTGTAGAAAACAATACATGGTAAAGAAAAGGAAGAAAAAAGGGTTTGACAAATGTTAACCTCTAGTTAAGTTACGGTGTTACACTCAAATGTGTGATTTCTATACATTCTGCCTTTCAGAGTCTTCAATTCTTGCTTCAATCTTCCATCCTCCAACCTCATCTTGCAGCTGGCAAGAGTGCACTGTGATGCAATAAGCATCTTTTGCACCAAACAGAAACACTAGTTGAAAACACTTATATTTGTAAAGACATAATAAAAATATTTGTAGCAATGTAGTGTTTTCAATGTGTACGAGTTAGCACATCCAACAAGAATAAAAAGTGCATTTAATTGAGGACTGTCGCCATAGATGCAAATAAGACACACTAAAAAAAAAAAGGATTCTGCGAGACTTAACCTCTAATTAACACAGTTAACGAGTTTGGCAGAAACGTTTGAAGGCTTTCCGTTGGCGCGGGCCGCACCGATAGCATCAGAAAGGCATGTTTATTCTGGCTTTGTCCTCCTCCCCTTTTTGTGCGATTGGCGCCTGGGCGCTGTTATGAGAATGGCTGAGGGGTCCCCGGAGGTGCGCTCTCCCGTGCACACCCCCCCCCCCCCCCTTATTCCCCAAGGGATGCCCTCCAAAACGCATTAGTAAATTAACGTCCACTATGGGGGGCGCTTCTCAACTTAGCAGAGTTAACCTGCGGCCCTCGGGGGCCCCAGGGATGAGAACCGTTCAGGAGGAGAGAGGGTCAGTAATTGATAGGGTCCACTTTTGATCGACTGCTCCTCTGCTTGGGTTCAGTCCCGGCCAAAGAAAATGCACTTTAAATAACTGTCTTAGAAAAACATCAACCCCACTTCTTCCTTTAGAATTATATTCTCTCTCACACAGAAAAAGAGTGGAGGGGACAATAGTTAGCAAAAGATATTTTCCCAAAATTCTGCCTTATTTTTGCACATGATCTTGCTACAGCTTTGCTATCTTGGCAACCATGTCATTATCATCGCGTCCCATTTTACTTTGATTGAGGTCTGCCACAAATTGAAACAGCAGCATGTCAATCGGTGCTGGACAATTATCGTATAAGTGTGTGTCACTGACATGATAAATGCTAATGCTCAAACTTTTGCAGTTTTAATGTTGGGAAAAGAATTACTCGTGATCTCAACGTAACAAAAGTCATCTTCTTAAGATCGTGGTTTATTTTTCTCATGATCTTGAGGAAGTTAGTTAATGAAAGTTGTTTTCTCGAAATCACAACTTATTTTAAAATGTGATCTCACTACAGGTTCTCTTTTTTGGCAACAGGTCTTTATCATCGCATCATCATAAATTAGGATTTCGTGTCACATAACGAGTTGTCACAATCAATTTAGCTTTCGGGGTTCTGTGGTTCATTTTGTCATTAAATTTCATTTTTTCTGGCATGAAAGCTCTTGCTTTTCTTTAAGCCCTTTCACACTGCATTTCACAGAAACTTTGTAGAACCAGGGGTACTATGGGTGCTAGTTCTTGTTTATTTCACACTTAGGAGAACCGGAACAAGTTGCAGTTAACGTCATCACAGTGCAGCACATAGTGGACTTCTGGATTCCAACAAGGATAAAGTATTCAAGTTTAGAAATCGATCTTTTCGAACAAACTATAAGGTGTTCTTTTAGTTTCTTTACTTAGTTTGGTACTTTGGCCTAAAGAAGAGTGCTTGGGGGTTTGGCCTAGCAAAAACGTTAACTGTGGATTGCTTTTGCAAATATTCTACCTCATAACACAAGAAACAAACTAAGTAAAGGCTCTTTTAGTTCCTTTACTTAATTCAGTATTTAGAGGAACTTTTAGTTCCTTTATTTAGTCTGGTTCTTTGAGGCACTTTTAATTCTTAAACACAGTTTGGTACTTTGAGGAAATTTTAGTTCCTTCACTTAGTTTGGTACTTTGAGGCCCTTTTAGTTCCTTCACTTAGTTTGGTACTTTGAGACCCCTTTAGTTTCTATACTTAGTTTGGTACTTTGAGGCACTTTTAGTACCTTAGTGTGGTGTTTTGAGGCCCTTTTAGTTACTTTACTTAGTTCAGTATGTTGAGGCCCTTTTAGTTCCTTCACTTAGTTTGGTACTTTGAGGCCCTTTTAGTTCCTTTACTTAGTTTGGTCCTTTGAGGCACTTTTAGCTCCTTTATTTAGTTCGGTACTTTATTTTACTTTGATCACAGAGTGCCACAAGTTGAAACGGCAGCATGCCAATCGGTGCTGGACAATTATCATATCAGTGTGAGTCACTGATGTGATACTTGCTAATGCGCAAACATTAACTAAAACAACGTTGTTTTCATGAGAATAATAAGTAATGATCTTGAGATAACAAGAAGAAAAAATAATGTTGCGTGTCCACTATGTGCTTCAGTGCCTACCCACTAGCATGTATCCTGCATGTATTCTTTTTGTTTGCATATTAACTTTTCCATTGACCAGGTTTGTGAAGGTGTGTAACTCAGCTGGCAATAACTTGGTTTGCAGTGCACTACAAAGCACTCATGTTCATCGCTTTGTACAAGAGAGATTGCTAAATGCAGTAATGCAAATGCAAAATAAAGGAATGTACTTTCGAACAACAGGAAGAGGCTTGTCAGATGACACAGGGGGCCAGCCATGTGATTTGACCGTTCCGTGTACAGAAAAAGGCTATTTCGTTTCAGATCCGTTTTTCTTTTTCTTTTTTTTTCAGCACAGTTTGATCCGAATTGATAGAAAATTGTTATTATTGGCATGGGGAAGGGCAGCATGTGTTGGTGTGTGAGAGGGGGAGAGGGAGAGACAGAGATGAAGGTTGTATTTTTTGGGAAGTGTAGCATGTGCTTTGGATTAGTGGTGTGTTATAAGTGGTAGACATTAACATGCAGTCACTCACAGGGCAGAAAAGAAGAGGGGAAAAAGGGGGTTGGAAAAAGCAAAACTGTCCCCGTAGCTACCGCTTCAAGGTGTGTGTGTTTAGGTGTTGCGGTAGTTACTTTAGAGTACCTTTTCAATCTACTAGCTTCTTGAGAATAAACGTAGTTAAGCTGCAGCTAAGCTACTGTTTTAACATAGTAGTTAGTTGTAGTACAAGCTGCACAAAAAAATAGCTATTGCATCCAAGCTGTTTCATCCAGTAATACTTTATTTTTGTAGTTACTCTTAAAGCAAA
The DNA here is from genome assembly GCA_032718565.1 of Distichodus sexfasciatus. Taxonomy (NCBI): domain Eukaryota; kingdom Metazoa; phylum Chordata; class Actinopteri; order Characiformes; family Distichodontidae; genus Distichodus; species Distichodus sexfasciatus. The sequence goes on from JAVGVS010000002.1 coordinate 4,996,734, forward strand.
GTATTAAAATAATGTGAATCACAGTAATTTTTTGGAGGTAGGTTGTTTTCAGTTTTTTTTTTTTTTTGGCTTACATAAGTTACACTCAAATGTATAAATTCTGACGGATTTTGTCACAAATTTTTGCTTTCATCTTCATTCCTCCGACTCCATGTTGCATCTGCCAAGATCACACTGTGATGCAGTGGGTACACTCTGCCAACCCAAAGTCCTCCTGAACTGTATATGTTCGTTTGTTATTATGCTGGTGTGTTACATGTAAGCGTTTTTACTGTAGTTGTGGTATGAGAGACTTGCTGTATGAGTGTAAGGAGGTAGAAATGAACGTGAAATTGTGTGTGAGAGAGAGAGAAGAGAGAGAATTCACTCATTGGCATTGCTTTGGTACTGTGCTCTCCTTTATCAATTTATTGGTTTCTCTCTCTCTCTTTCTGTTGTACACACACACACACACACACACACGCGCGCCTACATTTGCCATCAACCTCTCCATGCCTGGTGTCCTTTCCACACTCATGCATGCATGCATCAGTCCAAAATTTGCTTAAAAACTCTATTTTTTTCTTTTTCACCCAGCCACACACACTCACTCAAAGAGAGAGATACAGCAAGAGCATTTTCCCCCATTTTTGCCTGGACACTGCATGCCTGTTTCACATCTCGTCTCTCTTGCATCTTTTCTCTTCTGCTTCCCACTGTATTCGTTTTTGTGTGTCCTTTTAATTTAATATCATACACGCAAAAATCCATGAATCTTTTCAGCTTAAATTTAAATTTGTTTGTATTTTTTAGTTCTTTCTATTTCCCTTGTTAAAGTTTTGCCTTTGCCGATTGGCCCGTTTTAAGAGACACAGATTAAAGTTGAACAGAGAATGTTCCAGTAAGTTTGAAAACGCTTCTTTTCCCGTAGACTCTTGTCGATTGGCTCTGTCTCGGCACTGCGGTTCTGGTATCACACGTGCTGACGTCAGTCGGATCGGCGGCGTACTGCAGCAGGGATGCTAGGTGCCGGTGCGCTGCTGGCTCACGGAGAAGGGAAAGCACATGTTTCCTCTTTCGCGGTTTACTTGTACTGTTTTAATCGCTCTGTATCGTTGCAGGCATTGATCAGAACATGATAACTCCTGGCACGAGTTGCATCGGCTCTGGTTATAGATAGAGAGATAGAGTAACAGAGAGAGAGAGCACAAGAAGAGGAAAGATAAAGTGGCATTTATCTTGACTGAAATACTCCTTACTATTTCAGTCAGCAATTCATTTTTTTCCTTCAGTCCCTCAATATCTTTTTCCTTTGTGACGCTGCATCATCATCTTTACTGACCTTTTAATATTTTTTCCTGACATGATTATCATATGCATTTAGAGTCCAGCTCACAGAGGCATGAGAAAGAGAGTGTGTGTGTTCATGTAGATATGTGCGTTCACCCCTTTGATATCACATGGATATTTTTTTTACAAACTTCTTTCATGGGTACCTCAGGGGTGAATGCTAAGACCATTTGAGATTTAAGCCATCACTTTGTGGATTGTGGTGGCCCAGTGGTCTGAGTGACTGGCAGCCCGTGTTGGTCACCATAAGATTGGTTCTAATCCCAAAAGAGCCTAAATAAACCATCCAAGCAATGCCTCTTAAACCCAAGTGGCTCCAGCGAGACTGTCACTGTAATTAGGAAATGTAAGTGACTCTGGATAAGAGTGTGCGCTAAATGTTTTACATTGAAATACAGATGACAATAAATAAAATAAATGCGCAAATGAGAGAGCCCAGAAAATAAGACATTGCCCTTTGCCCTTTTTCGACCTTGCAGTCATTTTTTTTCTCTTTCACATTCAGACTTGCTCCAACATGGTACATGACAGCAATTGTTATACAGTCATTTCAAGAAAGGCCTTTTGCGGCTTATTTCTTGATACCTAATAGTTTTATCGTCCCAGTCAAGAAATTCCAAATCTGATCCACCGGACAGTTTCAGTTCTGCAAAAATCCAAGTTGTGGAGATACTGCTTTAGGTTTTTTCTGAAGTGGGCTGATATTAGTAATGCGCCGGAAGCAAATCTGGCTTTTTTCACGTAAGTCACAAAGGTTCTTTTTGGTTTTGTGGATTTTGGTGATTGTGCTTTAGATAATTTGAACCGCTCTGATGTCAGTTAGGACTGCGTGTGGTCTTACATTTGCACGTAATGCTTACCTTAAAGATGGATGTCACACAACCTTCTCATAAACAAGGACTTTCTAAATGCGAGTGCCAAAAATGTAGAGGTTTGACAGACGCTAGGTTGTGGAAAAAATGTTTGCTCAGCCATGTTTGCTTAGAGCCGGCGTAGAGACAAGGGGAAGAGTGTAATCTTCCTTCCATCTTTGCTTTTTAGCTGATGCCGGCCTGCTCCCTTCTATATGACCATAAACAGTCCTCTCTTCTCCTCTTTCCCACCTTCATTCTCTCCTACTCTTCTCCTTCCCTGCCCAACCCTGACGTCCTCACGAGTATTTAATACACACATATCACAGCCAGCCTCCTGAGGTTTGAAAAATGAGAAACTACTTCATCGAGCCTCTTCCCCCCCACCACCTTCTTCTTCTTCTTCTCCTTCCCGGTCACAATAAATATTTTTCCATTTATATGCAAATGATTATCTACTGACCAAGTATGGATGGAAGCCGTCTTGTTTCTCATTGTGTTCGCAGAGGTACAAGCGGGTGAGGGAGAGAGACGGGTGAACGACGGGGAAAGAGACGGAATTCAGGCAGAGAGGGACCGCGCCTCGCCGCTCTAGAGTAAATAATCTTGCCTCGCCTTCCCATTATTTCAATGACAGTCATGAAAGAGGACTGTATTAACTTATAAGTTATAAGTAGTTGGAAGGAACTTACTTTAAACCGATGGATGGGGAGGCACGTTTCGGTGGGGGGGATCGGGGCGGTGTCGAGGGGAGAGAGAGAGAGAGAGAGAGAGAGAGAGAGGGAGCGGGGAAAGAGAGCTGACGCGTTGCTTAGCTGACTTCCCCCCAAATTGCTGACATAATTACATGAATGTAATTTTTATGAGTCACACAAATCTCGGCATTTTCACTGAAGCAGATAATTAGACTTGGAATAAAGCGGGACTGAATAATTAATACATCAAAACTAGATGAACTTTTTCTAATTATTTTTATTTAATCTCCATTCTAATTATTGTTGGAGCCGGCTGAGCAAGATTGCTTCTCATTCAGACAGTGAAATGCACCCTCACCAGCATATTCCCATCCAGTGAAATATTAACTAAGCGTGCAGAGAAGGGATCAGAGACGCACACACACACACACACACACACCTTCCCTCCACCCATTCAACTGTAATTTAAAATTCTCCATTGCCAACAAACAATTTGCATCCACACCTGCTATTATTTTATTATATGTTTCCTGCTCTTTTTTTTTGCATCGGGGCCATGGGACGTGTGATGATCAATATTTTTCTAGCTTTAAATTAGTTTGTTAATTTGCCTAATGTGCTGTTACAGGATTTTTTTAAAAAGGGGGGAGGGGCGCTAAGAATTATTTCAGATGTGGCCCTAGAATTAGTCTGACCTTTGTGTGTATGTGTGTGTGTGAGAGTGTGCGTGCGTGTGTGTGCACGTGTGTGTGTGTGTGTGTGTGTGTGTGTGTGCACACGCGTACCATTGCTGACCGCAGGGGAAAATTTTCACACTTATCTCATGTCTTTCTTGCTACCAGGAAGTTCTCCCACATCTGATCTGATAAGCTTTAAAGCTGAAATAAGCATAATGAATGAATCCTTTTTACATTTCCTCATGCAAACACATACACACACTCCAAAAATAAAAAAAGACATCTGTTGTATCTGAGAATGTACAATTTCCACAGTTATCGTTCAGGCCTCCACTGCACACCTTACTTAATTGTTATTAATACCTTTGCAAAACTTTTAGCATTTTTCCTACGTGTTTTGTCATTTTAGGTAATGACCTGATGTTTAATTAGACCTGCTGATATACAAGCAGCCCCTGTTCTGGCACGCTGCTGTTGCCTCTGCGGCAGTGGCGAGGCACAGCGTTTCTGAATCACGCAGGGCTTTGCGTGCTCTAGTGCAGTTCTGTATGAAAGAAAAGCAGCATTTACGAGCATGAAATGAGCTAAGACCCTGCGTCTCCCCATCTCTGCTTTGCTGTGTGTGGATACAGTAGATTAAAACTGCCACTTAATTAATGTACAAAACAAGATCAGATTTAATTAACATCTGATTTAATTGGCATCTCCACAATTGCTTTTCACACTATATGGTCCGATAAAAAACGATTGCAGAATGTAATAATTACACAGACGAGTATAATAACGCCTGAATGCGCCGAAATGAGGTTTGATGCAAATCCAAGCCAAATCACTTTTTATAGAGGGGAAATATGTTAATATCACATTTCAACAGTTTTATTAATTATTCAGATTTTGTAAATAATTTCATTAAATACTGCTGATTATGCAAAGAAACAAATATTTATGAGATTTTGTTTGCCCAAATTGATTCAAAGACGTGCGATTGTTCTATTTCTGCCTTCGCCCCAGATGATGCATGTCTGTAGCGAGAAACGCAGCCGCTTAAATCCTGCCACCACAAACCAGGCCCTCGTACGGCTGGCGCCCTCCAATTTTACTCACCAAACCCCTTGAATTATCTACAATTGTGAAAATTAAGTGGATTACAAAGAAATAATTCTTGTGATTATTACTCTCAAATTTTCTTCAAAATGTCTTCAGTGAGTGTTTGAAATCATATTTATGTAAGTTACAGTTTAAAGCATTTAGATTTTTTAACTTCAGTTATTTTTTATTATTTGTCAAAACTTGTTTCTTATTATTTACACTTGCTAATGCTTATTCTACTGTTTTTCTTGCTGTTGTTTTCTGTAATACTGGACTCATCCATCTGATTTTATATTTTAATATAAAATATCAATATACATTTTACTTAATAAGTTAATTATCTGTGAATTAAAGTGAACAGTAACGTAATTGTTTCTTTTTAAACCAAGGTTAATTCTTTTTAAACCTTTTAACCAATTCAAAATAACACATATATCTAAAAACAACAATCAAAAAGTTGTATATGTGAAAATAAATTAGTCAATTAATTAACCAATACCTTTTAAAAATAAGGCCTGGAACACACCAAAGTGTGTTTTGAAGACTGTTAAAAGAACGACCCTGAAAAATGGAATAGCAATCTCTGACATGGAAAGAAAGCAAAGGCTGAATTTAACTAAACGCATCGCACCGAAATACCAAAACCAGAGCCTGTTGATTCAATTTAATCAGTTTGAATGTGGTTTCATTTTTACACCATTGCACTTTTATTAAGTCAAAAGAAAAGTGCTGAAATATTTTCAGTGTGGGATGGGGAAGAGCGTATTAAAATTCTGAAGTGAGAATAAACGTTTTAATATTATATCTAAAATTATCCAGCTTTCCATCCTTTCCGACTGCATCTCTCATCAGTCTCCTCAAGCCTAAAACCACTATAAACTGTTCAAAATAAATTTAAGCAATGTTCAAGTAGCTAACATCTGTGTATTAACATTATTCTAACTCAGGCAGATTCATCATAAGTGAAGAGTGGAAAGTGGAATGAAACTGTTGTTATCGTAACTCTTGCGCTCTCCTGTGCTACGAGCAGGCCGTCGTGTTGACTAATGGCTTTGTAAGAGTGAAGTGTAAAAAGAATTTTGTTTATTTTTGGTTGTGTGTGATGCACAGTGAGGCATGAAAACGAGAGTTTCAGCTTTATTGGAGGGAGACGGAGGATATTCCCATCACTCTGTTTGACTCGAGCTTGTCGCCTCGTGATTACATGCTGTGGAGTCGAGTACGGCTCTGGTATCGAACCTAATATCGCTTCCGAGATTTATCTTGTTCTTATTATTTTGAATGGGACTATTTTTACATCATCTCAGTTATCAGAGGTATCTGTTTGTGTGTGAGTATGAGAGAGTGTGTATGAGTGTTCATACACACACTTTGGCTTTTTTTAAATCGCGGTGTGCCTATGCTCTCTGCTCCATCCACGTATGGAATGTGTCTATTGCCACCATGTGGTCATAAGCAGTACTGCAAGGCCGACACGGCTTAACAGATCATTGTTTGGAGCCGAGACTGGCAACTTGTGGAATCACAAAAAAGAGTCCGTTGTGCAAGCGTGTGCGTGCACACACCTATATTGTTGTGCGGTGACAGAACGGTGGGGGTTTCTGTGGAATGCGGAGGAAAGCGTCAACAGACACAACATGGCTCCCCTTTGCGATGCCGATCTTTTCTTTGGGAATCTGCTGTTGAGATTTGCAAAGTTGATGGAGGCATGATGCACGCGCGCAGACGTCTAGAGGCTTGCCACTGCACATTAAACACCATTCGGAAGTCACCTCGCGACCTTTTACCTCTTACTCCGGCGGCCGCCGTGGGAGTCGAATGAGAGGTGACGAACACTTTAAACCACAGAGGCAATCGGAATTCTGAAATGGGTTGTTCAGCAGTGGAGTATGTGAAAGCAGGAAAGTAAGACAACACACACACACTCTCACACACACAGTGCTGGTGCTGCAGGTAGTGTGTTCAGTCTGTCTGGCGCCAACATGGATAATCTAGTCACGCTTGATCCGGAATCACGGATACGGGCGGCTGCCATTCATCCTGTGTGGCTTGCTTATGATTGGTCAGCGAGGCAGGTATGGGCGTGGGCCTCACACACCTCCTGTTGAACCCCTCACCTGTCCGTGACCTAGCAACGTGGTGTGTGTGCGTGCGTGTGTGTGTGGGAGGGCGACGGCGAAGTGCGCGGCGCGGCACCGCACAGGAATGCCAACGGCGTGGCGCGGCAGACAGGCCGGAGTCAGGAAAGAACGGACCAGCATGTCTCCCACACAGTCGCGAGCGGCCGCCGCAACGCTCCGGTTAGCGCGTGTGGGTGTGTTTGCGTGCGGCGAGCGTTCAGCCGTGGAGATGAACTCGGCATGCCCGCTTCGCTTTGAGGGTGTGTGGCAGGTACGCAACCATTATTTGCATTGGACTGTTCATCGGAGTGTGTGGTAAAGTAAACGAAGGGTCAAAGTACCATTGTTTGAGTATTACAGGAGACAAGGATGAAGGTGTCAGTAATGTTGGTGAAGAAACAATGGACTGGTTCTCCTTAACAGTCCCCAACTCTCTTTCTTTCTTTCCATTTCACTCTCTCTTTCTCTCTCTCTCTCTCTCTTACACACATACACACATACAGTCAGAATAGAGTACGTCCACCACTCTCCACATATTCTCACTTTATATCTGTCTGTCTTTCTCTCTCTCTCTCTCACACATACACACATACAGTCAGAGTAGTGTGTCCATCAATTTCCAGATAGTCTCATCATATGTCTGTCTTTCTTCTCTCTCTCTCTCTCTCTCGATCTCTTTCTCTCACACACACACACACACACACACGCACACACACACAACCCAGTCAGAGTAGAGTACATCCACCACTTTTTCAGTCTCACCCTATGTGTCTCCCATTTCTCTTCATCCCTCCATCCTCTCATCCTCACATCCTACCACCCCTCCATCCACCTCGACCTTGTGGGGTCACCTGTCTTTGTCAGATGAAGCTCAGGGAAGGCTGTGTGTGTGTGTGTGTGTGTGTGTGTGTGTTCAAATGTGTGTGTGTGTACCCAGCTCCGGGCCTCTTATCTCTCTGGGCTGCTGGCGTTTTAAATTATTCATCCCTACTGCTCCCTCGCGCGCACACACACCCTCGCACACACACGCACATCTCCATCACACGCCTGCCCGCATCCGCTCGCCCGAGAGGCGGTCGCCGTGGCAACCTTATCAGAGATCACAGATTTCGGCTGCAGAAATGAAATAAAGGGGGAAATTGGCTGTATTAGCATAAGAGGAGGCAGCCTGAAGTCGAATACACACATCACCCCCGAAACGTGCCCCCCCACCCCGTCCTCCTCTCCTCTCCTCTCCTCTGCCTCCTCCCTCGCTCCTTATCTCCCTCGTCTGATCGCTTTCTCTCTCTTTCTGTATTTTTTTCTTAATTCCATCCCCCTCCCTCTTTCTCCCACTCTTTGTTCCTGCATCACTCGTGGGGAGAGTGAGAGAATGAAGCTGGGGTGGAAATAGATGTGGTCTGGATGACCTTCGACCCCTTCAGAACGAGTAAACAATACGCAGTAACCTGGGAGACTGGGCGGAGGTTGTCGGGGCGACGGCTTGACAGGCGACTTGATTTCCTGTAGAGCCCAGAGGTGGGGGAGTGTGGGGGGATATGGGGGGGTCTGTCTTCCTGCGTTTTGCAAAGGTTTATTTTGGCAGGCACGGCTCAGTCCGAGGAGACGCGACCCTCCGTTTTAACGGCGACCCTGAGTATGAGCTAACGTAAGAACAGTCCGTCCTCCAACTACCATATAAACATGAGCCTCCGTTCAGCTCAGTCCAAACCAGATTTAGCCAAGAACAGCACTGGGCCTTGATGGGAACCTTATAGGATGATGTGTGGAGATGGACATGCAACTCAACCAGCACAAGAGGATATCCTATGATATGAAGCATGTGTGTGGAGAAAGATAAAGAGATAAAAAGAAAAAAAATTTAGCCCTAACATTATTCACCCCAAAACCTCATCATTCTTAACATTTTTCCTTCAAACACCCAAATTCTCCATCAAATTGTAACAGTCCCCATCAAACCTCAACATTCTCCATCAAACCGCAACAGTCCCCATCAAACCTCAACATTCTCCATCAGACCCCACAATCCCCATCAAATCTCAATATTCTCCATCAGACTCTACAGTCCCCATTGAACGCTAAAATTTCTCGATAAATATTCTTCATCAAACCCCAACATTCTCAGTCAGTATATTACTTTATCAAACCTCAACATTCCCCATCAGACCCCAACAGTATTCTCCATCAATATTCTTTATCAAACATCAACATTCTCCATCAAACTCTACTGTCCTCATCAAACCCCAACATTTTCAATTAATATTCCTTATCAAACTACATTCTTCATCAAACCCCTACAGTTTGCATCAAACACCAACATTTTCCATCAAACCTCTACTGTCCCCACCAAGCACCAATATTCTCCATCAAACCCCCACAGGCCCTGTCAAACACCAACATTTTCTTTCAAACCTCTACTGTCCCCATCAAGCAGCAACATTCTTCATCAATATTCTTTATCAACCAACATTATCCATCAAACCCCTACAGTCCCCATTAAACACCAACATTTTCAATAAATATTCTTTATCAAACAACATTCTCCATCAAACCCCAACATTCCCCATCAAACCCCAACATTCTCCTTCAATCCCCTATAGTCCCCATCAAACACAAACATTCCCCATTTAAACCCTGCCTTTCAATAGGGTTTGAATTCTCCTTCAAACCCTAACGTTTTCCATTAACCCCCACAATTTCCATCATCCTCCTTCACTGAACACTAACATTCTCCATCAAACCACTACATTGCCCATCAAACCCCTACGTTCTGAATCAACATTCTTCATCAAACACCCACATTCACCAACAAACCCCAACATTTTCCATCAAATGGCACTCTCCATCAAATATCAATATTGTTTAGCAAACCAACAAATACCATCAAATACCACCACGTTCAATTAGATAGCAATGATTTTCATCAAACATAAACATTCTACATCATACACCAACATGCTCCATCAAGTCAGCATTGTCCTTCTTACCCCAACACGCCTCACGAGACCCCAGCTTTCTCTGTTAAAGCCCAACATACTAATGCTGTCAGTAAAAGAAGTCACCACTTTGAGGCTCTCTCAGATACAGAATACAAATTCATCACAAACAAATCATAATACATCATAATAGGTTTGTTAGTATTGGTTTGGAGCAGTGTGTGTTTCGGTATAAAGTGAAATTCTTTGTCACAAAGCCCATTCTGAGGTGATCTCATGTTGTGAGCCATAATCGAGCTCAAGGGATCAAAACCCATCTGTTATATGTGAAAATATCAGCGAACATAAACACCCACAGGCTCTGCTTGCTTTTGCGTGCTTGCTTGCCATTGGTAAATCTGTGCAGTTAAGAGCTGTGCTGCTGCACCTATAAGGTGTGTGTGCTGCATATTAAAGGGGGCTATTCATCTGAAGGTTATCTAGCTTTTTTTACTGCGGAGTCGGAATTTCACTACACATTAATGGTCTGCTTGCAGCTTATCCTGGATGAGGAACATTTGAACACCACTGCCATATGAATAAAAACACACACACATACACATACACAGCAGCTTTTCTGAATGTCTAAAACAATCCTTTTTAGTTCCTTTTAGTTTCTCAGACTAGAAGTAGAAACTGGCTAAGAAGATGCATATATTGGGAGATGTCCAAGAAAATGTCCCCGCTTTTTTGATCATAATGGAAGCATCTGCATGTCAATAAATGGATGAAATTAGATATAAATCAATGTCCATCAATGTCCATTTACCTGGCATTTCTAAATCAAAGTGGATGAATCCAAATGGATTCAAATATTTCAGATTCCCCATGTCCTTTTTCCCATTACCAGTCCTGATTTGTTACAAACTAATACACACAGAGCGCACACACACAGAAACACACACAAACAGATCCTCAGGCCTGCTCACAGGCATTATCCCCTTTTTCGTCCCGCTGTTGTTGTATTAGTCAGCAATAAACCCCTCAGTGTTCAAAAGACATAAATGCAATTTACAGTCTCACATTCGGAAGCCTTTTTGTTGTCATTCACACAGACGCATTGGCAGTCGGAGTCGCTCTCATCGCGCCATTTTGTCTTCACATTGTATTTTGCCGATTATGAAGGCATTAGCGTGTCTTGCAGCCCTGAGTGCGTTGCGGAGCATTTTACAAACATCTACGCCGACGTTGTAAAGGAGAGCGTGTGTGCTTGTGTGTGTGTATGATCTTGCCACAGGCTCTGTAGTCATCACACTGACGTCACCTCCTTCACTCCCTGTTAAGCTGGTTAGCACCAATTAAAAGCGCACTCTGATCCAGGCCTCTGTGGTGGTCTCAGCGGTGGTCCGTGAGGGAGACGAAGATGCGCTGGGCTCGCACGGAGTGGTTGGAGGCCATGTTTGTGTGTTTGTTTTTTCTTCCCTCAGCCTACGTGTGATTTCTTTATGGACACAAAGAGAAGTGTTGCCTACGGCTCTGTCCCGCCCACTCCATGTCTCAGTCCCGCCTACTCACAGTCTCAGGCATTAGCATCCACAGCTAAACTCCGCTAACCACCCTGCCCTGATGTGTGTGTGTGTATGTGTGTGTGTGGTCGCACATGTGTATTTGTGAGAAGCCAACACATTTGGTGTTTCCTCTGCTGGCTCCCTCTGTGTTTCTCACACTTATGCTGCCTTGATGGCGAGAACCTTTATGATGAGTGACAGCGAGGACCGCCAGACAAATGTTGATCCCCCACAATCCTGTGCACTGGTGTACTTTCCCCTCATGTTGGTGTGGCATGTTGATGTGAGCAATGTTGGGGCCCTGATAACTGGTGTGGGGCAAACTGCAGAGAGGGAGAACAGCTGCTACACTAACACATGCTGTTCCGGTCACCACTGAGCGTGTGCAGCGAGGCTGATACCCCACTGCATCGTGGGTAGCTGGCCGTGAGCAATTTGCAAGTTTTGTGTGTGTGTGTGTGTGTGTGTGTACACCATACCGGTCCAGTCTCCAAACCTTTCCTGTATTTGTTACGCAGGATTTTGAGAGGTGGCAAGGAGCGACTTTGAAAACTTTACAGCTGGTGGTAAGACATGCTTCAAGAAGAGTGTGAGTGTCTGTGTGTGTGTTTAAAATAGGCACCTGACAGTAATGAGGTTTCTGAACATAACACCTCGCTGTGATGTATTTTAAAGGGATACTACACTGGTTCTCTACATTGTACATGGTCCCCTTCAATGAATTTAATGTCATCTTTTGAGGAGCTGATTTCTAGACTTTCAGGTATGGAATTCATTAACATTAACATTTAATGTAAATGGGACAGTTGGTGGTGTAACGGTAAAGTTACCACTAAGGTACTCACGAGCAAGGTACCATCCCCTAACACTGCTCCCCGAGGATTGCCAACAAAGGTACCCACTGCTCACTCACTTAAAATTCGCTTGATGTAGACGCTTGTATTCAGAGAGACATTTACGGTCTTACTGGATTGGATAAAAATTACAAGGACAGTCTTACTCAGTCTTCATTTAATTTAAGAGCCTTTCTCAGAGGCACAATGATGGAGGTGCAAGACTCCATCCCATGACATCCTGCTCTGTAATTGAACATACTAAAACTAGACTAGTCAAAGTCAAAGTAAACTTTATTGTCATCTCTGCTATATACTGTACAGATATACAGAGAGATGAGACGATGTGGCTCCAGTTTTTACAGTGCAATAGGAAATAAAGAACAAAGAACAAATAAGGCACACAGAATAAACAATATATAAATAGTATATAAAATATACATTTTAAACTAGGAATGCAATATTAAATATAACTTTAAACTAGAGCTAGAAATAGAAGTAGAGGAGAGACAGTTTGGATGCAGTATTACCTACAAAAGTGGAAGTTGACTTTTACACTGTAAACTATCACTGCACGATAACTGATCCATGGAATACATGACTTTCAGATATCAAGTTTAAAGATAATTTAATTTTAAGTAAACTTACTAACTTATTAATGACTATTTACTACTAACTTGAATGAATGACCAACTTTAATTACTATAAAAAAATAAAAAATAATTAAAAAAAAACAACTGGACCGAGACGAAAACAGCTCTATCATTCCAAGAATCTTCTTGTTGATTTTTGCTGTCTTGCAGGTTTTTACATGTGTACTCCTGACTAGGTCAATATTGATGCTCATAGAGTCTAGAGAGGACTTCTGAAATTATTGTTGGTTAGTTCTTTAGTAACTCTAGGTTTATGTCCAAATTTCCCAGTGTCAAGAACATGGTTAAGAGTGTGTGATAAATGCTGTAAATGTAAACGTGAATGTAGTGTAAGTAAATGAGTTATTGGCATTGGCATGGCAGATATAAGCATGAAAAACATCGGATATCGACATCGGTTTAATTACCATTTTGTTTGTGTATCTGTACTTTTTAGGTCTATCAGCCAAAGACCATCTTTCAGACAGATGTTTCATCACTGAAGATTTCTTCAAAATCTCGGCTCGTTCTCACGAACCCAACCTTGTGTATTGTCTCATCTCATCTCAAGAGTGTTTCGTCACACCCCTAATGAAGAGTATATTTGTGATATATTTGTGGTGTCACCGTTCTCTCCCATCTTGGTTTGAGTGAGTGATTATTTGTCATTGTGAGCACAGCACACAGTGCACCACAACGAAATGTGACCACTGCATTTGACCCATCCGTGAAGGAGCAATGGGCAGCTTTTTTGGCAGCGCCTGGGAAGCAGTGCTTGGGGACGGTAATTTGCTCATGAGTCTCTTAGTGGTACCAGGACTTGAACCGGTGACCCACTGATCACAGGATGAACTCCCTAACCATTACACTACCAACTGCCCCTGAATGTAAATGTTTTCTGTAATTGCTTTCTTGTGTCTTATAATGTACTTGTTGTGGATAAGAACGGCAGCCAAATGCTGTACATACAAATGCAGATGTAAATAACGACTTACTTGTCCTGATAGTGGTTAGGAGATGAGCCATGGTACACTGACCGTGAACCAGGAACAGATACACAAGGAGTCAGACAGTGGTCTGGAATGAGTCAGAAGTGGCCTTGTATTGTGGCATTAACACCAGGAGACTCGTTTCGAAGTGTTCTGTTTCTTCTCTGAACAATCACACCTGCCTCTTAAGCAGAGAGCTGCCACTTAATTAGCAGTGCGACTGCAGCTCCGCCTTCAGGCCGTCAGATCATTTGAGAACCGTCACTAATATGGCATTAGGATTTGTGACGTTTACCGTACATGCTAAACAGATCGAGCTCTGCAGAATGATTGCAGGTTTCTGCTTTACTTCCTTCAGCAAACTGCTGTGTGAAAAAACAACATAGCCCAGCAAAGATTTTAAGCTTGTTCAGAATTTTATTTGCTGGTACGTTGTTGATCAGAGGTTGAACGTTCATCTTAAAGAGGTTTTCGAAGCTGGAACTGTACCGAAAACCAGCTGAAGGGGCTTCAAAACACAGTATAAGGTACTGACCAGATAAAGATGGTGGCCAACAAGATGATGACAAGCACTGTTTTACCTGGAACAAGATGTTCTATCAAAATAAAAGTATTTTTTGGGTAGGAAAGATTAAGTGAAATTTCAGTGATGATTAAAAGTGTGTGTGTGTGTGTAAGTGGAGGAGAAGGAGAGTATTTTAATGTGTATTTTGGTTTAAGTGAGAAGGACTGGGAAATGATGTCATCTTTCGGGTTTCCGCTGCAGTTGATACCGAGGGGAAATAGAGAGACAAGCTTTTACACATTGGGATTAAACCTGACAAGGAAGGAAAACATTCTACAGTAGCCTACTCACACAGTCAGTAGGCAGAGAAGTGTGTGTGTTTGTATATGTGTGCATATGTGTGTGTGAATTCAGGGGGAGGATTATTTTCTGTTCCTGATGGATCCATTTATAACCCCCAAGGACAAACTGAGATTAGCATGCGATCAAGCCTATCACAGTACAATTTACTATCTATCACTTTGTGTATGTGTGTGTGTGTTTGCGGTAGGCCTCATGTTTGCTGCTGGCTGTGTAAGTAAGAAGACGCTTTGCTGGTGTGTGTTTATGTGTGTATGTGCTTTGTAGTATAGTTGTTTGCCAATGGCTCCACATTTTCAAGCTCGCGGCTCCACTAGTGTATTGTTAGGAGATGATATGGGCATTGTGGGAGTTTGTGTCAAGCTTTTTAGACCTCTTTTAGGGGCTTTTGTGGACTGTGTGACTTTGCGTCCTTACTTTCTCGGCCTGCGAATGTTCGCGTTAGTTTCAAAGAGGTGGCGTAAGTCTGCCGAAGTTATGTGTGTGTGTGTGTGTGTGGGTGTATATCAGGGTCTGGCCGTGTGGGTATGCTCCTCTTTGTTGCTAAATCACACACACAGACGTAGGGCCGGGTGGGGAAGCCGATTGTGGTTCCACTGGTGTTTCCCTAAACGGGTTTTTCTCCCTCTCGCCTTCAAAACCACCCTCTCTCAAATTCACCCCATTCTCCACCCTCTCGTCCTCTCTCCTCTCCTCTCCTCCTTTACCCCATCCTTCCTCCTACACTCATCCTCACGTCTCTCTCTCTCTCTCTCCCCCACACCGCTCTCCCTCTGATTATCTCCTCTGCTGTCCTGCTGCGTTGTTCTCGCTGGTTGTTCTAACTGCTGAAAGTTCATGGGCGTTCAGGCTCGTGCGTATGCAAGAAAAAGCCTTTAATGTTACGCACACACACTCGCTGTAGCCTGTGGCGTCAGGGCCGTATCTGAACATGAAGCAGCGGCTAGCTGTTTAATCTGTGAAGTGAGAAGCGATAAGGTTTATTTTGTGTTTAGGGTTTTGCCTGCTCTGCCATTCCACAGCCTCATCCCCTGCCAAGGTAGATGGGGACAGAAGATAGATCACCAACCTTTACTTCTGCTTCTTTTTCTTTAATTCTTCTCTTTCCCCCCCTTCGCCCCTAGCCTCTCTCTCTCTCTCTCTCTGTGTTTTGTAAGAGTCAGGTGTTTTTCCAGGAGTCAATTAATCCTGACCCAGGGATAACACAAGTCACTTCAACTTGAAGAGTCTGTTAGTGTCAGACCTAACACACATGAGAGAGAGAAAATAAATTGAAAGACAGAAAGAAAGAAAACAAAAGTCAGAAAGAAAAGGAGAGAGAGACAACCAGACAGATAGTCATAAAGAAAGAAGGAAAACGAGAGAAAGCGAGAAAAGTACCAGACACTGTCCAAAAGAATGAATGAAAATGAGAGAGATAAATTGACATAGAGTGAGATAAAAAGAAAACGAAAGAAAGAGGAGAGAGAGAAAGAGTCAGACAGACAGTCATGAATAAAGATGGAAAACAAGAGATAGATTGATAGAGAGTAAGTGACAAAGAGAGAAAACAAAAGAATGAAAATGGGAGAGAGAAAGCGAGAGAAATCATCATATATAGATTGCAACAATAAGTAAGACAAATAAGTTAGAAGGAAAAAGAGAGAGAGAGAGAGAGAGAGAGAGAGAGCACCTAAATGGACACATCTACAGATCAGTAAAAGAATGAGAAAAGTAAGACAGAAAGAGCAGACTTTTACAGGACAACATCACACACCCTTCATCCCTCCTCTCTCTCCAGAGGAAATCCTGCCGTACCCCCAAAGGCTGCTGGATTTCTGGAGATTCAGCATCCACCTGCTGCTGAAGGCCAATCAATACATCCGAATAGAGGTTTATCAGAGCGCCTCTGCCATGCTGCACTCCTCCACACCAGAGGCTGTGTCCCGAGTGTACCTGCAGCGTCCAGCCCACAGTCCTCTATCTGTCCAAAATGCCGCCTTTAATTGCTGATTGTCACTCTTTATGAGTGACCATGAACTAGCGCTCTGTCTGATAAGGCCTCTATCAGTCCTGCACACTGTCTCTTTTGTGTGTGTGTGTGTGTGTGTGTTTAGTGACTGCAAAGAGATGACAGTTTGATTAAAACCAATGTTATACCTCACCAGTCTCTGGGGTTTGATGATGATGATTATGATGATGATGAGGAGGAGGAGAAGGAACAAGAGAATGCCGATATCAGATCAGTAACAATGACCAAACACCAAATAGATGCTTACACATGGGCCAAAAACATTGTCTTGTTTTTTCTTTATGTGTGTGTGTGTGTGTTTAGAAAGGAAATCGTGGCTACAATTTTGTTTATCTCTCCTGAATCCCATTCTTTCATTCATTCATTCATTATCCGAACCACTTAATCCCAACCGGGGCTGCGGGGTGGGCCGGAACCTATCCTGGGAATTTACATGCGCAAGGCCGGGACCAACCTTGGGCAGGAGCCAATATATAGCAGTGCACACACACTCACACTCTCATTCACACCTTACAGGGCCAATTCAGAGTAACCAATTAACCTACAGTGCATGTTTTTGAACTGTGGGAGGAAACTGGAGCACGCAGGGTAAACCCACGCAAACAAGGGGAGAGCATGCAAACTTCACACATACAGCTGACCTGGGGATTAAACCCAGGACCTTCTTGTTGTGAGGCGGCAGCGCTAACCACAGCAACACCATGCCGTCCTTCTCCTGCATCCCAAAAGTGCAAAAAGCTTCCTTTTATGCAAAGATTGTAAACAAATTAGGGTAATGGACTAATGGTTAGGACACTCGCCTCTAGACCAAGAGGGACCTACCTCCAGCACTACCATCATTGGGTCCCTGAGCAAGACCCTTAACCCTAAGTTGCTCTAGGGAGACTGTTCCTGAGATGCCATAAGTGTAAATCTAAAAAAAAAAAAAAAAGCAATTTGGAAAAGCTGTTTGTCAAAAGTCACTGTAAAATGTGACATTGTTGATGGTATTTAATGTCATTATAACTGTAAGCTAACAGCGAGTTAATTCTGTCCATTGCCTGGTGTCTATGTTCTACATTTTTGTTCTTCTCCCCTGAAAACACTGTCATGTAAAAGCTTGAACTTCCATACGCACAAACCAAGAAGATGTGAGAAAACAGTGACTAAACAAAAACATTATTTCCATCACAAATATACTGTTTATTAGGGAAATGACGAGACGATACACAAGATTGCGTTCAAAAGAACAAGACGAGACGAGATGTTAACACTATTTTAAAGAAAACCTCAATAACGAAACATGGCTGGAAGATGGTCTTTTATTTGAGTGATAGACATAAAAAATAGGGATGCACGATATTGGAATTATAGACCGATGTTGATATCCAATGTTTTTCATATTTATTTCTGCCGATGCCGGTAAATGAGGGAGGCCGAGTTGAGCGTGTAAAGATATTTTATTTGCCAAAGTGCTCAGAATTTTGGCACAAAAATAACACCATAGCTCCGACATTTCTGAGAGAGCGCCAAGTTGAGCGAGCATGAAGGCAGACTTGAGCGAGGGTAAAGTACTTAGAGCATTCATGCAGGCAGAGCACATAAAGACAAGAGACTTTGCTTGCAAATGTTCCACGCAATACATTTTAAGACAAAAGCTGTGGGCCGTATAAAATTCGATCTCAGATTCTGGAGGTATCAGGCATAAGCGCTACCTTTCCACCCTACAATAAATGCATCATCAAATAGTGGTTTGTAAATATCAAGCAAATCTAAGCATTGGACAGATGCCGATGACTTTAAAAAAAAAGCTATTATCGGACGAATGCAATTTGATTCCAATATCATCGTGCATCCCTTACAAAAAGTCAAGTGCAAAAAATGTGATTTAGATACTCAACTGACTGGACTTTCTATATATGAATGTGGAAGCATATCAGTAGCCCAAAATGACGAAGTCAGCCAGTCAACTTTCTTCAAGCTTGTGATTGGCTGTTTTTTGGCACATTTCTAACAGTACCAGGTTGGCACAAGATCTCATCACACCCCTACTGTTCACAGCTACAGTGTGCCTTAAAAGTTACATGTTATAAATGTTTCTTAAATGCCTTTTGATATAAGGGCATATGAAGATTAAAGGCGAAATAATAACTCACTTTATGTAAACATGAAGAATATCTTCATTGGTCTCATGATGCGATTCAATTGCGATTATTAAGTCAACGATTCGATTCAATATGATATCTTGTTGCATCACGATGCAGCCCATCAATTCTTCTACATTACTTTACATTGCACGCAGATTGGGCATGGATCGCATATTAGGCAGTCATAGTTGCTACCGTGATGTTATTTTTAGCTAGAATCTATATGCCATAGTGAGAAAATCACCAAGCAATGTCATTATGATATAATTCACAGGTTTTCAACTGCATCTGTCCCAGGGACCACCAATCAGACTAAGCAGTGTGGTGGTGGTGGGGAGTATTTTTTGTGTTGCATTTTTTAGATATTTGCATTAAATTTATTATTCATAAAGATGCCCAAATCATCTGGAAAAGTTTTGAAAAATGAAAAAAGGAATAATTTTTAATAAGTGATTTCAGTAGTAAAAGTGTATTGCATATCACGAACCACCTGTAAAAACCACCGCTTGAAAACCTCCATTCTAATCGATTATGGTCTGCCATTGCATT
Organism: Distichodus sexfasciatus; assembly: GCA_032718565.1. Taxonomy (NCBI): domain Eukaryota; kingdom Metazoa; phylum Chordata; class Actinopteri; order Characiformes; family Distichodontidae; genus Distichodus; species Distichodus sexfasciatus. The sequence goes on from JAVGVS010000002.1 coordinate 5,015,983, forward strand.
GATGCGGAATCGTCCACATCTGCATCACGATGCATCTATTATACGATTAATTTCAACACCCCTACCTGAGGCTGGACAACTGGACAACAAAAAGCTTCTATTTAGACAAAGAAGCCAAATAAAGACATTTCATTTCACAAATGCAAGTCATTTGGAATAGTTATTGGCTGAAAAATATGAAACTTTTGATGGTATTTTAATATCTTTAAGATAGAACGTAACAGTTATAGTTGTTTATCAACTTCTGTGTGTGTGAGGTCATTGACAGCAAGCATCGTTGTGCATCACGGCTTTGCAGTTGTGAGAATCTTGATCATAGGTTTTTTTCTTAAGAAGGGGAATTCTGCGCGGCCGGTGTTGTTTTGCGGTATGGTGTATTGTGGTGTGAGTGTGTGGCGCTGCAAGTGTGTGCACGTCTGTTGGGTCTTTCTAGTTCATCACAGCATGACCAACTAGAAGACATAACAGGACACAAGAAGATGGACATCAAAGACAGCCAAAGACTTTCTGATAACACACACACACACACACACATGCACACACACTTTATCACGTCCCTAATAAACAGATACATCCCGCTTTTTTCCTTATTTCATCTCTTTTCTTCTACTCCTCTCTCTTTCTTTCTCCTTCCCTCTCCTTCCATGGAGGTGGGGAAGGAGGGGGTGCCATTACTATTGACTCCCAAAACCTCTTCAAATTGCATAGATGAATGGATAAATTAGTGTTTAAAAAATGGAAAGATAAATGAATGAGTAAATAAGGAAAGAAAACATTTAAACAAAACTTGAAGCGTTGGGGGTGCTTGATTATCATCTCTAAGCATGTTAACATATTTAACAGGCCTTCAAGCCCTCTCTTTCTCTTTCTTTCTCTCTCTCTCTCCATGGTCAGGGGTGGCAGGGCCTCAGACAGACACCATCTCCTTCTCCACTCCCTCCTGTCACCCAGGTATTATTTAGAGCTTATCTTTCCACTGCATGGTCCACGTATTTGTCACGCGGAGGCGTAGCACCCCCCACCCCCAGAAGAGCCTCCGTAGAAAATTCCGCTGATGACTTTGTCCGATACGGATGTGCCCAGACCCCATCAGAGGCTGAGCACTCGTTATCATCATTGTGGCATTGATTAGGCCGCAAGAAAAAACACCTTCTGAAGGCTTGGTGTGCGTGTTTGTGTGTGTTTGTGCGTGTGGTTTTAGAGTGAGAGCGTTGGCAGCAACATACGCCACTCTCCCTGTTTCTGTTTGCAAAATTAATTCCGTTCTTTCAATTCTTCTTGGTTGAACGCTTTAATGCATGAATTTTGATCAACTGAATCAAAGCTTATGGACTAGACATTGAAAGAGTTAATTCTATTAAGTTAAGACTAATAAGGACTTTTTTAAGCATGGTCGTCATTCCCAAAGTCTTTTAACACACAGTTAAGTAGGTTATAATGATTCATATGTTGAGTGGTAGTTTTAAGGGACTGTATTCTACACTTTAAATGCTCTGGGAAGTTACATCTCAGCCTTGCATCTATTTTCGCAGTCATTATTGCAGCTTAAAAGTCTGAGAAGCTCTCTGGAGACGGATCAGATCTGGGGCTAAGAGTCAGCACCAATTCAGGCAGTAGGAAAGTGACGGGAAAGCCTAAATTAACCAGTTCCACAGAAATCACTATGTTGGTTTTATAAATGCATTCTAAAATCTAACTGTGTCTGACCCAGTGGAGCCATCATCCACTTCAGGAAAAAAATGCAGTTCGCAGGAAAACATGAAGAAAAGTGAAATGAGGAGGATTATTTTTTCCTCTACAAGCACTACTGCCGACGATGGAGCTGAATGTCATTAAACTGTAATTAGTATCATAAACAATTCCCTATCAGCTAGAAGTGTGGCATCAGAGGAAATGACCATAAAACCAAAAAAAAGAGAGAGAGAGAAATGCTGATCAGATAGTGGAGCGGCAGTGTAATTCTCCATCCTCTGTTGAATAATATCATTATCAGCGGCTAATGATGATGTGCGGAGTGGTAGTTACGGAATAAACCGATTATGACAAAGAAAAATCACACAGGAGTCAGGAAGCTTCCGGAAAAACCATTTGTCCTGTTTGTGTTGCGCTTATTCACTCTGTTTTTCTCTCCATCTCTCTTGATTTCTCTCTTTATCTCACACACTACTTTCATTTCTTATATTTTACAAATGGCTAGAGGCATCATAACCTATGTCATTTTTTCTCTTTCCCTTTTTCTTTCTATTGCATGTGTGTGTGTGTGTGTGTGTGTGTGTGTGTGTATAGCACACATAGAGGTAATGGCAGTGGAAGGAAGGGCCCATGGCTGTTATCAGCCTATAACATCTGGCTGTGTGTCAGGTGATGTGAGAGAGAGAGAGAGAGAGAGAGAGAGAGAGAAAGAGAGAAAGAGAGTGAGAGAGACTGTCTGCTTTAAAATGGGGAAGGCAGTGGTGAGGGAGGGAGGCTGGTGTGCAAACAAACAGTGGCTGATATGGTCTATGCTTGTCACAATCGCTCAGGACACTCATATATCTCCCCCTCTCTTGCGCTCCACCAAACCCTTCCTCTCTCCCTCCCTTTTTTAATCTTGTTCCTTCTCTCTTTCTCCCTTCTTCCATCTCTCTTGCACTCGTCCTCCATCTTCCCCCGAGCTCTCTCTATCTCTCCCTCTGTCCATCTCTCCCCCCGTCTCACCCTTTGTTTACTTCCCGGTTGCTGCTCATATTGCACATAATTGTGTAAGTCACCTGCTGAATGAATGGAGGAGTCACAGCCCCTTTTTACCATCGGATAGAAATTTGAATTTCCTGTTTCTGCTATAAGAAAAAAAAGAGAGAAAAAAAAAAACACATCACATCAAGAAAGGCACACAGCTGATATCAAAGATCACAAAAGCATTTGATGGTTTCAGAGTGAGATCTTTGTTCAGGTCAGAAGGCCTTTGTTCAGTTTCTTTTCTGTAGCAGCCACCAGAATCGGTGCATAAAAATGGAGAAACTCAGATTTCCAACAAGCCCTGAACAAGTGTACAGTTTGCATGTTGTGTGCAGAACAAAAACAGGCTTTTTAGTCCAATTCTCGAGAAGAAACAAAAGGATTGCTAGTGGCAAGGAAATCAATATGGCGGATCCCGGTGTTGGAGTCGGTCCGCGTTTCAGGCTTGTGGGCCCTGGAGCTTAAATAACCTCTAATGGATGCGTGTGTAGATCTAATCACGGCTGTAATTGAAGTTAACTTTGGAGCTCTCAGTCTGGAGGAATATTCAAAGACAGGAGAGAAGGAATGAAACCCAATATGGTGTGCACCAGAGACCCCTCTCCTCACCCCGTGTCAATAATAGATGAGCCCCCCTGACATAATTCGCATTGTTTTTTTTTTTTAATTTCCTCATTCATGGCTTCATTTAACTTACTGGGTTTCGTGCACTTTTTACAGAGCATTTGTGTTTGCAGTGTAGTTACAGGAGCAGAATTTGACAACTGGATCTTTGTTTTAACTCCACGCCATGTTTAAAGAAATCTTGCCTGCATTGAGATATGAATATGGTAAGATGATTGATACTGCCTCTATAATATTTTATATCATATACTTTATAAAGTTGTACTATGTGCAGTTTTATTATCTGCAAAATATTTACTATGAGTGCCCCCAAACCTTGTTGTTTCCGTGAAACCTACATAGGAACAAAAAGAGCTTAAATAGGGTAGTTGAAAGCACTTAGATTTTACTGTGGTACTTACGTATTTAGATGGTGATGCTCATTTTTGCGGGCCTGTTACTGTTACTGCCCTGTGGTGTGTTGGTGCCTGCCCAGTGTTGTTCCCCGCCTTGCTCCCGTAGGTTCCCGGTATAGGCTCCGGCCTCCCCGCGACCCCAGTTGGGATTAAGCGGTTCGCTTAATGAATATGTGTTACAAATAAACAAGTCCAAGGTACACAGCACATTAGTGAGAAGAAATGCATGAGTGAAATTCACGCAAGTTCATGGAAGAGTAAATAAAAAGAATGACGGATTAAGTGTAACAATCTGTGGATAAAAGTGAATAAGTGAAAAAGGACTGAATGTATGAGTGATTGGGTATGACTGAGAAGAAATTAAGGAGAGAAGGGGAAGGAGTCAGTATATGACAAAAAAGAAAGAACTGAGTGACTTTGTGAATGAATAACTATTTCAGTATGGGTAGCAATTCTAAAAGGAATGAATGAGTGAATGAGTAGATAAGAAAAGGTCAATGTTGCAATGTGATTTTTGCCAGCACATTCTAATATTCTAATATGCATAGCTTGTAAATAGCATGACAGAGAGAAAAAGTGCATATTGTCCAAATATGTAAATGACCCACTACTCTCATTAATAAACAGATGATATTGGTGTTTCCAGTAATGGCATGAGTGGATATTTTTAGCATCACCTGGGGAAAACCCTTCTCTGAGTCTGCCTGTCCTCATCTTGAGACTTGAGTGGGTTGGGGGTTGTGTTGTTGATGGGTTTTTTTTTTGTGTTCTCCAGTGTACACTTGAATGAAAAATGCACTTTTGTAGATTGACTTACTACAGAACAGGATCTTAGCATAGCTAACCATATTGTTAAATACTGTATTGCAGAATTTTATTTATAAATAACACAAATTATCTACAAAATAATGTTGAGTATAATGTGTAGCAAATTTTAGGTCAGTTCTTTCAGTTTGTATTATGAACCATTGCAACTGGTTTATAACGGCACAGAAATGCTTTATATGGTTAAATATTCTCTCAGAGCATCAAATGGAACCTGACTATTCCAAGAGGAAGTCATGCATAATCTCTTTTCAGTGATGCCGCTCAGTGATGGGAAAATCTACCCTTTGATATTAGGAACAAGAGCCTGTGCTGTTTTCAAATTACATTTGAAGAGACACCTCCTTAATGAGCTCCTACAGGTCTAAATGCAAGTCACAATGATCATTTGACACTTATTCATTCATTATCCGAACCACTGAATCCCAACCGGAGTCATGGGGAGACCGGAGGATATCCCAGAAACTATGGGCGCAAGACAGTGACCAACCCTGGGCAGGTGCCGACACACCGCAGGACACACACACTTACACAATCACACTCACATTCATACCTTACAGGGCCAATTTAGTTCCGCCAATCAACCTATAGTGCATGCTTTTGGACTTTTGGAAACTGGAGCACCCGAAAGAAACCCACATGAACATGGGGAGAACATGCAAACTCGACAAAGAAAGGTCCTACAGCTGACCCGGGGATCGAACCCAGGACCTCATTTGACACTTATTTTACAAACAAAAAGCTGTGAATTTTGGGATGTGTGTATTTATGTACTCTTGATGTACATCACCATGGATAAGAGCTTTTGCAGTAAATGCGGAGTGGGAAAACATGAATTAGTGTTATATGTCACAGTATTTGTCACAGTGGATCTAAGGCATAGTTAACATAAAGATCACGTGCCAGTGCTACAGTGTCTGGATGGATTTACGTCAAATTTGGTCTTTCAGTCATGCTCTACAGCCCTGCAGTTCAAGTTTCTGATGTTTCTAAGTGACCATTCTGTTGGTTTTAGTCGAACCAGCCCTTTCTTAGAATTGCACCGTGGGCCGAGTGTCCATGTTAGTGGCGTTAGCAGCATTAGCAGCGCTAGCGGCGTGTGATTGATCGGGCAGGCCATGGTGGAGCACGGCGTGAGTTGTAGAGGCTTCTGATATGGTTCTGTGAGATGCTCGGAGATCTCCCGCGTGTCAGATCCTGATAAGGCCCTGGCGGCTTCTCTCTCTCTCTCTCACTCTCTCTGCTAAGGGCTACTGCTGCCCGCCGGCCCCCTGCGCGATTACGCCGTCCACCACTAGCTCCCCGGGTTTATTAGCCGTAACAAACGACTCTCTTGCTGGCCTGCTGAGATGGACTATCCCCCAGCACCAGGACTCCATAACTCGTGCTCAGGAAGAGGGATGAGGCCCAGCATAGCGCTGGAAAAACTGGAGGGGGTTAAGGAACGAGTGAGTAAGCGAATGAGTGAGTGAGGAGAAATGAGGGATTGAAGGTGAAGGAGTGAATCAGTAGAAAATAGTGAGTGAAAGTGAACTACTTGGTCAACGTGAAAAAAAATGTGTGTGACAGAGTATAACGAGACATTAACACACGAAAATGAGTAAATAAGAAAAAATGTGCGACTGAGTGAGGATGAAGGAAAAGAAATGAGTGAGTTAATGGCAAAACATGATTAACTCAGAGGGCATGAATGAAAAATTTGTTAACGCGAATCACTGAGTTAATAAAAATGAATGAGTGACTGAGTATGTGTTTGCAGAAATTCATGAATGCAGGTGAATGAGTGAGTAAAGGCCAGAAATGTATGAGTGATTGACTATGAATGAGAACTGAAACAGAATTAGTGTGTGAAAGAGAATGTTTTAAGTGAGCAAATTTACAAATGACAGTGAAGAACTGAGTAAATGGCAAAAAATAAATGTGGTGACTGAGTATTATGGAATGAATGAATTTGTAAATGTCCAAAATGACTGAGCATGAGTAAAAAGATGTTAGGGAGTGAGCGGAAATTTGTGAGGACATGACAAAAAAGAATGAGTGACTGCTTGAGCCAGAGACCATCTCATATCAGTATGAGGAACAAATTTATTATGAATGAACAAGTGAAACAGAGTTAGTGTGCGAATGAGCAAGCGAGTGAACGCAAATGATGCAGTGAGCAGGTGGCGGGGTTACTATGTGAATGAGTGAGAGCGAGAGCATGTGAAAGAGCGAGTGAGGGAGCATAGGAACATGACTGTGGCTGGTCAGGGATGGAGGGAACTGTTGTCAGTGGTAATGAATGTTTTCTGATAAAGCAGGAACCAAAATGGAGTGGCGCTCTCTTTCCCGGCCCCGTCTCCTGTTTCAGCATGTCGATGAATTATCCCTCTCCACAACCCTCTCTTTACTTATCAGCTTTCTCTCTCTCCTCCTCCTCCTCCTCCTCCTCCTCTGCCTCTTCTTTTATCACTCAGTTTTATCTCTTCTCTCTCCCACCCTCTCCCTTTCTCTCTCTCTCTCGCTGCTGTGATGTCATGGGACTTTCTGTCGCCGGCTGGTGCACTCGTCTGCTCTCCCTCGTTCTTTTTCTTTTTGCTTGGTTTCAGCATCTGAGCAGCAACCAATGTGCAACCAATGTCAGATGTGTGACTTCCAGTTCTATGCCGGTTTACGAACACATATGCACACACACAGAGAAACACACATACTCCGACACACACTTACACACAGACATGTCCAACCTGCCATACCGTCACGCTTAATTTCAAAATGACGCCTTAACGGTGACAAAGTGACACGTCCTGAACATTCCTGTCAATCCTGGCCCAGAGCACCGGCCTAAAAACACACACGCACACTCACCCGCAAAAACACACTCATCAATTCCACACATTACACACATACCCCAAATTCCTCTCACACTGCCAAGTGGACTCGGCACACAGACGTGCGTCCTCGCCTTGACCTGGAGGCCTCCATTCATCAGGCTGCACATCTCTCACAATCCTTCACATCTGTTGGTGTGTCACCAGCGTCTCACCTTCTTCAAACTCGTAAAGGCATCACTCGGCTCAAGGGCCACGCGGAACGTCGTTTTTGTGCTGCCCCAGTCACCTGCTGTTGCTTCAAATGTTATGTTTTTGAAGTGTTTTACATGTAAATGATTTCAAAAAGAATTAATAAAATGTAATATTACTGCCACCTTGCCGTCTTTGACTCTACAAAGATATAACTATTAGGTTAGTGGATGTCATTTTTGTGCTGGCGTTGTCTTTCATGAAGGTCTCAGTCATCTGCTTTTCCTTCAAAAAGGGTTTATTAGTAACTAATTGCTAAACCATATTGGCAGTAAACATTTACATTTAAAAATAAATAAATAAATAGCCTTTTAAAAAGGATACCAGGTCATTAGGGGCAGGGCATGATGTAGCATTACATGTATATTCTAATATTATTTTGTATAGTCTACATTGCAGTTCCGGATTTTAGTTCGCGTGAAATTTTTATATTTATTACAGGTGTATTTCTTTTAATGGTAATTTTTATTATATAATCCTGAGCTTTGTGTTCCTGATGTTGTATGCCTCGTGTCATTTTACCATGTCAAAGCTAAGCACGATAATTGCCATTAATGTAATTTTGTGGGTCTTTTGTTATTTACTTTACTAATTCTGAAACGTGTTATATCCAGTCCACAGAGTCTGAAACTGCAGAACTTATGACTTGTCTCGTATAGTTGCTCACCGCATGCTTCATTCCTTTATTGGTAAAGAGTTTATCTGTATGAACGGTTGGCTAAAATCACACGCATCTCAGAGTTGAACAGGAACTCCCTTGAGCGTCTTCCTCCTGGGCCTTTTATTTAACTGAATGTGTTTGTCGGTACGTCTGCAGAGTGATTTTTTATGCGGACTGCAGATTATCTTCACTTCAGAACTTGCAGCTTGCTTGTGCGTCTCTCTCACCAAAATCCGCCCCACAACATCCGCTCACTCTTATTTTCCTTTTCTCTCTGGCTTTTGTGAGAGGACGTCTGTCTGTTTTTTAGCCTTCATGGCTTAGCTGGTGGCCCTTGTAAGAGAAGCGAGGAGACACAGGCATAGCAAAGCTGTACTACACACGCTCATTTAAGCTCTAATCATTGCCAGCAAGTTGGAATAGTCTGATACTGTTTAAGATTTTTTTAAGCGCAGACTCGAGTCTGTTTCTGTCATCATTTTTCTCTTTTGTTGCTATGCAAAAACGACCAGAGCCCATAACTGGAAGGACTGACAATGGATGGCTTTTGAGTTTTGAATTTGCCAGTATTCTTCCATTTTAAATCACAGTAGGACACTCTCCCTACTTTTACTTCTGGCATGCTCTTGTTTGGTCTCATCTGGTTTCGAGTTGAATTTTTGCCTAAACTAAATGGCAATCATTGTTAATGAACAGCAAAGAAAGCAACCATGTCAAAAATATCTGATTTCTCCTTTTTCTCACTTAATGGTGAGAAAACGGTTAAAAAATCTGGCATTTAGACATGCCATGTTAGAGTTACACAAATTCACATTACACAAGTTGGGTGTTTAACGATAAACAGGTTTCTTCTAGTAAAGGCTAGTGCTGAGGAGAGACGCAACTCAGGATCTACAATCTGCAGTTGAGAAAGAGAGTTACATTTATTTTCATGTATGGCATTATTCAGTTTCTTATTGAGGATGACTTAGATTTTTTCTTATAATTACAGGAAGTCTTCCTGAAGCAACTTGGTGTTACTGGCTTTGCTCAGGGGCCCAATGGTAACGGCACTGCTTTAGGCACTTTAGTCTCATTCACATGTAGAATTCAGTTTATAGTAGCTGAAAACAACCAAATACTGAAAGAATTTGTTGAACACTGGACATTTATGCAACATTATTTATAAATGGAGAAAAAGCTCAGAATGTAAAACACTTGTCAGTATGTAACTGGCTATGGTTCAGTGCTGAACAAAAAGTAAAGGGCAGCAATACTACAATGCACAGAGACACTTCACTAGACAATATGCGATGATGGAATAAAAATGTCTTGTAAAAATCTTGTGCTTCTTCCTGACAGTTGAAAGTTCAACCTCTCCTGAACACACACATTAACTACACTGAAGTGGAGTGCTGGACACACACACAAACACAGGTCATTTCGGCTGCACAGGGACATTCCTGTCAGTCATTTGTTTTACCGTGTTTAGCATCGATCAATGGAACGAGCCCCAATTCGCCATCCAGCTCTCTTTAAAATGATCTAATTGATGTAATGAATTGGATTATCTAATCACAGGCATCGGGACGGATCCCCCGCCCAGCCGTTATCTCCTCAAGAACTTCCTGGGCTGCACGCTTACTGCCTGCATTGCATTATGGGACACAAAGACTGCTGACTCTGGTGGACAGAAGTCCTAATGACGGATGTCTCCCCCCTACCATTTGGGAGGAAGACTTTGTAATTTGAAGGTTGACTCGTCTTTTATCTTCTTTATCAATGATGTTCACTGCCATTTTGATCTGTGATCTTTTATAGGTGGTACTTTTTATGTAAACTTAAGCTAATGCAGAGAGATGAGTGAAACCTATTTTATGCAGTTCTGACCTTCAAGGGTGTAGGAAGACTCAGAAGTTAGACCAAGAGAGCTTTTCAAAGATTTTCAGATTCATTTTTTCCTGCTCCTCCAGATACCAATAATATTTTGAGCTGTATCTCTGGATGGTTAAAATCCATTCTATGACAGTTGATATATACATTTGTCAGCATGTAAGGTGGCTGATATTAAACCATCTTTTAACTGTCCTTTATAGTTGTCAGTAAAAAGCTATGCAAAGTGGTTTCTACAAGCCTACTGTGGTTTCTCCAGCAGAAGGCTTAGGTTGAGCAGTACTGCCATCCAGTGGACTTAACACATTTTAACCAATCTCTTATATTGTAGACACAATCATTTTCCCTATTGTGAAACATATGTGTGGCTGAATTTAAAATATATTCTACTGAAATGCTGTGACAAAAAAATTGAAGGATTATTGTCTGAATGTGCAAAATTCATTCATTCATTATCTGAACCACTTAATCCCAGCTGGGGTTGCTGGGGGATTGGAGCCTAAACCGGGAACTACGGGCGCAAGGCGGAGACTGACCCTAGGTAGCCGCCAACACACCGCAGGGCACACACACTCACACAATCACGCTCTCACTCACACCTTACAGGGCCAATTTAGTGAACATAGGGAGAGCATGCAAACTCCAAACAGAAAGACCCTATGGCTGACCCAGGAATCAGAGCCAGGACCTTCTCGCTGTGAGGCGGCAGTGCTAACCATTGCACTACCGTGCCACCCTGAATGTGCAACATTCATCTTTTATCCATTTGGGCCATTCTGGCTTTGTAAAGGTGTAATTTGTCTAATGGTATGAATAGCTGAAAATAAAAGAAATGAGAAATGAACAAGAGAAATGTAAAACATAAATATCCCATTCAGTAATACAATAACACCAAAGCTTAACAGAAGATCACTGAAGGTAAACAAAACTACAACGCAAACTAATACCAAAGGTGTGCAGAGTGAATGAACAAAATTAAGTTACCAGGAATTAACCCAAGATTTACAAAACATCATCAAAACAGAAATGTGACTCTCTAAAAAAGGATGTAAAAAAACATGCGTGCATAAGCAGTTAAAAAAGGGGTGGGCAGGAGAATCAGGGTCAGTTCAGAAAGTGCTTGAAAAAATATGTCAAGTCAAAAATCTGTAAATGCTGTACCAAATTAGGCCAAAACAAACAAAGATGTTCTCCCAATCTAGAAAGGCATAATCTGCAGTAATTAACTGTTTTGCTGTGGCTGTTTGTCACTGCTCCGTTGCTGGTCATTTTTCATTTGGCAAATTGATCATTTTGCCATTCTATTACATTTTATAAATATCTTGTGCTGTCGATCCGTCTCAAATCAAACTCCCTCATGACAGCAGTTCCTACATCTAGAACTTCATGCCTTTGAGACCTTGTGAAATAGCTGACACCTCTGTAATTTGTAGAAGTCTAATTTCAGAAAGGCTTACTTGGTCAAAAACGAAAGAGCCACTTAAAATGAAATGGGCAGCTGGAGGAGTTCATCAGAATGGTGACGTAAAGTTTTGTTCTGGTGGGGAGTCTCAGTGTAATTTTGTATGAAGGGCTTCAGGGTACGACAGAGGGCACAACCCCGGAGGATGTGATTATAAATTGGAAATTGTTCCACATCTGCATTTTAAAAAAATGTGATTCCAGTGCATTTCACCTTTTAATACAACAGTTCAAATAACTTTGGTCAATATCATGAGAAAGCAAATGAAAAAACGTTTGCAAAAATGATCCAATGACTTTCCAGTGGGTGAACATATTTAGGGAAGCTTAATGATAGTAACTTTAACATAGTCAATGCAAGGCTTATGTATTTCTGTGAAATGGCTTGATATTATGCTGTCACAACCTTGATGTAATACCTTGAAAAGATTTGGTTATTTAAGTTACAAATTGAAGTTTCTAGGAACATTTCTCATTAATATTAGACAGTCTTTTTTCCTTAAAGCATGGTAACACTAAGTAGTTTGTTAACTTGATTGCAAGAAAATACGGTTAATTTTTAATTAGGGGCAGATGGTGGAATGACAGTAACGGTGTTCGCCCCATGATCAGAAGATCACCGCCTCGAATCTCACGCCGTAAAGTTACCACTGACATACTCCTGAGCAAGGAACTGTCCCCAAGCACTGCTCCCCGGGTGCTGATCATGTCAGCTGCCCACTGCCCCTTCACAGATGAGTCAAATGTAGAGGTCACGTTTCATTGTGGTGCACTGTGTGCTGTGGTGTGTTCACAGTAAAAAATAATCACTCACTTTTTCACTTTCACTTAAAGACGTTTCCTATATAACCTTTTCATAAACTTGTTCATAAATTTGTGACTACTCCTACATAGGGTGGGTTTCCCACATTGCGATACAGCTTAGTGAATAACGAACAAACAAACAAACAAATGCACTGGGTAACGTTCTTGCCATTTTTTTTTTTAAAGTATTTTTATTAATATCCACAACGTTCAGGTTGTACATGAGAAGTTCTTGCCATTTTTGTGAGTGTTTCCCAAAAGGCATTTTAATATGTCCTGTAACAACGCAGTTTAAAGTACTTCCTTGGTCACTCCTTTCCCGCAGAAGGCGGAAAAGCACGGATAGTGCTTCGATCACGGAACCATCGATATATTAAATGGCAAATAAATTATTCGCTGATATCTTAATTATATTTTTATTTAGTATGTCTTCATACAAACAGCAGCATTTCTCTAAAGATGAATTGAGAAGGGCGTGTTGTGCTTGTGCAAAAAAAAACCAAACTATTAAGTGATGACCTGAAAAGAAAATATAAACGTCAAAGGAGACATACACGTAGTTGAGTGAACGTAATCTACATTCTCAAAGACTAATGTTCTACACCTAGGACTATCAAACTAAACAGACTTACATGTGTCAAATTTTACTGAGATTTAAACCGCGTAACTTGTGTGGGAAAGCTGCTATGAGCGCCCTCTGGCTTTGGTGGCTGGACCTGCAGGACAAATTTCAAATAAGAAGTTACTTTGCAGGGTTGTCAACTATCATGCACTCATGCATTAAGCATCAATCTCGCGCTCATGCAAGAAATCTCATGCCAGATCTAACCATTACATATTTTTAAATGGTTCTTTCATATGCTGAGTTGATCACTAGACTAGACAAGAAAATTATTTCTGAATCACTAGAAACAACCTCTAGGCGTAAATGAGCTCTAAACTACTAACTAGACCAGTGCACTCATAGGCTGTAGGTAATCAGTCTCGTACGTTTTCTATGCACTTTTCTTTGATTGTTGATTCACTGAAAATACGTCCGTCCAAGGCCGTATTATCCATAGACTAATAGACTTCAGTGTTAATGTTTGTTTACCGCTAGGGTTGGCACTAACCCTAACCAAAAACTGAAAATCTCACTCATGCCAACTGACCAGTCTCGTTCTGGTCTCGGAATCAAACATATTTGTACTCTGCCTTGTCATGGACAAAGAGGACTTGGGACTTTATTTTGAGACCAGTCAAGACCACAACTGAAATTATTTTTGGGAATGACACAGACATTTTGCGTTGTTATTAGTGTTTTATTAACTCGGAATCCTTTTAACAAACAGAACCTATACATACCATCAAAATCACAAGACTTTGAACTTACTAGGCATTATATTCATTCCTCTGTATGTGAAATTATTTCTGAGTAATTCCATGCACAAAACTGCAGTAATTGTGTAAAAAGGTATTTATTTCTTTATTTGCAATGTAAACACACAAGTTAGTGCTCAGGACTCTAATAAAGAATGCCATCATGCGCAAAAATGTAGTTCTCTTCCAGAAAGGCCAAAAGCAGCTCATTGTATAGGCCAAAATGAGTCCAAATTGGTGCAAACGTACCAATTACCAAATTAGTGTTTGTTCATTTTCAATTGATCAGGGTTTTTTATATAATGTTAGAGAGTAATCAGTATGGAAAAAAGAAATATAGAAAATGTATTATTTGTCATCAAAATAATTTTATTCTGTATCTAGATGGATACCAAACGGATAAAGAGGTGTTTCTGCCTGACACTAACTTCACAGTACTACAGTACTAATGGTACTAAGTTATAGAATGTCTCTGCATAATAACAACTCTGCAAGCCAATAAAGCAGTTTGGTCTTGAGGAGTGTTCTGTCACTTTAACATATGATGTTAACAATGAAGCTATTTCCTCATTATAGATATGTAAGAGAGGAAAATTTAATAAACATGTTTCATTTTGCTTAGTGTATGTTGTCTGCTTTGTTCAGCTCTTTTTGAGGCATGCTTAGGCTTAGCATGTTCCTCTTATTTGTCATGTGGTGTAAAACGTGCATTGGCCTAGTCTCAGTCTCGGCTCAGTCTCACCCCGCCCTGGTCTTCATCTTGTCTCGGTGTCAGCCCTTCAGAGCCTTGGTCTCGTCTCAGTCTCAATACACTCTGGTCTTGGTCTTGTCTCAGTCTCGGTTTAAGTAGTCTTGTCCCCAACTCTAGTGAACACCTGCCCAACTCTGCCTCTGGTTGGCTAATATACATTTTACTATTCCTTAGTCAATCATCAATCTGTTGTCTCGGCCCCTCCACCAAAGAAAAGAGAAAAAAGTCGCCACATAGTAACACACCACGTTTTATCGTCAGTAACAGCTGTAACAGTCATTTGTTAAATTACCCGTTACTGAAAATAGTCACGCCATTACTAACATTGTTTCTTTTAACTTCATTATTCACATCAGTGTTCATTAATATGCCTTACCTTTTGGAAACTTACACCAGTTTAGTCTATCATAGGTATAAAGAATTTCAGATAAACCAAGTCTCTTTGAATATTGTCTCCTTCTTAAAATAATGGCCTAACTCATGTTTTGACAAAAATTATTTCTTTGTCTAAATCATCTCTTCATGATGCTGGCCACTTAAAATCGACTACATCCTCAGTTGAACAGGTCATGCGATCCTGCCCTTGTGGTATACTCTGTGTGTACCTTGTAGTGACTCTTTGTCAAGAGTGTGAATTAGGCCATTTTATTTAGAAAAACTTGAAAATATGACTTGGGCCATTATTTTAAGAGGGTGACAACATCAGAAAATACAAGCAAAAAGAAAACATGTTTTTTTTACTAAATGTCAAGATCCATAGACACATCTGATAATTGAGCCATTCCAGGCAAACAGATATGAGGAATAAGAAATAATTCAACTCATGATACTGCAGCTAATCAGGTTCTTTAGAGATTTCAATGTAGCCTGTACTCCTAGAGATAAAACATAATCCAGGCTATGTATATATATATATATATATATGTATGTATACAGACCATCTTAAAAAATTAGAATATCGTGAAAAACTTCAAAACTTCGTGAAACTTATATATTATATAGATTCATTACACATAAAGTGAAATATTTCAAGTCTTTATTTCTTCTAATTTTGATGATTATGGCTTACAGATAATGAAAACCCAAAATTCAGTGTCTCAGAAAATTAGAATCAAATCAAATCAAATCAAATCAAATCAAATCAAAGTTTATTTATAAAGCACCATTTAGAAAAACAATGTTGATCAAGGTGCTGTACAGATCAAAACAAATAAAACAATGTACTATAAAATAATCCATATACAAAGCCTCATTGTTCAAAAGCCTTGGAGAACAAATACATTTTTAGGGCTGACTTAAAAATACCCAAGGACTGGGCAGTTCTAATGTGTAGGGGTAAAGCATTCAAAAGCCTAGGGGCTGCCACGCTAAAGGCTCGATCACCCCTAGTAGCCAATCTAGACCTCGGAACCTTCAGCAACAGTTTGTCAGATACTTGATTGAGCCTCTTTTTGCATGAATTACTGCATCATGTGGCGTGGCAATGCAGAGTGGCATGGAGGAGATCAACCTGTGGCACTGCTGAGGTGTAATGGAAGCCCAGGTTGCTTTGATAGCGGCCTTCAGGTCATCTGCATTGTTGGATCTTGTGTCTCTTATCTTCCTCTTGACAATACCCCATAGATTCTCTTTGGGGTTCAGGTCAGGCGAGTTTGCTGGCCAATCAAGCACAGTAACACCATGATCACTGAACTAGCTTTGGGTACCTTTGGCAGTGTGGGCAGGTGCCAAGTCCTGCTGGAAAATGAAATCATCTCCATAAAACTTGTCAGCAGAAGGAAGCATGAAGTGCTCAAAAATTTCCTGGTAGATGGCTGCGTTGACTGTCGATTTCAGAAAACACAGTGGACCAACACGCGCAGATGACATGGCACCCCAAATCATCACTGACTGTGGAAACTACACACTGGACATCAAGCAACATGGATTCTGTGCCTCTCCACTCTTCCTCCAGACTCTGGGACCTTTAATTCCAAATGACATGCAAAATTTACTTTCATCTGAAAGAAGGACTTTGGACCACTGAGCAACAGTCCACTTCTTTTTCTCCTCAGCCCCGGTAAGACACTTCTGACGTTGTCTCTGGTTCAGGAGTAGCTTGACACAAGGAATGCGACATTTGTAGCCCATGTCTAGGATTTGTCTGTGCGTAGTGGCTCTCGAAGCGCTGATTCCAGCCTCAGTGCACTCCTTGTGAAGCTCCCCCAAATTCTCAAATGGATTTTGCTTGACAAATCTCTCAAGGCTGCGGTTATCCCTGTTGCTGGTGCACCTTTTCCTACCACACCTTTTCCTTCCACTCAACTTTCTATGAATAAGCTTGGATACAGCACTCTGTGAACAACCAGCTTCTTTAGCAATGACCTTTTGTGGCTTACCCTCCTTGTGGAGGGTGTCAATGACTGTCTTCTGGGCATCTGTCAAGTCAGCAGTCTTCCCCATGAATTGTGTAGCCTACTGACCCCAGAATGAGAGACCAATTAAATGCTCAGAAGCAGCACACTGCAGGTGTTGTGGGTTAATTAGCTGGTGGGGTGTGACACCATGACTTTCCAATATATTGAACTTTTTCACAATATTCTAATTTTCTGAGACACTGAATTTTGGGTTTTCATTATCTGTAAGCCATAATCATCAACATTACTAGAAATAAAGGCTTGAAATATTTCACTCTATGTGTAATGAATCTATATAATATGAGTTTCACTTTCTGAAATGAGTGACAAAAAATATTGAGCTTTTTCACAATATTCTAAATTTTTGAGGTAGTCTGTATATATAAGGATATGTATTAGAAGTATAATCAATCCTAATTAAACATATAGAGGAATGAAACAAGACAATCTGGGGTCTCTCTGTGTTTGCGTGGGTTTCCTCCGGGTGCTCCAGTTTCCTCCCACAGTCCAAAAACATGCACTATAGGTTAATTGATGACTGTAAAATTTGCCGGTAAGGTGTGCGTGAGAGTGTGACTGTGTGAGTGTGTGTGCCCTGCGGTGTCTTGGCGCCTACCCAGGTCCCCGCTCTGTGCCCATAAATTCCTGGGATAGGCTCTGGGCCCCCTATGACCCCGGTTGGGATTCAGTGGTTCTTAAAATGAATGAATGAATGAAAGTCTGTAGGAATATCCAAAGAGTAATCTTGGATCTTGAATCTTACACTAGACTATCAGGCTGTTCAGACATTTCAGATAATTCAACTAAGAATAACAACTAATTCAGTAAATTAAGAACTTTTACTATTTAACTCTGTATTCAGGAGCTAACCACTGTCTCCTGAAAACAGGCCTCCTTCACAACATAGCATTCACTTGTTCCAGCACCATGTGTCTTCTTTGCTGTCTTTGCTATGCCACAGTTCTGGAGATTCTCTATTCCTTCCCACTGTGTACATATTGGTGCGATGATAAATAAAAACTGACTTGATTTGACTTCATGACCTGCTGTGATGGTTTGTTTATATGCATCATTATGGCGCATTTTCCTAGGATCCACAGAGCGTGTGCCTGTTCCCTCCTTTTACCTCTGTTCCCTCTAAACAACAAACCTAATGCAGCCTCTGTGTCACTGCATTTCCAAATGGAAATGATGCAACAAATAGACCTTTAAATCTTTACATCTGCTCTGTTAAACATAGTTTTCTTCTTCTTGGCCCATAGTATATGTGGCAGGAATAGTGCAGTGGGTATTTAATTAAGTAAAAGAATTTAACACATGTCGGGTTTTTTTTGTTTGTTTGTTTGTTTGTTTTTTTTAAATAAATGAACCAGATGGTTATTATTCCCTATGCACCAACTGTTTGTTCATCATTTTTACACCAGCTTTTTATTCACTATTGCAGCATTGGACTACACTAAGAGTCAAATTTGTTGGCTGACAGTCATCTATTTTATATCGTGAAATCATGAAATTGAAATGATCATCATAATTGTCTTCTGTTATGATTTCTTTGGTGGATATCCACTTGATTTTAATCTCTCTATATCTCTCCCCTTTTCTTTTACTGAGAGATATGTCATTACATTTGTTACACACACACACTGACTTTAACCATCAGCTTCTTCAAGGATATGACCAGTATCAAAAACATCAATAAAAAAACAAAAGGTAAAGTATAAAATTATTGTAACGGCAACTTCTTTATTTCAGCAGGGACAGTGCACAATAAAACATAAACTTTGTGTAATACAAGGAGAGACGCATTGCACCAGGTTTTAGCAAGAAATGGTATTTTCCACCCATAGTGCCTGGGCAGGTAGTGGATCAATAACTTATTGGCAGATGTAAATATGCAAGTGGGGTACATGATATCAGAAAATATTAGAGACACACATCCACTCACATACCTCCCCCTCTAATATACATAATATATCCCCTACTGTATCCATAATATACAGTGATAGCCCCTATACAGTGAAATGCGAGAGTGCAAAGATCTAAAGATTTATCCACTCTCAGACAAGTAATTGTCAATGGTTTTTTTTACACTTTTATTTTCTGATTTGCAACTGTTTGGTGTGTCTTTTGAGGGATGACGACTTGGCAAATTGCTCCAAACTCATCCAAATGCAATAGTTTGCAAGCACGGATCTTTATCACTGATTCCCAGATGAAGCAAACTCTGAGAAGGCCAGTCTAGACACTCAATTATGGTGTCATTGAAAATGATACATTCCAAATTCTTGCCATATCTCAGGTCCAGGTTTTTTACACTTAAGCTAATGTGAACTTTTAATTCATGATCTCCCAATTGCATTACTGAGTCGTGGCCACTAGATGTCAGTGTGGCATAGAGAATAGTCGACTCAATTTAATGAGGTACTTTCTCCTCATTAACAAGTCTCGAATGGCTTGAACTCACTTCGGATTTGAAATTCAAATAGGTTATGCGAGTTTGTTGAAAGTGTACCAGTCCAGACACACTAATGGATCAGACGTGTTTAATAAGGACTCATTTCCTTAAAGCCAGCAGTGATTTTTAACGAGCACAGAGCTAAAAGTAAGGTAATGAGGACATTTTCATCACCCCTACACCCCCTTAAAAAACACTGAGGATTTGACCTGGTCGGCTGTGAGCCAGTCTCAAAAATCCACCCTCGGAGCGCTATTGATTTAGCTGTTATTGATTCGCCGATCTTTTCTCCTGTGGTGAGAGCAATAGGTACAAAACCCTCCCGTTCTGTGCAACAATACACATGCCACGGGAGGAGCATTCAACACCCCAGTCAGGGCAGATGGCAGAAAGGAGAGAGAGCGAGGGAAGCGGGGGGAAGAGACAGGATGACAGAGAGCAAAATAGATAAAGGGGTAGAGAGAGAGATCAGTGGGGAGAGAGGGGGCGTGGGACAGAAATTGAGGGGAAGGAGAGAAGATGGAAGTAGAAAGAGCATATATGTATATATTAAATTAGGCCTTATATTATATATATATAGAGAGAGAGGGAGACACAGAGAGAGAGAGAGAGAGAGAGAGAGATGGGGTAAAGAAGCAGGGAAAGTAAGAAAATATATAGACTGAGAGATGCACAGAAAGAGAGAGTTACATAAAGATAAATAGAGAGGACAGAGACATACAGAGACAGAGAGAAAGACAGCACAAGAGAAAGACAGTTAAAGAGGCACACAGACATATAGATGTAGGTGGGAGACAGAATAAGAGGATGCGAGAGAGCAAGAAAGCAAAGGAGAAGAAGTGACCAAGAGACAGACAGGGAGAGAGAGAAAGAGAAAGAGAGAGAGGGAGCAAGTGAGTGAGAGTGAAGCCAGCCATAGGTGGCAATAAGGAAACTCTTGAGTGGACGCATTAACAAGCTCCTACTTTTTACCAAAGGTGTCGGCTCCTGTGAGACCCCTGCCCTGCTCCACCGACAGCCTCATAACCCCACCCACCCCACAGCCACCGCCGCCGCTGCCGGGAGGGATGCCTTTAATAAGTAAGCCATTGATCCGACTCCCACTGGCAGGCAATTAAGAATCCAAACTCTCTAATAAGCTCCAATTGGTCGGCCGGCAATTACGGCAGCGGTGGCTGCAAGAGCGAGTGAGGGAGCAAGCGGGCGAGCGTGAGGCCGGCGCTTTTGATTGGATTCACAGCCCTTAATGGGACGGCGGCTCGGTGGCTGGCCTGCGCTCGGCGGGTGATCCACCGCCCGGCCGTAATGGGCACCGCGCTGCTGCCAATATATATCTGAGACCTGATTGCACACCGCTGTCAATAGACACCCCCCACCTTTAATAAGGACGCGGCTCTATGTGTGGGGGTGAGTTTGCCAAGGGTCATCCCATGTCACAGAAACATTCCCATAGCCCTCGAGGGCGTACAGACTCGAAGTAATGAGGGAAAACTTATCAAACGCTTGTGACGGCAAGGAGGCATTTAAAGAGCCGGAACCTGTCACAGAGAGAGAGAGAAAGAGAGAGAGAGAGAGAGAGGCATTATTTCTCCCCCATTCAGAGAGCCACGCGGCAGGTTGGGCTCTGAGCGGGGAGTGCGTTGCCCGATCAGTCGTGCCAAGCTCAGGCAAGGAAAGGCTAAAGTGAAGAAAGAAAGGCATGTCTAACAAAAAATGTCAGTGGATGGCAAGGGAGAGAAAGTAGAGTCTAAGGAAAGTAAATTTCCCTGAGTTAACAATGGAATGAGGGAGGAAGAGAAGGATCATGTCCTGTCCTGTCCTGGCCACACCACACACACACACGAAAGAACAGCACAGAGCAAAATACTTAAAGAGAATTACAGGCAGATATCAGTGGGGGGAGAGAGAGAGTGAGATGCATAAAGAGAGGGCAAACAAAGAGCTTGGGAAAGATTATGAGCGAACGAGTGAGAGAAGGAGATATTGAGAATGCTTCTGCATCTTAGAGAATGAGACAGAAAAAGAGAAAGAGAGAGAGATCTCACACACACTAACATTTGATAGAACACCAGAGCCTTAACTAAACAGACACTTAGATAAGACATATATTGAAAAATTAAAAAGTTTGAAAGTTGTAAATTGCTAAAAGAAGGAACATTACCATAAAATTATATTTAATTAACCCTTTTCCGAGCTGACACTTCAATTTGAAATAGAAAAGAGCCTTTTGTTTTCATCCATGGTTGTCGGTGCAATAATCTCTCTCTTTCTCTCTCACTCTTTTCTCTCTGCTTCTCTCTCTCTTCCCCTGTCTCTCACTCACTCTCCCTCTCTCTCTTTCTCTCCCTGTCGGATCACAATGTTCTCGCACTGCACAGGCGCTGAGACAGATTGTACCGAGAGCTTCTCAACGCCTAGCAACAGCTAGCCGGCCTCGCAGCCGCATCAACATAGTAACACAGAGCCTCTCTTAACAATGTGCAGCTCTCTTCCATCCTTTTCCACGTCTGCCTGACCTGCACCATGCAAGCCCCGCTCTAGGGAGAGCTTTAGAATCACAAATGGCTGGTGAACTTGCTCAGTATGTCGGAGTGACCAGAGTATGCACTTTAACAGAGAGATGCTGTTTTTAGATCAAGAATCCATAAACTCACTTAGCTTTTCTTCTTGGCCTTCAGCATGTCGAAATCTTATAAAAGCAAGTACTCTGAGCATTTGCTACAATTTCCATGCTGGAAAAACAGCTTTGACCTGCTTTGGATTTTAATTTGTTACATTTACTTCAGTGTGGGCAGGCACTTTCTGTGAACTCTAAAACTATTGGGCCCGCCTTCAACCAATCACTACTGCTTGGTTGTGACCTATGTTATGCGCCAGAACGCACCTAGCGGTATGGCCATAGCTGGCATTCCAGTGAAGTACAAGTTCAACAAAAGTCTAACATAACTGCCCTCGATAAAACTTCTTAATTACTCTTCTTGATCTGGCTTTAATTCTTTAATGTCGGGAACCGTTGCCAACACAGAACGTATAGCTTTGCCTTTATGCATAAAATGCTTGTTTTATGTATCCTGATGTAGTACTGTATCAATATTGAGCAGCAGTATTATGGCAGTGCTAGCCCGGCTATCTTTGAGGTCAGTCAATGGCTCTTTAGTTGGGTTTTAAGTCTCAGAACAGTTACCATGTAGACTAGAGGTTTGAACCTTTACTGGTGTCACGATTCAATTTAATTATGATTATCAAGCCAACAATTTGATTTGATGACATTTTCAATCCTTAATGTCTCCTACAATTATTCTAAAAGAATTCGCCTGGCCTTTGATTAGTGATCAACTAACAGGGAACGTTGGAGGGATTTAGACCAAGAGTTCTTACAAAGGAGCTAAATACCCTGTTTCATCCAGTAATTCTTAATATGTGCTGGAGGACACTTATAGGGCAAATTAATTTTTAAAAATGTGAAACATGACAAAAATAAGATCTAAATATATATCTTTTAACAATTATGAGTACTGGGGGCATGGGTATTCACCCCGTGATCAGAAGGGCACATGTTAAAATTCCAGGACTGGTAAAGTTACCACTGAAGTACTCATGAGCAAGGTCCCCAAGCGCTGCCCTTGTCAACTGCCCACTTCTCCTACACGATTGGGTCAAATGTAGAGGTCACATTTCGTTGTGGTGCACTGTGTGCTGTGCCGTGGTGTGTTCACAATTACAAATAAACACTCACTTAAACTTTCACTCAGTTGTACCTTTACTTGTCCAGGACTTGAACATGCAACCTTCCAATCATGGGGCCAACTTCTTAACCGTTACACTGCTAACTGCCAAATTTTGGTGGTTGAAACTGTTTGGAAGTTACATTCAAATGTGAAAGTTCTATCCATGTTGTGTTTCAGAGTCATACATTTTGATCAGTATGGCCCCTGTTTTTTTCCCATCTCTGCCAAGATACAAACCATCCTCCGACTCACTGCCAAAGGGTATGTGCACTGTTTTGTTGAGTTAGTTGCATTAGTGATTTTAGTTAGCTATTCCCCAACACTGGTGGTGGTCTAGTATTGTGAAAATGTAATGATGGAATAAGAGGCAGTAGATTTAAATCTAGCTCTCTCCTACTGAAAGAACTACCACCATTGGGCTCCTGAGCAAGGCAGTTGGTAACGTAACATTTAATGAGTCGGCCCCATGATTGGAAGGTCACTGGTGCCACCGAGGTACTCTTGAGCAAGGTACCATCCCCAAGTATTGCTCCCCATGCCAGATGCCCCCTGTTCCTTTACGGATGGGTAAAATACAGAGGTCATTTTGTTGTAGTGCACCATGTGCTGTGGTGTGTTCACAGTGACAAACAATCACTCACATTCACTCACTTAGCCCCAGAGTTACTTTTTTTTTTTTTTGAGGGGGGACATAATGTTTACCCACAAGTCTCAAATCCACATCAGAACAGTAAACCACTGGGACCTCAATTTTCACAAATGGTCTAAAATGCATTTAGTGTGTGTCCAAATTGAAAATGCTAATTTAGGGGACAAAAATAGCCTGGTGTATGGTCTGAAGGGTGATATTTACTTTCATAATTTAAATATGGGTGTGTTTTGGGCATTATATGCAATAGCAGGTCTCATATGAGGAAGGTGTCACTATGAAAATGGCAAATAAAAATGATGGGGAAGCTTTAGGGAACCAGGGGTCAACCTCCTGCTGCAGGACCCATTCCACCCAGCAGGTTGCAGTAATGTTCTTCATCTCTTTATTTGGTGAGCTTTATTTCTGTTACTACGCTGCCCATTTTCTATACATCTCACCTTGGGGAGGTGTTAATTAAATAAATGAATAGGAGAAGCAATTTAGACCACCTGATGTGAAAATGACTTGGAGAACCTTGCAGAACCTTAATCTAAGCAGGATATGGAGAGTGAAGGTTTGTTTTGCGTTGTTATGTGGCGTTCTTACACTTCATCTTGCATTGTCTTTATGTATTTTGTTAATGTATCCTGTCTTGTTTGTCATCATCTAATGATTAGGTTATGTTTTTTCTGTTATTCTTAATATTACACTTTCTAAAATATATGCATTTTTTTATGTAAATCTAAAAATGGCCAGATATTTCAGTGTTACGGATCTGTGTTTGTGGTAATGGATGAGTCTGATTGCATGAAGAAAGCAACGTTTTCCAATGCCTTTCTAAAAGGTCAACACATCTACGTTAGAGTTCCTCATTTGTGTTCTACTGACAATCCGTCAGAGAGAGAGAGAGAGAGAGAGAGGGAGGGAGAGAGCTCGTACACCTTCAGGTTTGTTATTTGTGTCCCACTGTGCTGGTAGTTTTATTCTGGTTGAGATTAGAACAGCATTGCACCTTTCTGCACTTGGGAACCTTTTTAAAGGCCTCAAATCTCCAGCTAATCCCACGCCTCCTACAAACAGGCAGGCCGTCTCGGGAGTGATGGGCAGGCCAGGGTCACTGGCACCATCAGAACCCACAGCTAGCCACATGGTGAAATTCTTGTGTTTGGCCTTTCGGCTACCAGTCTAGGGGAAGCAGGGTTCACATATAAAGTTAGTGTAATAACTGAGCAAACTGCTTTCAAACGCCCTCTGTGCAAACCTTTTAAAGCAATATACGGAATCAAAGACTGCAGGCAAACGAAGGTGTTTTTGTTAAAACTAACAGCCCTCTCGGTGCCCACGAGCACCCAAACCTGGCTGACCATAACTCTCAGCCAATACAGGTGTTATTTATAGTTCCTCAAGGTACTGAAAAGATAAAAACTTTCAGTAAAATACACATATTGCTTTTTAAAAAAATAATTTTACATGGAAAAAACATGGATTATCTATCTTTAAGAATTTCCCCTGTTCTATCATACCTAGTTTTAATTTTAACTACGGAATGAACACTATGTAAAATTGACCACTTATATATTATATTTGGAATCGACATTTATGCTGCTTTGGACTATCATGTACTATTTGGTTTAGAACAGTGGTCCCCAATTATCTTTCCCTGAGGGCCAAATTATGTAAAGCTAGTATGGCAGAGGGAAAACAAATCCGCATCACAGATCAGCTCCCCACCCCACACCCCAGTAAAAAAAGAGGTAGTCGAGCCCCCACCTGTCTCCGGCCATTGACTTTTTTTTCTCCTATCTGATCGGTTTGACCCGCCTACTATTGTCTGTCTTATAGATAACAGAAGAATAAATGACATAAATGTGAAAAGTTATTAATGAATTATTTATTAATAAATTATATTTATTTATTATTTGTTTCAGCTTTATGTAGTATAAAAGTGCTAAAACTGTAAACATAACTACTAGAAATAGTAGGAAGAGTCTGTTTTATTGGCTTGCAGAGTTTTTATTTTTTATATATAAAATGAGCTGCTTTTGGTCTTTCTGGAAGAGAAATACAATTTTGCGCATAATGGCGTTCCATATGAGAGTTGCAAGCGCTAACGCATGTTTGCATCGAGAATTATGTCATTAATATGCTTTTATGTAATTACCTCAGTTTTTTGTGCACAGAATTACTCAGAAATCATTTCACGTACAGAGTAATGCATATAATGTCCAGTAAGTTCAAAGTCTCGTACTGCAACTGTTATTGTTAAGATTTCACTCACTCTTAATGACTAACAGAGATGTCAACCCACTGACGTGGAGATCGTTAATCACAGACAGCCATAGGGAGCGCACGTCTGTTTATGTTTTTGCCAATGTGACATGAGGGGCCAGATATAACACTTGCTTAGGCCGGATCTGGCCCTTGGGCTGCCATTTGGGGAAAACTTTTTTATAGCTACTAACTAATAGCTAATAATTCAGCTAAACATGGATTGTGTTTCACTGTAAGCTGTTTTCCTGAAAAGCACATTGCTCTCATGATTGTACTCAAGATTGACCAGCAATGCTCCCATGACACAGCACAGTTAGCAGTCCTGATTCGACTTATAAGCTAATTATCTGATTTAATCCTGCTAAATTCACTGTTAATTCTGCTCTAACCTGGGAAGCCTTGTGTCTTTGAATTTAAAACATGGCATTAGAAATGGCACGAGACTGAACAGCTGTGATTTTAGCTGTGATCTACTCACGAATTAGCTCAATCAGTGGAGGAACTGTCATGCATTTCTGGGAGCAAAGCAAAAAGATGACAAACAATGGTGCACAAAATATTTGGGCACGTCCAGAACCTAAAAACTCAACTTATTGAAAACCATTGTGTTTAAATAATGTAGTGTGAACAAATTAATGATGAATGATAGATGTACTCTCTGTGTAAACAAAATAGTGCACAATGCATTTATTCATCTCTAAATTACTAAATTAATTAATGCACACTAGGTGCTGACTTGATGGACAGGTAGGTGCTTTAAGCTATATTTTTGTGGCTCCATTAGCAATGCTGCTATCTTTGCTTTAGCATTTCCTGTCACTGGTTCATTGTGATCAGAGACTGATCAATAGAATTCCTGTTTTTATGTGATCTACTGTCCCTTCACCCCTCCCTGACAGATCTGGGACAAGCCAGGTTTATTTATAGTGTTTTGTTGGAAAAGACAACGCTTTGCCGCTCATGTTCACGCATGCCATTTTTTGAGGCCAAGCAGCTTCACAGCATGGTGTGTTTAACTGAAGAGTCCTGCCATGTTTGGCCTAATAGAACCTCATGTTATCACTTATGCACACCTAGCGTCTTCTGTAATATCTGCTTCAAGCCTTTCAACAAAGCATCACAAAATTCACGTGGCTCTGAAATTGTGTGGCTATAATGAATAGTGAGGTCAACAAACTGGGTTGGTTTGGAGGAAACACTGTCAATATCCTGTTTGTTCAAGCCCCCTAGTGGTTTGGGACACCGTCGTCCACCTCATCATTTTCCAATCTATCACTAACATTCAGACTGACTAACATTCATGATCTAAAAAAATCCATGGTCAACACACAAACATACACACGTAATTCCAGTATAATAGTGTAACGCTCAGGAGACTTGTGAGCGCGGAACAGTAAATCTAAAACATGTCAGTGCAGAAAGTGCCGGCCCAAAAATAGCCTTTGGGACACCTCCCAGCGGGCAGCACTCTCAACAAAACAGGTCAGAGCTGAGAGATGTCCGCCACGAGCCACCGCAGCTCGTCCCCCACGTCGCCGCCCTTCTCACCGCCTCGTGCCACCTATGTGAACTTAATTATCAAATGAATAATTAATGTTTGATTGCACATTTTCCCCTGGCTGTCAACAGAGGATCGTTTATCATGAGATTATAATTCATTACTAATTGGTTTGGCATGAGGTGTTTTCATTAAAATAATTTACTTATTTTAATGAGCAAATTTGGTTAGCCAGAAAGTTTTTTTTAATGAGGCCAAATTCATATTAAATCAAACATGTGCTTAAAATAAAGATGAACTTAATAGCAGTTGAGCAAACTCTTATACATAATTGAATTTAAAGAGAAGAATAAGTTCTGCTTATCAATCAGATCACTTTATAGGGTCTTTTCTATTTTGTCCAGTTCCTGATTGTCTACACTGAATTTATGATGTATATGTATATGTTATATGTAACAATATACTGTATGCATTTATAGCAAAATCTGAGAATGCTGAAACCATCTGAAACAGCTGCTGATTATTTGGACATGAGACCTGACTCTCTTTGTGATCTGTAAGGAGCACTGTCTTTTGAGCATGTAAGTATATGTTTATTTTCAGAATTATGCACTGTTTTATGCTGCTATATCGTAATGCGTGCTTCACCTGCTACATGGGACAGATTGTTTTGTGTCATAGGCATCACAGCCATTATATTTGAGGGGGACGTTTTTTTTCCTGTGGAAAGGTTAGCACAGTTAGCTGGCTAGTCAGTGTTATAAGATCCATCAGCTAGCTTAACGTTAGCTATCATTACCTGCAAATTCAATGATGACATAAAAACTATCATAGATTTGTTTTCCACAGTTAGACTGTATTATAAGGGAAAGAATAGGCCAAGTTTGCTCTGATGATATTTATTGATTGCCTGTTGAGATTTGAATATACATAGAGTGACCAATAGATCTGAATACTTCTGTAATTTACTAGCGTCAGTATAAAATAATCACATCCAAAAAGTTTATTTAGAAGTAGTTGTTTAACAACCTGTGAAAATGCACCAGGATGGCATCAACTCCATAAAAAAATTCTTTATGAATTTTTTACTCTTTGCAAATGCTTCTGATGCCTCTTGTTTTTGTGCATTTTTTATAGTCTCCCGTTTTTGAAGTTGCTGGTAATTTACTTTTATATTTAAGGCGCTCAGCGGAAACTCTTATCCAGGGAGACTTCCTTTTTCTTATTAATGGGACTGTCTCCCTGGAGCAACTTTGGGTTAAAGGTCTCTGGGGCCCAATGGAGGCTTTTTTAGGCTCTTCCACACGTAGACCACTGCACCACCACAGCCCAGCATCAATATATAGACGCCCAGATTTGTAGCCACATCTTGGAGCGCTTTCTTCACATACTTTGTTAGACAATCAGCCAAGATTATGGGCTTGCTCGTATGTGCAAACAAACTGAAAGTGAGGAGAAAAGTGTTGAAAGAGACTGAGCAAAAGACTGTGTTAGTCTGTATGTGTGTCTGTGTGTGTCTGTGTGTCCATGTATTTATCGCATTGTGGGGACCTTTTGTCCCCTAAAATCACTTTTATCTGTTTTTTGGGTTTTGTGGGGACATTTGAGAGGTCCCCATAAGGGAAAATGACTTTATAGAAAATGTGCTTGTTTTATTTGAGAAACTAAAAGAGGTAAAAGATGTGCTTTTGGTTACTGAGGTTAAGGTTAGGGTTAGGATTAGGTGTAGGTGTAAAATTATGTACTTTAGTCATTATGGGAGTCTATGGAAGGACCTCACAAAGATAGTAATACATAGACTGTGTGTGTGTGTGTGTGTGTGTGTGTGTGTGTGTGTATGTGTACATGGGTGGATGAGTGTTATGGTGACCAAGCAGTAAATGTTCAATACACTTTGTGAAAATCAAAATCTTGTGTCTTTGGTTTTGTAAGACGTAACAAATCCTGGCTTTGTTCAAGTTTGGTTCAAGGTTGTAATGGTCAACAGTTTGGTGGCCTGAGAGACTGTGTGTTTTGGTGACCATAAAGTTTTAATTCCTGATTAGGCCCCTGAGCAAGGCCCTTAAACACAAACTGCTCCAAAGAGACTGTTCCTGTTTAAAAAAGGCAGTAACATAAAAATCACAAAGCCTTTGTAGATCATGCATTTGGCATAAAAAACAAATAAACTTCCAGTTCAATTGTCGTACCAACTCATCTAGACGAACATGTGACTGATCAGTCAGCAGCATGATGAAGTACTACAGTGGAGCGAGGACAAGATGACTACTATCATACTGTGATCAAGCAAATTCCATAACCTACAGTACATCAGCAGGGAGATACAGATCATTACAGATTACAGATTATTACATATTATCACTGAAATTGACATCTTCTTATATCATTAGACCTTAGTTTTATTCATTTTATTTAAAACAGATATGAACAGACTATTCAGTAGTGTTAACTAAATTATTGACCATTAGAGATGACTAATATTGTTGTGATGCAATATTAAAGAACTTTGTTCAAATTCAACATTTTTTTTGGTGTCATGGAGTGAAAAGCGAGTGATTGTCATTGTGAACACACCACAGCACAGTACACAGTGCACCACAACAAAATGTAACCTCTGCATTTAACCCATCCGTGAAGGAGCAACGGACAGCTAACAAGCACCCGAGGAGCAGTGCTTGGGGACGGTACCTTGCTCATGAGTACCTCATTGGTAACTTTACTGGCCCTGGATTTCAACCTGCGACCTTCTGATCAAAGGGTAAACACCCTACTGTTATGCCACCAACTGCCCAACTGCTGTTAGTAGCGGCAAAAATTGGTGCTGTCTACACCGACTTATGTTCCTTCTAGTGTTCACACCCCAGCAACTGTAACGCTAACCACTCCAGGCAGGTTTTAAACATGCTTTTAGCCTCTTGACATGCTCAAAAAGTCATTACCAGCACTAGGCAATGTGAACCGGTTCCTTTTGAAACAACCGTGTTTATTCAAGTAGTCACATACCTTTGTTTACTGTCGTTGCTTCCACACTAGTCAATGCATGATGTTTGAACTGCAAATCCTAACTAGATGAGTTGTGCAGTTCTACTATATATTGAGTCATGGCAACTATGCAATGTAGCACGAGCTCGACAGTCGACTAGTGTGGACTACTGGAAGCGACGAGAGTAAACAAAGGTATGTGACTGCCTAAATAAACACTGGTTTATACAGGTCTTTCAGAACTACTACAGTTACATATGCTCTGTATTGTCTGGTAAGGTACCTGTTCGAGTTATCTAGCACTTGTAATGACATTTTGAAAGCGAAAGTGAAGTGAAAGTGAGTGATTATTTGTCATGGTGAACACAGCACAGCACACAGTGCAACACAACAAAATGTGACCTCTGCATTTGACTCATCTGTGAAGGAGCAGTGGGCAGCTAACAAGGGAAGCGCCCGGGGAGCAGTGCTTTGGGATGGTACGTTGCACATGAGTACCTCAGCGTTAACTTTTACTGGTCCTGAATCCGAACCTGCGACTGTCCGATCATGGGGAGAACACCCTACCTTTACACCACCAACTGCCCCTTTGAACATGTTAAGAGGCTAAAAGCATATTTAAAACCTGGTTAGTGTTACAGTCTTCAGGGTGTGAACACTAGAAGGAACTGGAAATCAGTGTAGGCAGCACCAATTTTTGTCATTTTTGTCACTACTGATAGCACTCCATGACGCTGAACAATAGAGCTAAATGATGAAATTGTATGAAGTTCTCCTTTAAAAGAAGACAGACAATGGCTAGAGTAAACATGAAAATTAAAAAGAAAAACCGTGCTATAACATGACTGTTTATATAATTTCACCAACTACAAACACAATCTCATGCCACTTATAAACTAACTACAATTCCTATTTACCATTTTGTTTGCAAGTTACAGTGGTTATTCATAATTGTGCCCAGCACAGGCCATGAAGCAAAACGTGCAACAATTCTATAGGCGAATAAAAGGATAGTTGATAGAATAACTGGATGAACTATGACAGACAGACGGGTCCATGTGGTGTAGCATAAGATAAGCGACCTCTTAACACAGGCTGGGGGCAATGGAGGCAGTGTGGTGAGTTGTATGTCTGTGGGGCTGTGTGTCAGGCCAGACCAGCTCAGACACGGAGTGAGGGGACGTCGGGGGTGCAGCCCCCCCATTGTACTTGAGGGGGAAGCTAGGGAGCATCAATGCCTAGTGAGTGGATGGAAGATGACAGGTAAGGAGAGTTAAAGGCACATTACACATGTTGCCAGGCACACGCAACCTCAAACAAATACAAATAGGGTTTCTGGAGCCCACTGACTGTATCAAATTATTACATTTGTCTTAAACATTGTTGCGAGTGTAATTGTGCTTTAACTGGATGTGGACTTGCAATGGCGGCCCAGACGGCTCAAAAGAAGCAAAAGCCAAGATACCAAAGCCACAACATGAATACGGAAGTCACGATGGAAGTGAGCGACAGCCTGTCACAATGGCCATTGTGAGTTTCCGGAAGACTTTTATTGTTGGCAGATGAGCAGAATAATGAAAAGAATATGTCAAACACATAGGGACACTAATAACGGTTTTCTAGTAAAAAGAAATTGTCAATCTACCTGTCCAGAAGCAGTAAAAGTCCACTGCAAACCCGACTTGATAAATTACAAGGACCAATTGCATTATGAACATGGCTGAACACAAATGTAAAAGCCACAACAATAATACAAAAGCTACAACGCAAATGTAAAAGTCACAGAAGTGTCATTTCCGACTTTTATTGATGATGGATAGAGGCATTAAGGAAAAATTTTAAACATTTGAGAAGAATTTTTTTGCTAGAACACTGATAAAGTACCCCCAGACACCCGGACTGATAACATAGACAGATGGCTGCTCATTTCTGTTGTGGCTTTTGTATTGTGTTGAGCAGTCTGGGTCACCATAATTGGAGTCTTGCTGTAAAACATCAGTTGTCTTTGCTGATGGTTGACTTTAAAATAAGTTGAATGTGTCTGAATGAGCCCAAAGATACTTGCTGGATGCTGTTTGGATGGATAACGACTTGTTTTTCATATTTGAATTCCTTTTTTATCACAAGCACTAAAGTTGACGATACATGGTATCTCACCATAGCTTGAAATTAATCGATGTATGTAACAAACATTGGTGGTGCTTGAGCAGTATGTGAGCCAATAATAAAGCTCTGACAATGCTTTTGCCCCTCCACAAAATCGTACTTAAAAATTCACTAGTATTAAAAAGTCTCTCTCTCTCTCTCTCTCTCTCACACACACACACACACACATACACAGTCTATGTATTACTATCTTTGTGAGTTCCTTCCATAGACTCCCATAAAGACTAAAGTGCATAATTTTACACCTACACCTAATCTTAACCCTAACCTTAACCTCAGTAACCAAAAGCACATCTTTTACCTCTTTTAGTGTCATTTTTCCTCGTGGGGACCTCTCAAATGTCCCCACAAACCCCAAAAAACAGAAAAATTGATTTTAGGAGAAAAAAAGGTTTTTGTCATTTTGCGCATGATGGCGTTCCATACTAGAGTCGCGAGCGCTAATGCATGCATTTACGTCGCAAATAATGTAATTAATGCCTTCATTTTTTGTGCACGGAATTGCTTAGAAATATTTCCCATACCGAGGAATGAATATAATGTCCAGCAAGTTCAAAGTCCTGCGATTCTGATAGTATGTGTGTGGCTTCTGTAAGTTAAAGGGATTCTTAAAGTTAGAGTTTAAGGGTTTCAAGTAATACAACACTAACACACACCTGGATTTGTGTTTGAGTGTGAGGATAAACACACAGCAGACAATCTGTTATATTTGTGCATCTAAATGTGATAAGATTGTCTAATGATGCATGTAGAGTGGAGTTATTGCCTGCCACTACTAAGTTATCACACACACGCACACACACGCATGCACGCATGCACGCACACGCACATTCTCTTCTGCCATCTCTCAGAGACAGTGACTGACCAGACACAGAACCCAAAGATCGATGACAGCGATTGTTTGGCAAGGGACCCTGTGTTATCTGCCTCAGACATCCCTGCGGATTGTGTGTGTGTGTGTGTTCGAGTGTGTGTGCAAGAGTGGGATTACTGAATCTGAAACCATATATTGAGGTTCATGGGAAAGTTTATGGTGTTGGCTTTTAAACTGGTTACCATCGGTCTCCATCTGATAGAGGGGAAAGCAGGCCGGAGGCTGTAAGGATATGTCTTAATAAAAAGTTTTAGACCCAAAGCCTCATAGACTCATTCACATTTCCACTGGGCTAGAGGGAGAAGCATGAACCAGCCACATGCTATTATGATCCAAATCAGGTCGCTGGACCCATCTGTATTCTGTGTATGTTTTCTAGTGTGTGTGTGTGTGTGTGTGTGTGTGTGATTTATCCACACACTCACCAAATCAGATGAGTCAAGGGTGCTCAGGGCTAGAGTTAAATTTGATTATGTTGGCTCAGAAGACAAATATCTGTTTTACTACTGAAAAGCAAGCTAGGGAATTTAGGAGAGAGTGAGAGAGAGGGGGGGCAGATTATCGACATATTTAGTGCAACTAAATCCATCTTTCTGCTGTATGCACTTGAATGAGCTCGAGCGGAAGACGGCATAATGAAATTATGTGTCTATTTTGCTAATTATCCCATCCTGTCTCTTTCATTTGTCTCTCCTCGATCTCTCTCTCTTCTCAGGCGCTCTCTCGCTGCCACCATCCCTCAAGCTACTTCATTGCAATCCACAGGTAACTCTCTCTTGTTAAAATTGTAAGCGTCTCTAAATGGACTGTGTGAAAAAGGAATACTTGGAATATTTTTTGTGCAAGCAGAACTTCCTGCAGAATGGTAGTGTGGACTATTCTTTCTATTTAAAAAGTAGGCACCAAACCAGCCACTAAGGAACAAATCAGGTCAGTAATTCCTGAAGCAGTGTTGTTAAAGCCTCCTTCATTGCACATGTAAGAAACAGTTTCTATTTCTATGATTGATACACTTTATGTTTATGTTACTTTGCATGCAAAGTGTTCATAGGAATTGCACATTTACATTTATATATACAGCATTTAGCAGATGCTCTTATTCAGAGCGACTTACAACACTGCTTTGTGGTCCACGATTGTTCTTTGATCTGTAAAGCTATGTTTAAAATCAACAACTGCCATATAACCAAGTCACTGCCGACTAAGTTATATACTTTAACAAAAATGTGTTAGAGAAAAATGAAAGTTCACAGACAAACGTACATGTTAGTGGGGTTTTTTTGAGGGGTAAATTAGTCCCCTAGATACGCCTTGAAGAGGTGTGTCTTCAGACAACTTTTGAAGACAGCAAGGGACTTGCATTCCACCATTGGGGAGCCAGCAAACAGTCTTCATGCATGTCTTCCTCTTCTTTTAAGTAGAGGTGGTTCCAGACGAGCAGCACTTGATGCTCTGAGAGGACGAGAAGTGACACGTTGCACAACCTGTGCATTTGCAGATGGTGCCAAAAGTTTTGATCTGGTCAAAGTGAAGGCACAAGACTTTCTATTTTGGTCTTTAATCTTCCATTCCCATGCAGCAATCATTTTTTATTATGTTGGCTATGCTGATTGGGCCAATTTCCCAGTTGAGGATTAAGCCTAGTCCCGCTCTTGTTTTGAGTTTGAATGGTAAATCTTCATTGGTACTACATCTCAGTCCAAGACTAGGCTTAATCCATGAGCAAGAAACCAGCCCACTGTGTTTTAGAGTATTTTACCTTAAAGAGTTTTGAATTCCTATTTTAATACCTGTTTAAACACCTGGGCGAACCTTTACAAGTACTCTTCATTTAAAAACAACGGTTCTTAATTTTCAAATACAAAATGTTTCTTCACTGCCATCAAATAATCAAAAATGAGATGAGACTTTTCTCGATCACTTCCATACACAACCAGTGTCGTGAAGTAGCTACCTAAAATTATTAAGTCTGTGGGTTCTGCATCAATTTTGTCATCAAGCCATGTTGTCAGCCTGTGGATCATATAGAGCTTATCAGAAGTATTTAAAAGAACATCTTTTCAAAATTGAATCAAAACGAATACAGACATTGACAAAAACTTATTTATTTCTATTTCTGTTCATTTCATTTCCCTGCCATGTCTGATGAATTTCCAGAAGTGAACCAGTTACATAAACAACTGAGGATTGAGAAGTAAATGAGGTTAATTAGACAGACTGCCAATCTTTTTTCACCTTTTATACCTGCACATACACTACACACCACATGCTCCAAACCCAAACACTTTCCCTATGCACTGAACTTAGAGATGTCAGTCGTCTATTCCTCCATTCAACCATGCAATAATAAAGAGTCTGTCTGCAATGGGAGGATTCTACAAAAAGCCAGCGCTCATGCAAAATAAATAAAAACACTGCATGTTTGAACATTTTGCCATTAACCACTGTGGCATGAAGTGGGCGTCTTGTTACAAAGACGTATTGCAACAGGGTGTTGCCTCACTGTCACAACTGCACACGGCCCTCTTTCTCACTCTCACCTCCAGCGCATCTTGTCTGACTTTTAATGGCAGAGTCTTGCCACTAACTCTTTACCTCCAGCATCCTTTGTCAACGGTGTCGATCAAGTTTCCGTGCGACATTGCTGATTGTTGTTGGGTGGCTGAACAGCATTTAAATGGTCGGTAAACGTGCCGTGCACACAACAGCGCCGTCTCCACTATAGGGCACGTTTTGCGCTCGTCAATTACACACACAGTCACCTGCAGGACAGAACAATCGATGCCAGCCATCAGTCAGAGAGAAAAGTGTGAGACATAGAGAAGGAGGAGGAGTAACGTGGGCCGAGAATACCAACATAAATAAAAAGGGTGGGAAGAAGGGGTGATCAGGGACCAGACAAGTCAGCTGAGCTGGAATATGGGCAGAGAGAAATGAAGATGGTGGGAAGGAGAGAGAGATGTCTTGCTATGCTGTCTTTTTCTGACTCCAAAAATTACTCCTAACCTTAACCCCCAGCAATCAAAAACAAATCTTTTTTTTTTCTTTTTCAAAGAAGACCGGCAACTTTCATATATTTGTTGTAATGAGGGCTAGTCCTCACATCTAAAAATGTCATTACCAAAAAATGAAAAATATCTATTCTTTCTTTAAATGTATTTAGTGTTGGGGAGTAAAATACATGTACCGGAGTTACGTAATCAGATTGGTCAGATACAGTTACAGTTTAAATAGATGGTAATCGGAATACAACTACATTGTTAAATATAATGGATTATGTGACAGTGTTTTTCTGTTTCACATGTTTATCCTCTCTCTAATAAATGATGGCAATTCCATTAATTACCGGAAGCCCTTCAGAACATGCAACCAAAGATTCTAATGTAAACGTCCGTTTAACGTGAGTTACCGCAGTCACACAATGGAGGAGTCAGAACTGGAGTCAGCATGACAGAGCCAGGGCAGAAACATGTTTCTGTCTCGGAAATTCAGACAACACTTCACATTAACCTTTCAACGTAGATGAACGCAATTTGCCATAGTTATTAATAACTCACTTTAATCACTTTAATTTACAGAAGCCACACACATACCGTCAGAATCACATAACTTTGAACTTAACGGACATTATGTTGATTCCTCTGTATATGAAATTATTTGTGAGTAAAACCGTGCACAAAAACGGAAGTAATTGCGTAAAAACGCATAAATGACATTTTTCGTAATGTAAACACACTCACTGTGTTTATGGGCATGTGTGACTCACAGGGAAGTCACTAAAGCATTCCAGTTCAGTCATGTCTTCCCCTTTATTACAGACAAAACTTATATTTTAGCTGATAAATAACAAAACAACCAGTGTTCTACTCACAATACAGCCATTTACTTGATGTTTTCAGTGTTATTCCAGAAAGCGCATTCTTGTGTTACTGTGACGTGGCTCTGAGTGGCAAGCAGGGGATTGTGGGAAATGTAGTGCTCTCCCAGAAAGGCCAAAAGCAGCTCATTTTATAGGCCGAAATGAGTCCAAATTGGCTCTAAATTTGTCTAAACTTCAGTATTTTCTTATTTTCAATTTATCAGAAAATATTTATTTTCCAACTTATAATGTTAGAGACTAATTAATAGGAAAATGCATAATGGAAATCCATTATTTATTATTCTGTATCCAGGTGGATTCTAAATGGATAAAGAAGTGTTTCCTCCTGGCACTAACCTTATTTTTCCTCACAGTACTAATGTCTCTACATAATAGAAACTCTGCAATCCAGTAAAACAGACGCTGTTCTTACTATTTGTAAAGTTATATCCACAGTGCCAACAGTTTTATGCTACATAAAGCTAAAAGAAACAAACAAAAAACGAACTATTTCTACAGGCGCAAGTTAGTTTTCATCAGAAATGGGCTGATTTCAAGACAGTGTCAGCATTAACACATCAAACTATGACAAATCTAGTAGTGTAGTAGTAGAGTAGTGTAGGATGTCCTGAACACAACAACATAAAGCATGTATGGGATATATTCTACACAGTTCTACACACACACTACAATAAGCCTAAAAACAAAGGTAGAAAAACACCCCAAATTCTCTGAGGGCTGTAAGGGTTAAAAGATAAAAGGGAGCAGAATATAAAGGGTGTGACTGCCACATTCATGCAGTTTTAAAAAGTAAGACAATGTGCAAGCAATCCACAGTATTCAGAATGTTACTCATATAGTGATCTAACAGCATACGTTAGAAATGACATTTTAGGGCATGTATTCTGTATTCTATAGTGGAAAACATTTTAAAAGTAATCATCTCAACACTGTATTTATTGTATAATTGGATCGTCACAACCACCTAAAAACCAGCTCACAAATACACAATAACACACACATTGATATAAACTAGTGCTGGACCCCAGACTTTTCCCATCTCAGTTGGAGGTTAGCAGGGCATAGAGCAGTAATCAGAAACTACTGGACTGAAATAAACATGATCTGAAATCCTCTTTTAAACTCTCTCTCTCCCTCTCTCTCTGTCCATGATTCACTAATTAAAGTCCATTAAGGATAACATCAATGACATTAGTGTCCAGGAACTTCCCTCTCCATCAACACAGGTAAAAATAACCCAATTAAGCCACACGTCAGTCATGCTTGATGGAAGAAAAAGGTAAGTGGGGGATTGGAAGTCTGGAAGTCTCTCAGGTGTGAGACTCTATCGTCTCCTCAAATGTCAGGAAACGTTCACCTGCATGGAAATCGAATACAGACAGAGACACGGAGGCTGACGGCACCCAGATCACAACCTTACCACTCTGATCACTCATGGTCAAACTTAAGTCTTGTACACATCAGGTGTTGCATAGTTATTTTTATTATTTAAGAATTATTTAGTTTAGGTCATGAAAATTCAATCAGTCTAATATATAATGAGCTCTTATTTATTCAACTAATTCATGGTTAAATTTACTCATTAAAATCAAAAGGACTTCAAGTCAATGATAATGATAATTAAACATTTTCTACACGCACAGTCTTGCTCTTTTGTTCTCTTGTTGGACTGACCAAACACTAAAACAATTGGGTGAGATGGGGGGCATGTATCACCATGGCCATGTACTTTGCCCTCCCCCTGCTCACTTCCACTTGCTTTATGCGGTAATACTATAACGCAAATCCTGTAAATTAGTCCCTGTAAATTAGTGTCTGGAGAATAGATGGTGTCTGGTCACCCTACTGATGAGTTTATATTGTCATGAATATGGGTGGTGACAATGAAAAAGGAAAAAACAATTATTCATTTATTCATTCATTCATTCATTCATTATCTGAACCACTTAATCCCAACTGGTGTTGCGGGGGGAGCGAAGCCTTACACACACTCTCACATAATCACACTCACATTTACATCTTCCGAGGTCAGTTTTAGAGTTGCCAATTAACGTTTATTACATGCTTTTGGACTGAAGGAGGAAACCCTGGAGCTCGAGCCCAGGACATACTTGCTGTGAGGCGCTAGCGCTAACTACTGTGCCATCGTGCCACCCGGAAAAAATTATGGTAAGAAAAAACAATTGACTTGTTTGGCCACAATGACCTATGGTAAAAATGCTAGGCCAAAAGAGTTCAGGTCACTTCAGTTGAGTTTTCCACATAATACTTTGTTAATAGATAATAGACTCATAGTTAAGGATCAAACATATTAGTACTCACAAGTCAGTTACTTACAAAATATAGTTAAACATAAAGGAGCTTAAAGTCCATTGAATATAAAAAATTGATTCAAAAACTTTGTTCAAATTTTGTAAAAATGTTAAGCCACAAGTATAACCTCAAAACCTCCAAACTGTACCCTTAAAATCAAAGTGCAAATATGAGTTTGCATCATGGAAGCCCCAGTTAGGAAGCTTCATTATAAGAATGTGGCAACTAATCTTTGTGTTAACCAAAATTGCATAATTGCACTGAACTTATCAGCAGGAAGAAAGACGATGGAGTTTCTAAGTTATTAACCTCCCCTGAAAGTAGACCTCACTGGGCAGTGCCAGCATGTGTGTATGTGTGTCCCTGTGTGTGTGTTTGACAGACCAAGCGCTTGCAGAGTCTATGCGTCATTCCTCTGTTAAATGTCACCTGCCGCATTAGCATTTAGCCGGACTAGCGGCTTGTCAACCCTATATTATCTGTGCTGCCCCTCCTCCACCGCCCTTTTCATCCCTGACCCTGAGATAAGCCAGAGAGAATGAGTGCTTTATCAGGGGCAGGCCTCTCCCAGTGATGAGCAATTACTCATCTTTAGCCAAACACACGCCACACGCGCTAATTACCGCCACCGATGGCCTCGTGTCATTCAACTGCCCCCACTGATATTAGAAGGAGATTTAGTGCCTTTAAGAGGAGCTAAAGCCACTTCTTATTAACTGGAATTTAAATTAAAAGTGTGAATAGGCTGGAAGATAGCGCTCAGCTCTGGCTCTTGTGCATTGACCAGCAATTGGTAATTTTTAACATGTCCAGGTTTTTTAATTATCATTATTAAACTACAATGTTTACAAACAGAAAATTCATTCACCAACATTTTCTGTAAACACCAAAATCCACAACTACCATTCTCTATCAAATATTAATATTCCCGGTCATTCACCATCAAAATCCATCAATCATCCATCACCAACATTCAATATTAATCATTCATATTCTTCTTCAAACATTAATATTAACAGACATCACCATTCTTCACCAGACTCCAACATTAACCAACACAAACGCTGACCATTAGCATTCTTCATATAATGCCAACATTCGTCTTGAAACAACAGTATTCATAAACACCAACACTCACAAACATTTACATTTACAGCATTTTAGCAGACGCTCTTATCCAGTTTTACTTCCATACCGTAATTTTAAGAGCAGCCTTGCTGGAGCAACTTGGGGTTAAGGTTTCTGCTCAGGGACCTAATATTGGTAGTGCTGGACGTAGTATTTGAATCCACGATCTCTTGTTCCAGAAGTGAGTATCCTAACCACTAGACCACTAGACAACATTTGCCACTAGACAACATATTCTCTATCAGATGTCATAGTGGTAGTTGGTTTCACAAAGTTCTGTCTGTAAGATGTCAGTCAAGATCAAAGAAACAATCTCCCTCTCCAGATGGGCTGATTGATTCAGCTAGAGTGGTGACTCTACCATTGGGTGCATGTCTGACTGGGTCGTCCTGCCTCATTAAATACCAAGCGATGAGGCATTCAAAGTTGAAACGAGATGACGCTGTTCATAAGCTGCGTAAAGCTTTTGTTTTCATTTAGGATGGATTATTTATTACCAATTAAAACTGAACTGTTTGCACTGAGACCTGTATGTGAACTACATTATCCTCACGAAGGACAGTTCTTATACATGTGGAGGCTTTTATAAAAACATTTTTATCAGGCAAAAGGTAGAGAGCGAAATCAAACACACACATACACACACCCACAGTTGTATTCATTTGCTGCACGCCAGTCCTGTGTGTCAACATTAGTGTTAAGTATTTTTATACTCTACCATCTAGCTGTTTTTTGTTGGGAGGGTATTAGTGAGTGCATGGAAGGCTGTGCCACTGCGAGGTTAATTAGTGTGTGTGTGTGTACCATGTTTTATGCGTTGTGGGGACCTTCTTGGGCCTTTTTGTCCCATAAATCACTTTAATGCATTTTTTATGGCTTTGTGCGGGCATTTGTGAGGTCCCCATGAAAAAAAAAAGACTTTATAACATTTGGTTACTGAGGTTAAGGTTAGGGTTAGGGTTAGTTGTAGAACTGTATATATCTAGTCTTAATGGGAGTCTATGGAATGACCCCACAAAAATAGTTTGTGTGTGTGTGTGTGTGTTTGTGTGTGTGTGTAAAATGTGTAAGTGTGTATATTTATTCTGGTTTCCTAATCTGCTTAAACCTCTCATTGCTCTTCTTTTTAGCTTTGGATGTTGTAAATAGAGATCCTGACCAGGCAACCCACATACACACACACACACATCTCAGCTGAGTGTCTGTTACCACTCAAGCCAATTTAATTACACCTCTTACAGTAATAATACAACAAATCTGCTGGTGACTTTAATAATCAGATAATGTGTTTACAATAGCATCATCAAAAAAGAGAGAGAGAGAGAGATATTCTGTGCTCATTTTCTCGTTTCTCCCTCTTTCTTTTTTCTTAAATTTATAGGTCAATGTTTTCCATTGATCCAGTTAGAACACTAGCAATCAAATGGGCTAATATGACAGCCCCCCCATCTCCCCAACCCACCCCCTCTGTGTTTGTTTGTGTGTGTGTGTGTGTGTGTGTGGCTCCTGTTTGTAGTTGATAATTAAACTATCAACCATCTGGTGAATCAATTGATTTACAAGCAAGATTGTCACCAATAAGAGAGGCGAGTGGAAAGATGAAAAAAGAGTAAATAAGTAAACAATTATGCAAATAAATGAATGAATTAGATGACAGTTAACTTTCATTTCTTCTGCTTTGTAAAAATGCAACATAAAAGTCTCATTAGAGTCATTTCATCTGACTCACAAAGAAGTATGCATACAGTCACTGGCCTCTATTTATATTTTAATACTCCAATACGGTATTCCAAATTCCCCCTTAAATCATCATATTGACGTGAGATCTGCTGAACTTTTGTTTGGAAAACAAATTTACATGATGTGTTTGATTGCTTAACCTGTAGCTTAATAATTTCTGTTCAGGTTTAATATCTACATTTGCAAATCATACAAATTAAATATTTACTATCTGAATTATCAATCATTAGAATAACTAATTAATCATAAATCATTGCTGTCTGAAATTAATTTTTTTTATCATTACTGATTGCATTACATTGTAATGAGGGTATGAGGTGTTTTGCATCATGTGAAGAGAGTAAGACATTTTATAACACACATTACTTATACTGTCTAATATAAGGTTTCTGATACAAGGGTTGTGCTTGATTGTGTATTAATTATGTTTTATTTATATCCCTTTTATTATGAGAACTGAGTAAGTAAATAAGATTTAACCTTGTATGAATATTCATAAGAACTCCCTCGCATGCATATCTTACTTGATTAAATACCTACGCTCTTTGTGTGTATGTGCATGTATTCGTGTG
Source organism: Distichodus sexfasciatus (assembly GCA_032718565.1). Lineage (NCBI taxonomy): Eukaryota > Metazoa > Chordata > Actinopteri > Characiformes > Distichodontidae > Distichodus > Distichodus sexfasciatus. Next base: position 5,059,146 of record JAVGVS010000002.1, read on the forward strand.
TGTGTGTGTGTGTGTGTGTGTGTACAAAATTATTAAGTGTAACCAGGACAAGGATTATGAAAATGATCTGAGTGATTTAATTAATATGCTAGTGAAAATCCCTGCGAAATAAAATGTGTGTATGTGTGTGTGTGGGTGAACATATGCACGTGTTTGTGTGTGTGCATTTAAGTGTTTTTGCATGTTAGTTTTTGTATGCATGTAAGAACAAAATTTCTCACTGATTATAGAAAATATACATTTTTGACAATATGTTGACTTCTTAATATTCGCTCTGGCTTACTAGGGTTAACAATATCCAGTTATGCAAAGGTAAATAAGGTAATGGAATTTTAATTGCTGAATGTCCATGTCCAGGCTGTCCTTAAAGGCTGGAAATTCCCCTGATATTTTATGGTCAAATTTTGTATTTGTTGTGTTACAAAAAGGCAAATGGTTAGATATCCAAGCAGCATCCAGCATCTGTCCCAGCATACTTTTTTATGGATGATATGCTCTATGTATGATCACATTTATCTCGACAATTGTCAAATACAAAATTACACATTCTTCTTGCAGTTTATAACGTAACTGATCGCTTATTTTACTAATTCATAAGGTGTAAATAAAGATACTCATTATAAATTTTTATTGTGTTCAAAGTTCACCCATTTTTTTATTAAAAAACAATAATCAGCATATTCATTCTGATATTATCTTCATAAATGATGCTCTCCACAGAATATCTTGCATCAAAGATTTGTTTTTGTTCTTTTTGATCTCTGAACCATTTTATTTGATGAAGGGTGCCCTCTTCCTGATATTATCCCAACACCAGTGGCTGACACATTTACCTTCAGTTTCACTCACATATTGCACCAGTTTTTATAATCCCTGTATCATTCGTTCATTCCATATTCAGTTAAGAATTCGAAATCAGATAATTAAAAAAGGATTCCTTTGTTAATCTGATATCAAAAAACTAATTAAGGGTTGTTTTCCATAGTTTGGTCTTAGGTTGAGTTCAAACATAGGACATGAAAAAAATGGCCTGGTGAAGCTGAACTTGATTTTGATATTTAATTTCTCTGACTTGTGTGCATCAGAAGTTCTTATAAATTCCCACCCATAAATGTTGGTTGGCTGCTGTACCAACATAAGTATATCATTGCCATAGAAAAAAACCCTCAAACATATTGAGATCATTCATTAACCCAGAACTACTGTAAATCCACTGTAGACAGCTTGGGATTTTCTCTCTAGGTCTTAAAAAGAGTACATGATTTTTCTAGGGTTGGTTGAAGGTACAGCTGTCTTTACCTACAGTCCAGGGGAAAAAAAACTTTATTGGTTTCATTTGAAAAAATATTTATGTTGTTGATAAAATGTGTGACAACATGAGATGTTGTCGCACTGTCGTCTTTAAATGAGATGACATCCATTATGCTGTAGTGTAGTGTAAGATGTAATGTCAAAGGTCAAACACACACTCTTAAAGGTGTAAGAAGCCTTATGAGGGATGTGAGAATTGCAAGCAAGCAGTGATGTTAAGTGTGGCCCACAACCTACAGGAAATTGTAAACAGAAAAAGTTGTAAACATTGCTGCTTCAGTTGAAGCCCCACTAAATGAAAACTCTTCTATTTATGACGTTATGACTTTTTGGAGTGGGGAGAATGTGTTTTTGCAGCCTATTGTTTTACCTCATGTCTTGCTTTATTCTTTATTAACACTGAAAGATTGATGCAGGAATTTCACATTTGATTGGGAAAACTCCTGTTGTGACTCTTGTCCTGAACTTGTCTGCAAATATGGAAGAGAGTTAGGGAACATTCCATATTTGCTTTGGTATATATGTTCAGAAGATGCTATAATGTGTTTAAAATAAATTATAACTGTGTTATTGTTTGATTTACATATATAGCATTTATCAGAAGCTCTAATTGAGAGTAAATGCCATATCCTGATTACACAGTCTTCCTGGAGTGACTTGGGGTTAAAAGCTTTGATGGTCGTAGTGCTCCACACTGATCTGATCAGAAGTGTCATTTATAGAAAGCACGCTTACAATTTCCTGTCCATTCTAAATGTGCTTTATCTATCGTAATAAATCTACTGTATGCAATAGGAGGAGATTTCCAAACTCCTCCTTTGCAGAACAAATCTGCCCCAACTACACAAGGCAATCAGATGACACATTCTGTTTGTCTAACGCACCGGGACAGGACAAGGGTAAAAAAAAAGAAAGCACACACACTCTAGCAAACTCTAGCAAAACTCTAACAAATCCTAGGAACCACCATTGGGTCCCTGAGCAAGGCCCTTAACCCCAAGTTGCTCCAGGGAGACTGATGTAAATGTAACTGTGAATCTAGTAGTGTGACTGCAAACCTCGCTCACAGACCTGCCATTACATGTGACTTGATTAGACACACACCCTGTTGATGCCTTGGTCTATTTATGGTCTTTAGATTCACCACTGGTCAGTTTCTGACTCTTTTAGTCCAGTAGACCTGGTATTGGGCCAACCTCACCAAACCCCAAAATGTCTAAGCGAAAACAAACATTTTGAATTTCAAGACAGTTGTTGTCCAAATCATCTAAACCAAACTACATTATAACCAAAGTCTAGCATCATTTCTCATTTAGAATCAAATGTTAGCACCTTCATGATTTGTTGTAAATCCTCTCAATCTTTGTGGTTGTAAACTCTCTTGTGGTCCTTTAAGCACTGGTCACAGTTTTCTAAGATTGTCAGAGTGTTTTCTGCTGAAAACATGCTGGTGTGTGAAGTCGGGCCTCATTAGACATCCTGTCAAAGTCATTTTCTCTGTTGTGTGACATGTCTGTGTTAGATCATTACATTGTAGAAGATATAACAGGATCAGAGGAGTACCTCACAATTACACAATTACAAAAATGATAGATGAAGATAGTTGCATTGCAAATTACATCATTTGTATTTTGAAGATGCACATCTTAAAAGATAAGTAGACAAAAATAAACAAAATAAAATAGCAACAAATGAAAATGGATACTTTGAAATAGCTGATATATGTAATAATTCAACCAACTCAATCCAACAGTTTTTTAATAACAGGGCAAATTGTATCCATCCTCACAACTTAAAAAATTTTGCTCTTACATAACTATCACTCAACTTTGCAACACAACATTTTGGTGTAAGTTGCAATAATTAATAAAACATAAATAGTGCACTCCCGTTATGCACGATCTTGACATAACCTAAACTTTCATACTTCCGTTGGCCACTTTTTATAGTCATATAACATATTGGCCTTAATGTATGCAATGTGAGAAGAATGTTTTGTAGTAAGAGATGGAATGGAGAGATCATTCAAGAGAATGTGTGTGGTAAATTCCAGCAGTTCAGCAGCAGTACTACACCAGATGCTACTGACTTTGATCTGTTCTCATAACTTGCCCTACATGACCCCAGCTTTGTATGGATATCCATCTATAAATCCATATAGACACCCTCCTCAAAGACACCTATTCCCCGTATCCCTCCATCTTTCCCTATCTCTCTCTCTATCTCCCACTCTCTCTTGTGCTGTTTTAAAGGGAGCCACTTTGATTTCCCTTCCTTTATTGATTTTCTACCTACACTACCTCAACCCACGCATGAAACACACACAGACACATACAATATATTCACGCTCTCACAGAGTTGTTGAACTCTTCATGGCAGTCTGTAAGATGGGTCGCATTCCTCCACTGCACTGTGAATGCACAATGCACAGCCTCCATCTGATTTGGAACTAGACCACATTACATATACTCAGACCCTTTCAAGCGTCTCCTGAGGAGTTTCTTGTGTGTTAAACTTGGTTGTGTGAGTTAAATGTATTGTGAATATAAGTGAACAATTATTTGTCATTGTGAACACACCACAGCACATGCACCACATTCTCTACGTTTCTCTACATTCTCTCTTTTAGTTAGAAGGTTATTTTTGTTTTGCAGGTAGGTCAACTGATGCACCGGGTATTACTGGCTCTTAGGTGAGCTGTGAGCTTGGGCTAGGGTTGTTTTGTTGCATTGATCTGTACCTTAGTTGCATGTGATGTGTGTTACTTCTTGGTTGTGTGAGTTTTTATACTTATTAAATATTTAACATGTGCAATTAATAAAGATGGGTCCCATCCGATACATGGATCGGATATTGGTCCGATAACAACTAAAATAGCTGGATCAGATATTGACATTGGGCCAGTCTATGGAGCCGATCTGTAAATGTGTACTCTTGGTTATGCATCAGAAGTGGCGCTGCAGTAAAGCTGGTTTATTGTCATTCACGCTAATTCATGCATATTAATATGGTAACGAGCAGAACAAGCAACACAACACACTACAACCCCAAAAGCAAATCATGCGATTATACTATTTCTTAACAACACCAGCTCTCACTCGCACTCTCTGTGTTCCTGATGGTTTTAGCGTCACAGGCTTAGGGAGATACTCGTGAGCAAGGTACTGTCCCCAAGCACTGATCCCCAGGCACAACTTAGGTCTACAATAAGAGGGGCCTGCAGAACAGTTTTTGGAACCAGTGATATATTTTGATTTGCTAAATTATTATGTGAGAAAGATGGTAATGTTGTGCATGACTACCTGGTTGGGTGAGTTAGTGAGTTATTTGGCCTAAATATTGACTGAAATGATATCTGTGTATTTTTCCCAAACGATGGAATTTGCTTTGAAAAATAAGAACAATCCCTGTTGTCTGTTCACAGCTCTGTCGGTTATGTGTGTGTGTGCGTGTGTGTGTGTGTGTGTGTGTTCTCAAACCCAAATCGGAGGTGTTTGCAGAGTGAACAGAGGAAAGACGTGCAAGTACTCCTCTCATATCGATTCTCTCTCTTCTTAAAAGCCTCTTTAAGGGGTGCCAGTCCCTTTGGTAAAGTTGGCGCTTCACTGTTGAGCTGTTTTCTGTGTGTCTCCAGAGTCTGGGCCGAGAACACACACTTCAGATAAATGAAAACACACTGCATGTGTGCACTCACTCCCAAACGCATGTACACACCATGCAGAGCGCGTGTGTTTTGTATCTGTGTTTGTGCAAATGACAAGTGAGAAAGCGAGAATCAAACATGCCTCTCTGGAACTGACACATGATGCAATAGATGATGGGACATCTACAAAATAAGAGAAAAAGACAAAGAGAGTAGAGAGTGAAGAGAAGAGATGGAGAAGGAAGGAAAGAGCAGAAAGAAAAAGACGGTGATAAACAAAAAAACGGCTTGCGGTGATTTCAGGAGAGATGTTAATAGCAGCTAGTGCATTCTCTAATGCTTCCCTTTCTCTCTCTCTTTCTCTCTCTCTCACACATATACACACTTGTTAGTAATTGCTCTTACACGATTGTGGGCAGTATGCATGAGAACTGCCTTTGTAGAGAGTTTTGTAAGTATTGTGTAAATGAGGTTTTTGCTGCCCTATTGAAACGGGCACTGGTAAGGACGAGGTGCCATTAGCTACCATTAGCTCCCTGCTATGAGAGCCCTTTACTTTCTCACAATTACTGTGGAAAAAATAGAAAAAAGGAATGAAACAGGAAAAATTCCCACCATTCAATTCCCTGGCCTCAGCCTCCACCCCAGCAGTAAGTTCACACTGAATGTGTGAATGTGTGTTTGTGGGGTTGGTTGGCTTTGTTGTGAGCAATGATGTGGACAAAGTCATACAAACTTTTTTGATTTAAGAGGAGGAAAAGGTCAGAGCCACAAGAGCCAAAATGGCGGCTCTGGGTCCATTGTGATCAAGGAGAGCCCTAATGGAGGTTGTAGTGGCTTTCCCAGTAGAAGTGGACTACGTGGAGTGCGTGACCCACATACCCAGTTTCCAGTTTGCCGGATGCGTAACAGTCCTGTTGTTCGCTCTGGCGGTGCACTGCCAGTGCTCTGTCAGTCCAATAGGTGCCACAGCTTCCAGTCAAAAGGTGCATGTGGGCGGGGTCAAAGCCAAGAGGCCCTAAATGGAAATGAGGGCTTTAAATGCAATCACTTTAATCTCTTAAAACAGTTGACCAGGAATAGGCCTGAACATACGCTTCCACACATTGATTAGTTCATGCTTTTTACTGTTGATATTATTTCAAACTCCAGTGATTCATTTTCATTTCTGCTATTTATGACTCAAAATAACTAGAAATTTTACCTCACATGTTAAATTCAATTAAACTGTGAATTAAGTGAAGTGGATTAAGTGAGTGGTTGTTTGTCATTGTGAACACACCACAATGAAATGTGACCTCTGCATTTGATCCATGTGTAAAGGAGTAGTGGGTAGCTGACATCCAGCACCCGGAGAGACAGTACCTTGCTACAACAGTATTCAAACCCAACACATGAAACTCATTCTAAGCATCACATTAAACCAACACCCTCACAGCTAATCTAAACAGTGTGAAAGAAAATAACAACTACATTTCCACCTGTTGCTTTTGTATTTTTCAGCAGTTTATGCATATGTGACCCTCCACGGCAAAACCAGTCGCTTGTCGCAAATTTTCAAAATTGAGTTATTATGTTTTCATGAAAGTACATAAATTAACCTTCAAAACGATACTTGTATCGAATGAATCGGATGACATATGACTGAGATATCAATATTCAAAGGAGTCGGGTTTCTCCTGTCACGCCAAGTGAGAGACGGAGAAATCTGCCTTTGAAGTTGACTATCGCCGTAGCACTCACAGACGCTTGGTGCGGTCCCGACTACGTTTGCATTTACGGTAGCCTACGCTGCATTCACAGCCACACGGATAGCCTACCTGCGTTAGGTTAACTGAACTCAGGAGACGGAGATGGATTCCAGAGAAATATCTTCACGCTAGTCAACGAGTGAATTTACCGTAAATATTGAAGTAGAGTGGTCAAAACAGAAACTTTTAACATTCTGCTGGAATTGAATTCCTCACCTCAAGAAAGTCACGTTTTTAGGATGGAAAGGGTAAGTTTTCCAGCGAAATTTATTCCCAACAGTACAGTATAGACCTTCCACTGTTTCAAAACAAAAAAATCCAAACTTTTACCCCACGCAACATAAATGGTTGTTTGTTTGTTTTTTTGCACACAGTGCACCACAATGAAATGTGACCTCTGCATTTAACCCATCCGTGAACGAGCAGTGGGCAACTTCCCAAGCAGTGCTTAGGGACACTATGGTCGGTCATGAGTACCTCAGTGGTAACTTTACCAGATTCAAACCTGTGGCCTTCTGATCACGGGGCAAACACCCTACCGTTGCGCCACCAGCTGCCCATATGTGCACAGAGATTGCAGAATAGTAATTAGGCACATTTTCAGGCACTTTTTTATGAATATGTACTGCTCAAAAATCTCTAATACAATAATTTTGACAAATTACCCACAATGAAGTTAAACCAATGTTTTGCTAACCTCAGCAATTGATGAAATCATTTAAAACCATTTTTTTATTTGTCAGTCTGCACCGGGTCACATACAATTTTTCATCAACATTTTCTTCTTTATGTATTTTGTACTGCTGAATATGTTATTTTTTGCAAGTATATATTGTTGTTTCTCCAGGTGCTCTGGTTTCCTCCCACTGTACAAAAGCCAGGTTAATTGGCAACTATAAATTGGCCCCATAAGGTGTGAATGTGAGTATGATTATGCGAGTGTGTGTGCCCTGCGGTGTGTTGGCGCCTGCCCAGGGGTCGTCCCCTCCTTGCGCCCGTAAGTTTCCGGGATAGGTTCCTGTCCCCCCGCGACCCCGGTTGGGATTAAGCAGATCGGAAAATGAATGAATGAACGTATTTGTTGAATACTTTGGATTACCTCCACTTCCTAAAACTGTATGAATCTGGCAATCACATCCTTCATATTACGCCTTCTTTCTTCTTTTAACCTTTACAAGCCTTACAGAATTTGGGGTGGTTTCTACCTTTGTTTTTAGGTTAATTATAGTGTGTGTGAAGAAGTTAGCCATATATGTTGTTGTGTTCAGGACATCCTGCTGTACTCAAATTTGTCATAGTGTGGTGTGTAAATGCTGACACTGTCTTGAAATCAGCCCATTTCTGACAAAAACTCACTAGAAATTTGACCTTTTTCAGCTTTATATAGTATAAAACTGCTGGCACTGTAGATATAATTTTACAAATAGAACAGAGTCTGTTTTATTGGCTTGCAGAGGTATTTTTTTGATGCAGAGACATTCTATGGTTTAGTACTATGAGGAAAAATAAGGCTTGTGTCAGGTGCAAGCATGTCTTTATCCATTTGAAATCTGGATATAGAATAAAACAATTTGTTAACAAATAATGCATTTTTCTATTTTAATTATTTTCCTATTAATTACTTATATTATTACATTATAAAATGGAAAATAAATATTTTCTGATCAATTTAAAATGAGGAAATACTTTTGAGCCAATTTGTACTCATTTTGGGCTATAAAATGAGCTGCTTTTGGCCTTTCTGGGAGATAACTACATTTCCCACAATCTTCTGTGCACCGTTTGGAGCCGTATCACAAGAACTCAATGAATGTGCACCCTGGAATGAACACTGAAAATATCAGTTACATGGCTGTATTGTGAGGAGAACGCTGGTTGTTTTTGTTATTTATCAGCTAAAATATACGTTTTGTTTGTAACAGGGGAAGATTTGACTGAACTGGAAAGCTCTACTGAATGTTGGTCTTCCCTGTGACTCACAACTCTCCACAAATACAGTCCCTGTGTTTACATCACATCATTTATGCGTTTGTATACATTTCACATACAGAGCAATCAATATAATGTTCGTTAAGTTCAGAGTTATGTGATTTTGACAGTATGTGGAATTTCCAAAATTTATTAGAGAGATGATAAACATATGAAACAGAAAAAATACTCTTATGTAATCCATTACTTTCAACAATGTAACTGTATTCCGATTACCATCTATCCAAACCGTGACTGTATCGGAATACAGTTACACATAATCTGATTAATCTGATTATGTAATGGCGGTACATGTATTTAGTTAGTCCCCAACACTGCTTATGAGCAATGTAACGTCCCAAAGCACTGCTGCCTAGAAGCTGCCAAAAAAGCTGCTCCGATGATTGGGTCAAATGCAGCAGTCACAAACTGTGTGCCGAGTTGTGATGCATTCACAATGACACATAATCACTTATTTTAATTCACTTCAATTTTACCAGTAATCTTGTAGCCAAGTCTTGGTGTCCAGATTTTATCATGAATTACTCTCAAATTGACTGGCAGCTAAAGTAAATGTAATAACCAATATTATATAGTTGCATGTTAGAAAAGAATCATATAATCTTATAATCACACATTACTACAATCATATTCACAGCTGCCAGGAACCATGTTTTTGATGTTGGACTACATTAGACGTACACAAGAAATGTTGCATGAATTTCAACTATAATTTTTAAACTACTCCTCCTGACGCTACTGTTGATGAATCATTATCAGTTCATTTTCATTAATTTTTTAACAATCTAAACATCTGTAGGCGGTCTGAGCGGGACCGTTCAAATGAAGTGTGAACTATTATTTCTTTCGTTACATGCTTGTCTCTATCTTTAATTGTCATCTTTCAGTGGGTGATGATGTGTCTCTGCATTTTTTAATATCTGGCTCTATTTAGAGGAGTGACATTTAAAGAGAATCATAATCCTACCAACAGTAAGCAGACAGTGAGACGTCCTTAGCAACAGAGTTTTTAACTGGCTGCTGTTTCTGTCTTCTTTTTCTTTTGATAAAACTTCCATAAAGTGCTGGTGTCTGAACAAAAACCCTGTTTGATAGTTTTTGTGCTTAAAAGACATGCAACTATCCTAAAAAGATTTAATGTGGCAAAGCAAAGCAAGCACTGTGTGAGAGAAGGAATGGGGGAGTGAATCAGAGAAGGATTAACATTTTTTATGTCTTAACATGTATGACAGTAAAGGTGTTGTGTCATCTACTGTCAGGTCAAAGGTGTGTGTGGGCGTGTTATGTGTGTGTGTATGTGTGTGTGCATATGTGTGTGTTTCTGTAACATGTTCAGTATTTCTTGCAGTACTTCATGCAAGCCAAGGCCCAGATGATCTTAGAGTCTGTGCATGCATGTGTGTGTATGTGTATGTGTGTGTAAATCTATTGATCTATTGCACTTTCGTTCCTTTTCCACATCGAATCGTCATCCTCCTCCTCATCTTCCTCCTCTTTTGTCCCCTTTGGGCCGGAGTTCCCTCCGGCACTGCTTGAGCAGTGGAAAGAACTGGCGGGAAGTGAAGCGCTGCGTCCCCCTGAACCGGAGCACCGCTCCCGTGAGGGCAGCCAGCCAACATCGATCGCTGGGGTCGCGGGTCAGCCGTGCCGGGCTTGTTAGCTGCAGGCTCCCAGAAAGTAAAAGCCGATGTTAAACATGATATCGATTGAGGACTAGCACTGAGAAGGAGAGAGAGAGAGAAAGAGAGAGAGAATGGGGTGAAAATGTAAATATGGAGATCATGGAAATGTAAACAGTAATTGGGTATATTTGAATAACTATAGTTTTGAGAAAGAGAGAGAAAGAGAAAGGGGGAGGTAGAGAAAGGCAGGGATGAAGCTCTGGTCAAACGAGCAACACCGATTGACTAGAAAGATTCCTTCTCTCTCACACACACACAGACACACACACACACACTTACAAACTTACAAACCAATGCTTTGACGTATTTTTGCTCCTTTGCCCATCTGGATGTGTATGTGGGGGGTGCATAGTATCTGAGATGGTCTGACGGGGCTTTTTACAGTGCATAATCATGCAGGAATGGTTCTGAGGAGAAACAATAAAATTCACTGCTGCAAGATGATGACAATTCAGGAGTTAATTACATGGCTGGGAGCCGAACATGGAGCCTGGGGTGCTGAAATGGAGAGATAAATAGAGAGAGAACGAGAGAGAGAGAGAGAGAGAGAGAGAGAGAAAGAGAGAGAGTCAGAGAGCCTAGGTCTTACCGTTCAGACATTTATGTAATTTTCCTTTCTATATGCCTCGAATGTTCTGTTCAGAAATCGCCCCCTACTCTCCTTTTCCTTCACGTTATTTCTCGCCTCTTTTCTTTTAAACTCTTGTGCAGCTGACGTTAATTTCTGTTATGACAAGGAATGAAAGCAACGCCATTTTGAACCTGTTCATATTAAGCAGTTTCCAGCACTGGCATTGTTTTTCCAAATGTCTACCAAACCCTATTTATATATTTACTTACTTATTTATTTCATTGTTGTATACATGTTTTATGTTCATAGATCATGTCATTAAGCTTTGATCACTCCTGTATTTGAGCTGCTTCCTACTTACTGGCTGATCCGGTACAGCGCTGCACATGGCCTGAGAGCGGCTGGTGCAGTAAACACGTGTAATGTTTGTCTGCGTGGTTCCACTAACGCAGGGAGAGTGATGTGGATGTGGTAGTGTGTTGTTCCCAGTCTAATCTCATACACAGCGGTTGCCCCGGTTACACACGTGCGTTTGTTATTGGGGAAAACGCACTCCCGTAGAGATGACTGTAGTTTATGATGCGCACAGCTTCGGCAGGTTGTGTGTGTGTGTGTGAGAGAGAGAGAGAGAAAGAGAGAAAGAGAGAGAGAAAGAGAGAGATTCTTAAAACTGATGCAAGCTTTAAAATTGCAGAAATTACAGGGATTTTTTGTGTGTAGGAGAGAGAAAGAGAGTTAAAAGTTCAACACCTTGCCATCAAACATGAACGCACAAACCACGATGAGTGCAAAACCAAATGGATAGAAGTGACCAGCTGTCCATCTATATTATTGGTCCAAGTTTCCAGAGGAACTTTTATTGCTGGGAGATAAGCGGATGAAGGGAACCTTTTGAAGATGTTTTGAAGAAGTAAGGGAAACACATTTCGCTAGACAACTAATTATTGTTGCTATGTTTTTCATCACAAAACCTTCCATTAATCTGTCTGACCAGATAATACAGAACAAATACGTAGTGCGCCACAACAAAAGGTGAACTCTGCATTTGACCCATCTGTGAAGAAGCAGTGGGCACCCCTATCAACACCCAGGGAGCAGTGCATGGGGACAGTACCTTGCTCATGAGTTTTTGGGTCACGGTAACGGTACAGTTTCGGTATATTAAAGTTATCTTAGCACTAACATTCAGTAGGCTCTTTGCCTTTTCTATTTCTATGGCTGAAAACTCAAATAATTTGATTAAAAAATGGTCGAGTCAACTTTTCTAGAATGGAAGCTTCATTTAATTCTTTTCACTTGCTAGGGCATGTTCCGCTTGTGTTTCACATGGATGCTTATTAGTAACGCACAATGCTTTCAGTGCCATGATCACATTCATCGCTTTATTGTGACGTGTCTCTGAGTGGCGAGTGGAGGATTGTGGGAAATATAGTTATTCCAGAAAGGACAAAAGCAGCTCATTTTATAGGCCAAAATGAGTCCAAATTGGTTCAAAATTACCAAACTTCAGCATTTTTTCATTTTCAACTGATCAAATTTTTTTCAATTCCCTCAGAATAAGGAAGTTTTTTGATAACAAATACATTTTTATAATTTTTCTTTTTTGTTGATTGCTTAATAAAATTGAAGAAAAAAAAAGATCAATTGAAAATGAAGAAATGCTAAAATTTTGGGTAGTTTTGAACCAATTTGGACTCATTTTGGCCTATAAAATGAGCTACATTTCCCCACAATCCCCGGCATGCCACTCAGCACCATTTCACAGTAATGCGATGGACGTGCTTCCTGAATAAACACTACAAAATATCAATAAACTTTGTGAGCAGAACGCTTGTTGTTGCTATTTTTCAGCTAAAATATGAGTTTTGTCTGTAATAAAGGGAAGTTATGGTATAGGTTTCTTTTAATTAGAGCGCTTAAATACACCGTGCACGTATTTACACAGCTGACCAGAGATCCTGCATAATCAACATTCTAATAAGTTCACGATGTGCGCCCTGTCCCGCTCGCATTCTATTGGATTTGCTTTTATCTCCAATATACCTTTGAGGTCGACTGTTGGAAATCTGATGGGCTGAAATCTGTCGTAGCAACGGAGAACTTTAATCCCCTGAGATTGCATGAACAATGACCACGTTTCAGAAATGAAAGTTTAATGTTGGGTGTACCAAACTATCATGGTTCACCTGGGTGTACCGAACCGAACAGGTCGTAACCGAACGTGTCAGAGCTGTTTCAGAGCATTACCATGCTGTATTGTCGGGGTGTGTAGTCTTACAATTAATTAAAAAAAAATAAATGAATGGTTTTCTTTTCAGTTTGGGTTGTGTTTCATTCTGTAAGTTATTTTGATATAATAATGATAATATGGTTATCAGTGAAGGACCACACAAACATAGGAAACAAGTGAACGTGTGCATGCACGTCTGTGTGTTTTTCAGTGGCATGGTAAATGCTGATTAAACCTGGTTACTGCACTAATACATGGTGGCTTCTCTAAGTTGAATTAAAGGCAGGCTGGATGCTGAGTGAGAATCAGGAGTTCTTTCTCCAGAAAAGAGAGGCTTAGCTAGAGTGGGGAGGCTCCTCTGCCCTCTAGAACACTTATATAGGTATCCATCATCCATACCAGCCATTTTGACACACACCCTCACCTACCCTGCTGCTCTTCATCTGTCAGCTTCACACTCCAGCATCCATTCCTGATTACACCCTGCTAAAAAAGAAGCACACTCATGTCAAATGTAAAATCCTCCAGACCTCTGACTTCTAAATGGATTGTAGTCAGACATAGATTCAACTATTTTGTCATACATTTTAAGGATGGTAATGTGTGATTTGGGACATAGTGAAAGTACAGATACCACTAGTCAAATGTTACTCCAATACAAGTGAAAGTCGTACAGTCAAATATTTACTTAAGTTAAAGTACTGAAGTACTTGTTTTAAAAAATACTTAAGTATTAAAAGTACATCTTTCACCGCATTGTTGCATTATTGCCACAACACTTATAATACCTAATGCCTCTGACTAGCTTGTAGAACCTGTAGAATAAGGAATTGGTAGAATGTTCCAGAATGAAACAACTTAAACTGATGAAGAAAACCAGTCTTTAGTTTATTTTATGATTTAATTGTAAGACTACACACCAAACAAAACAGCATGGTAGTGTCCTGACACAGCTCTGGCAGTGTGTACACACATACTGTATCTGTGAATGGTAATCAGGAGGGCAGTGCAATAGCTGTAAATGCAGCCTGTTCACAACATAAAAGCAACATTCCAACCTGCTTAAAACACAGCTCTACACCTCTAGCTTCATGACTTTCCAACAGCAACAATGTTCTAAAGAGGACAGAAAACAGCAGAACTGTCTGAACTTGGTTTGAAATATTTCCAGTGTACAGGCGTGATGTAACCCTACTGATTACTGATAGACTGTCACCTGTCAAACAACCAATCACGTTTTAGAAAAGGGGGAATAACATCCACTTTACCCACAGACTTGAAAGTAACGAGTAACGAAAACCTTGATAGAAATGTAGTGAAGTAAAAGTACAGTATTTGTCTTTAAAATGTAGTGAAGTGGAAGTCATAAGTTTCCAAATAAAACACTACTCAAGTGAAGTACAGATCCTCAAAAACTCAACTTAAGTACAGTACCCAAGTAAATTTACTTAGTTATTGTCCGCCTCTGGTCATGTAACTGAAGAACATATATTCTTTTTATCCGTCATAATGATATCATGACCCACAATACAAGAAGTCAGTCAGCAACACATTTGTCATTCTTTGGAGTTCTTTCTTTTTTTGTTTTATATATTAGACTTATATTTATAATGAAATCCTAAATCCTATGAAAGTCATTTAATAAGCAGTGATCTAACAACAGTCCATTGTGAAAGTGGCTGAGAATCAGCATAACGGCACTTGAATGAAGCTGAATAGATTTGACAGAGATCCCTGATGCTGTGATAATATGTGAGTGTCTTCACTTGAAGAAGAATGACTATAAATGAAGTAACAATTGTAAAGGTGATGTGTTAAACATTTTTTGCTCACTACCTGAGACTCATAGTGAATGGGAAGGTGCTGTTATGACTTAGAAATGATTCAGATTGTCACCAGTTGAATGTTTTAAGTCTGTAAACTGAGGATTGAGGGATTGTAAAAAACCTAGATTTTGTGTGATTTATTCATGAATAGCTAACGATTCTATAAATATAATAATTTGAGAAATTCTGGACAAATATGTACAAAAACTATTTACTTATTAAAGTCTTATGTTTTATCCAAAATAAATAAATATTATATATTGTTGCTGTCAGGCGGAAACCTTTTATGTCCAAAATGGTTATTTTTCAGGAAAGTTAAAAAATTATGTATACTCTAAATATATGAAGATTGCATCCTCAAAACTGGTATCACACAGACAAAAAACATGTTGTGACTTCTTGCACTCTTCACGGCTCCTCTGGATGACAAGGCAGTGGAGTTAAGAGGGTTTGGCAACAGTTGAAGTGTCCAAAGGTGTTGAGAGCTGTGGTCTCAAGCCGTTTTCAACACTTTTCATTGGTTAAATATTTCTAAAACTGTCAGGCCAATGTGAAGACTGACTAATAGAATTGTTATATGACAAAAAATAATAATGGCCTAAAATGGACTTCCGCCTGACAGCGACAATATGTAGATAACTTTAAACGATTCAAAAACTGAATAAATGCGGCTAATGATTCTATTATTTGGGTTATTATATTTATATTTGCTTTTTTTATTGTTAATTACCCATGAAAATCAACAACACATAGTACATGTCCTACACACTATTCTTTAACAAACCACAAAATGACTGAAAGTGATTTTTTGTTTGTTTTTCTTTAATCAATGGTGTTTACAGACTCTAGGCCAGAAATCTGTTGGTGTATGATTTCCACTTTGTGCTGGAAGGCTTTCGTGTCCTCTCATTGACCATGTGGATTTCTTTCTTTCCCACACCCACACATGGACTCCAGTGGAGCA
This sequence comes from Distichodus sexfasciatus, assembly GCA_032718565.1. Taxonomy (NCBI): domain Eukaryota; kingdom Metazoa; phylum Chordata; class Actinopteri; order Characiformes; family Distichodontidae; genus Distichodus; species Distichodus sexfasciatus. Next base: position 5,075,113 of record JAVGVS010000002.1, read on the forward strand.
GGGCACAGAGTCTGGAGGTAGAAAAAGTACAGCATTTACAGACAGAAGGGGTGTTAAAGGTGCTATGATCTTTAATCCACATGGGATGACTCACTCCGAGACAAATACTTGGAGACATAAAACAATGACTATGATGTTGTCTCACAATGAAGAGTGCCTCTCTTAATGATGAACTTTCATGATGAAATGAGGAAAGTTCATTTAAATCAGACATGCACAAGTACTTGCCATTAGATGACCACAGTTGCTTGAAAGTGTCCAGCATTTATGTAATTCAGATTTTGTTTCAGACCGTTTCAGATATTTCTGGGTTACAATTTGATGCACTATTTATGGTGGAAATCACCCATTTTAGACACGACAAATTCGGACCTCTATTCAAGGGGCACTCAAACCACAGATCATAATCACATTAGCTAAAATCATAGTAAATTTGGTCATTTGTCTGTCATTAGTGCTGCTGCAGTTGGAAAAAATGTCATTAGCCACATGAATAAAAGTAACTGTAAAAGCAAGAGATTTTTTTAACATGAAAATAGCAGATATTTCTCATGTAGAGCATGTTGTTTGACCATTGGCTGCATTTGAGAGAAAAATCTATTATTTACATCATGTATGGCCTTTAAACTGTCTTTAGGCTGTAGAACTGACTCACACATACTGTATGCGCATATGGACACAGATCATTTTTTTTCCTGTTGTTATCAATGGAGACACAGTCCAGCTTCATTTTTACAGTGCTGGGTGAGGTTTTGGTTTTAATAGACCCCAACTTTCTGCCAGATTGGACAGTCTAAAAGAGTTTGTGATCTGAATGTAAGGGGTCAGCCAAAATATCCTTATTTCCATTCAATACACAACACACTGTTGTGCTATTATGCTTGATCAAAGGAACTTCCAAATGATCTGAGAATGAAAGTGGTTGAGAGGTATCTGTCACAAAATAGTCACAAATCAGTCTCTCAAATTCTGGGACTCCAATGAACCACTGTAAATGATGAAAACATGGATCTGGGGTAAATTTGCCAAGAAGTGGCAGGGCTAGCCAAATTATTCCAAGAGTGCATAGGAAATTAATCTGAGATGTCACAGAGGATCACTTGTAACAAATAATCTGACAGTGGAAATTATAACATGATAATGACCTCCAGAACATTTGAATACATATAATAATGTAACACTTTATAATTTTGCACATACAGTATAATAACGTTATATGGACTGATGAGCCAAAAGTCCAAGTTATGGAAAACTTGGGTCTGCTTACATCTGGCATAAAGCTAATACAGCTTTCCACAGTAAGAACATTAGTAAGTTTCCACAGTAAGGTCCAGACTTAAAACTTGGTGCTGGTAGTGTGATGGTGTGGTAAATCTGTGCTGCTTCAGGGCCTGGACGACCTGACGAAATTGAGGGAAGGACTTTGTCACCTCTCTACCAAAAGAAGTTGAACCGTAACTGGTTTATGCAGCAGGACAACGATCTGAAGCATAACATTAAATCCAGGTCTGAAGGAAAAAAATACAATTGTAATTTTTGAGTGACTTAGTCAAAGTCCTGAGCTGAACACCATTGAGATGTTGAGCAGGATCCGAAAGGGCAGTTCATTGTTGAAAACCGACTTACGTGACTGAATGAAAACTATTTTCTAGAGAGGAGTTGACCAAAAATTTCAGAAGTGTTGTATTAAGCTTAGGGGTCAGTTACTTTACCACACGGGATGCAGAGATTTTAGTACATCAAGAAATCATGATCACTGATGCCAACTGTGTATTGGGTTTACTCAGATTGCTTTATGCTAAATTAGATTAGAGATCAGAAACAAGTGTTGTTAATAAACCAAAATAGAGAGACTCAGGAAAGGGGGCAAACACTTTTTCATGGCAGTATGTAAATGAAAGAACACTGTGTGTGTGTGTGTGTGTGTTTGTGCTTGCGTGCATGGATGTGCTTGTGTGTTTGTGTGTGTTTTCCATACATCACTACCAGTCATTGATCCCTTATGAAATAGAATAATGTTTATGTTTGCTCACCATATAACACAACCTCACTGAAAGACATTGATTTTGGTGTGTGTTTGTGTAGGTGTGTGTGTGTGTGTGTGTGTGTGTGTGTGCTTTAGATGGCTAAACAGTATCTTTCACACAATCAAATTTTATATTGGAAGTGATAAATTGGCCTTGACACATATGGGTTTATTAAGAGAAAGAAAGAGAGAGAGAGAGAGAGAGAGTCAGATTTGATTTTATTTAATGTGAAGAACTCTCTCTCTCTCTCTCTCTCTATGCCCACTGTATCTTACTTCTTCACTGGTTATTTCCTGCTCTTGTTCCTGTAGATTGACCTTTAGATGGAGAGATTAAGTGATGTGTGTGTGTGTGTGCACATGTTCTTGTGTGAGGATGGAGGTAATCTGACCATCACTGTGTCAAATCTAGTTTTGTTTGGTAGGCCTGCCAGTAGTTTTACAAGATCTTCTCAATTTAATACAGTCCACATACAGGAAAGCAAACACACACACACACACACACACACACACAGAAAAAATAAACCTGACATCACAGTTTTCTACAATACAAGCAGTATGACTTATGGCCAGTTTATTCATTTTCATTTAATCTATCTATAGTCCAACATCTCAACCAGCCATATTGCTGTCCCCAAACAGCAAGCCAAGATCATAAGGGGAGCAGCCTGAAAAACACATGAAGAATTCAGAAACCATGTTGGCCACTGCTCTGCTACAGAAACACATTTTCAGGAAAGGTGCTTTTTACTTCAGCAAGCTAAAAAATCATTTTGGAGATCTACTCAATTGTGTTTTCTTTTATTTCCACAGATTAAAGACTAATGGATCTGATGGACTATTCTTCTCTATATACACACACACAAACTTGAGCATTCATACATTTATCATTTATATTTAGATTTAGATTGGGAATCAGATGCAGGGTTTAGTGTGAGTCAATGAAGGCTTACACAATTCTCAGTTAATCCTAGTCTGCAGATATTGCAGCAGTCATATAGTTGGAGTTCATGCATTGATTCAGTATCCAAACCTCCTAATCCCAACCGGGATCGCGGTGGGACCGGCGCCTATCCTGAGAACCACGGGCGAAAGGGTGGGCCCAACCCTGGGCGGGCACCAACATACCACAGGGCACACACACTCACACAATCACACTCTCACTCACACCTTACTTGGGCCAATTTAGAGTCGCCCATTAACCTATATTGCATGCTTTTGGACTGTGCAAGGAAACCGGAGCACCCAGCAGAAATCTACTCAAACATGGGGATAGCATATAAACTCCACACAGAAATGCCCTACGCCTGTAGTGGGGATCTAACCCAGGACCTTCTCACTGTGAGGTGGCAGCGCTAACCACTGTGCCACTGTGGCGCCCCAGTTTGGAGTTTTGGACATCAATCATGTTTGAATTTCATGAATGGAATCGGAACACAGTCTGCTAGTGTACACACCCTGGTTGTATACTTCAAACTTCCCAAACACAAATCGGCACAGAGCAGTCAGGACTTAATAAGGAATCTGCTTTTATATATGATTATTCTGTTAGTGGTGAATTAATGGTTTCTGAAGGCCTGTGTAGATAACTATAATGTTGGAAGTTTGAATTCTATCAGAGCAACTGAGCAACACCTTTAACCCCAAGGTGCTCCAGGCAAGGTGCCATCTAATTGGGAAAAGTAGGTAAACAAAATATTCTCACTCTTTCTTTTTTTTCTTTCTTTCTTTCTCTGATATTCTTATCAACACTGCCTTTAGTTAGCACACGTGTGTTAGGGTGGCTTATGAAAGCAGATGGTTGTAAGACAGTGGTCTCCAGTTTCAGTCTTGGAGGGCTTGTGTCCTGGAAGATTTTCCATCATCCAGTCAATTCTGGTGAGCTTCTACCTGAGACAAGGTGTCAATATCCTGAACTCAAGTATGATGGAAAACCTCCAGGATACCGGGCATCCAGGACCGGACCTGAACACCAATCAAGCTATTTGAGATGTTATCGGACCGATACCGATCCACGTATCGGATCAGTGCCATCTCCAATTGTTCGCCACATCCATGTTTTTTGGTAGTGCCTCCCTTAAAACTTGCAATTATGGAATTATTGCTGACAAATCAGCAGGTGTGTGTTTACCACTGTTAGCTGTCTGTGTGCCACTGCCGACTGGCACGTGCCATGTCTCTCAGTAACACACACTGAGTTGCACTTCCACTGCACTCACCACCTGAGGTGTACTGGTCTGGCAGGGTTCTATTCACTTGCAGAGCTTCAGCGTGACAGTCTCCGCCACGCCAGAGCTCAACTACGCCACGTACAGCTGATTAACTCAAAAATGTCCTGTATGCAGGCGAATGGAGGAGACGCCGTGTTAATAAATGTCAGCCAGGGTTAGTTTATTCCCAAGAATGCATGAAGCTGATGCCAGCTGATGAGCCCGTGATGGGGTTTGCAGCAGCTAAAAGCAATACAGAGAGAATTCCACAAAGCAAAAGAGAAAAGAAAGGACAATTAAAAACCAAAGATCAAATCTGTGGCAGACTTTCAATATGTATTATAATACCCCCCTTGTCTTTCCTGTGTGTGTGTGTGTGTCTTTCTCTCTCTCTCTCTCATTGCTCATTTTTCTCCCCGTTTAGTCCGTGTTCTTTCTCTTTCTATGTCTGATTGTATAACTGCCTGTCTGACTGTCTGTTTTTCTTTGTCCCTCTCTCACTTTCTTTCTTTCTTTCTTTTTCTCCAACTCTATTTTTTCCCTCCCCTGTGTTGGTAAAGTGAAGCTTTAGTATGATAAGTTCAAAGCGTAGGGTGATTAAATTATAGACAGACAGAGCAACAGAAAGCAACTGACACAGACATCAAACACGGCATGCAGACACGGTGTGGGGGAGGACAGGGAAAAGAATGCCAACTTCTGAATCGTCGCTCCAAAGAAAGAGAGCAAGAGAAAGGAGGGCTGCGCGGGAGACGCTGCCTTTCTCTTCCTTCGTCTTGTGGTTGTGATGTATCTGTCTGCATAAAGCAGAGCTAGGAGAAAGGTTTTAATCTTCTGACGGTGGTGTGAAATTATGAAATGGAGGCTGTAAGGGGGGGTTTAGGCTTTTTGTATTTTCTGAATGATTAGATTTTATTGAAGCAGCCCTGACGAGACAAGGAGTGATTGTCATCTCTCTCTCTCTCCTTCTTTCTATCTTTCTCTTTCGCTCCTCTGTGTGAGTTAGTAAAGGGGTGTTAGTGAAGGAGTGATGATTGAAATTCCAATAACAGAGTGGTAAATGCCTGGGGAAGGGTTCACTTCCTTCTAATTCTTTCTGTCTGGTCATCTCTCCCTCTGTGCCAGTCTGGATGCCCTCCTGCCACTCTTCAGACTGCTGTCACTCTCTATTCACCATCTCTTATTTTATTCTTCCATTCTTCAGATAAGTAAACAAAGCCCCCTCCAGCACACTGACACAGCATGAGAGAGAGGGAGAGAGAGAGAGAGAGAGAGAGAGAGAGAGAGAATTATTTAAATTGTTTGTGTTTGTTCCTGAACTACAGTAAACCAGTGACCCGAACTGCTGCTCAGTGATATTTTACCCTGATTTGACTGATGATGACAAAATAAATATGCATCTACACAAGGGGAGAGAGATCAACAGGGAGAAAGAGAGAGAGAGAAAGGAGTCATGAAGGAACGTCTGAGATACAAAGAAATAGAAAACAGCCCGGGACAGATTTCTCTAGGTCCTGGTTTATGAAAAATAACATTCTAAATACACACATTCGGTTATTGTTGACCCATGTTTTGGAGGACTGACCCTAACCATCGAGCCATTGAAAATGGTGCGGGTCACTGCTACAGACCACATTTAGTGAGGACAGCAGCTATGTTCCATTCCTGGGGCAGTTGTCTAGGTTGGACCAAGGCTTTTGGAGCATATGTTTGTTTCTTAGGTGTGGGGATTGATAAGATTGTATCACTATCAATCCAATTCCTTATCAATTTCTGTGCAGTTTTTTGAGTGTGAAAAAAAAACTTCTACACAGCCAAAAGCAACAATTTTATTTTTTTCTAAAATGATGTCTGCACAAGACATGAACATGAACACATTGATATTCATATTCAGATTGTTTATTATGCAGAGACATTCTATGGCTTAGTTCTGTGAAGAAAAATAAGGTTAGGGCAGGTGGAAACACTTCTTTATCCATTTGAACTCCATCAAAACTGGATATAGAATAAAATTATTTGATAACAAATAATGCATGTTTATATATTTATTTTAAACTCTAACAGTATAGAATGGAAAAAATATTTTCTGATTAATGGAAAATGAAGAAATATTGAAGTTTTGGCAATTTTTATTTTAACCATTAGGACTCATTTTGGGCTGTAACCCATTTTTGACTCGTTTCTGGGGAGAGAAGTACATTTTTACCATGAGGGCATTCCATATGAAAGCCACGGCACAATAGCGCTGTGGACACGGGTTTTGTCTGTAATAAATGTGAAGATTTAACTGAACTGGAATGTTTTAGTTAATGTTGGACTTCCCTGTGAGAGTCGTGTGTGCTAACAAATGCTGTGCGTGTGTTTACATCGCGAAAAACATCATTTATGCGTCATGTTTCCTTGTGGTTGAAAGTCAAGTCACAGAGATTGTGACGTAATGTATCGCGACGCAAAACTTACTGAAAACCGGAAAACGTTGTGTTGGGAAATGAGAGAATCAATAACGTGGCAGGCGTACGATTCCGATGGAATTGATCAATTGGAACTGGTTCTGAGTCGGAACCGGTTTTCATTTCCCGCTCCTAGTGTTTATAGTGTGCCCCAGTCAGACAGTACCACAATTTAAGTGCTTTAAGTTAGAGTTAAATATATAAGCAATCATTTTCAGTAATCTGCAGCTCTGGCCAAGCTGTTTTGATGACCACATATTTACATATTTATTATAATTGATTGCCAGAATTTGTTGTTGTTGTTATTCTATTATTCCAGTAAGGCTGTTGACGTGTGACATATGATGAGCAGTATATTTTTGTAATCTCTCTTGCTAGGTAAGAAAGGCAGCCTTATTATTTTCGGTACTAAATGTTATGCCATGTCTTGATACAGACTGTATAGTTAATTATAATGTGAAAATGAGTCAGACACACTTAAGGGACATGGCTCATAAGGCAAACCCCAAAGTGGAACATATAAAATGACAAATACACAGAACATAAATAAGTCTTACCTAACATCTGTGTCTAGCACAGATAAATCTTGCATTAGGGTTTTGCATATCGCATATTGCATAATCAATTAGAATTGCATATTTTAGGCAGTTCAAGATGTGTATCTGAGCTGACTGGGCTCCTGATTTAGACTTGAATACTCAGTTACGGAACAAGAGGTTGTGCACTACAGTCACTGAGGGCCTGAGCACAGCTCACACAGCTGCTATCAGATTAAAAGTAGCTACTGGTGTTTATATAATGGCAGTGTTGTGATCAGTGACATTATTAAAGTTATCACTGTTTAAGTAATTAAAACATTCTGTAATATGTGAATGATAATGTCGGTTGCATCAGTTTCCTTTTTAATTAAGCTGTCCTTGCTAATATTTTGTAGTTTTTGTGATTGCTTCTGCTGTTGTTACGGTGTTGTTTTAGGTGAAGCTGCTTATTTTGTTGCAGCAGTTTTTGCCGCAGTTGTTGTTTTGCTGTAGTTGGTGATGATGCAGCTATTGTTGTTGATGAAAATGCTGATGCTGCTACAGTTGTTGTTAAGGACAGTGCTGCTATTGGTGTAATTATTGTTATTATCAGGAATAGTGGTAGTCTAGTGGTAGGATACTCTCCTCTGGACCAAGAAGTTGTGGGTTAAAATCCTACCTCCAGCACTACCACCACCACTGGGTCCCTGAGCAAGACCATTAACACCAAGTTGTCCAGGGAGTCTGTCCTAATAATCAGTAAATGAAGCTCTGCGTAAGATGTCTGTGAAATATCATATTAACGTAAATATAACTTCTTGTGGTGGTTGATAGTGTTTGTGGTGTTGTTGATGTTGGTGTTGCTGCTGCTGCTGCAACTGTTGATGTTAAATTTTCATGTAGTTAAAGGGAAAGTAACCCGAGTATGTATCTACCCTGTAGAACCTTTCTACTCCTACTTATAGAGTGAGGAGCAACAAACACAGAGAAAGAGGGTTAGAGTTGCTGTTGTGGTTGATGATGTTTGTGTTGTTGTTTTTGCTTCCATTGTTTCTGTTGTTGATGTTGCTTCAGTTGTTGTTGCTATGCATTTTGTTCTTATTGTTGTTTATGCTAGTGGTGTTGTTGATATTGCTGCTTTTGTGATTGTGATGTGTTGTTTTGCAGTTCTTGGTGATGATTTTGTTGTTACAGCTGCTGCTGCTGCCTCTTCTGCTTTTGTTTCTGATAGCAGGCAAACCATAAACAACCCCTAGCTTCTGAAATCGAATCACCCCAAAGCCATACAGTCTTGCACTCTTCATTTGAAAGGATTTCAACAAAACTGGACATGGAAAAAACATTTAATGTAATGGGTGCTACCTTACAAGACACACACACACACACACACACTCCCCTCAGGCTAGGGCTTATTACTATGGGATTGACAGAGCTTTATACCAGCTGCCGTGTTTAATAGGCAGTGAGGGAGGGAGATTGAGGCTGAACAGGAGTGCTGCTCAAGCTCTTCTTAATGGAGATTTAAAGGCTATGTCAAAGATCGGCCAAAATTACATGCCTACTGGAGAGTTCCACACACATCCACCTTCACCAGAGCGCTAGAGAGAAATGGAGAGAGGGAGGGTTGGGGAAAAAAAACCAACTCGCGCATAATAAAACGCACATTAAACGTATCTTCGGGAATGTTTCGTTTTTCACAAGCACTTCATTCCGCTTGTCATTTCCGCTGCTAATACCTTTCTGAATTAAAACGAGCGACAGGTTATCGTAATCCAATTTCACAGACAATCACGCGGAGGCCCCCTCAGAGCACGAGCGGGATTCGTTGCTGGGAGCCGTCGGGGATGGCCCCTACTTCCACCCCCCCAAAGTTTCGATTGCAACAAGGAGGAAATAATTACGATTCGGCACAAAGATGGAGCGGCGGGGACCAGGGAGAAAATATCTCTTTGTCTTATTGGAAATGGCGGCGTAAAAATTTGTTTCCACAAAATGAGAGGGGCAGATGCTGCCGACGCAGTAAACAAAGGAAAGCCTTATTGCCAGCCCTCCACTTCCTAACGCAATATTGCGGCACAGAATAGACGGGTAACTCTTTAATGAACTCCGGCCTTTGTCTCAGAGCCAGAGATGGGGAGGACATCGATTTAGCTCTTATTAAACCAGTGGGTCGGACGCTCGTGAGCATGGATGATGGTGGTAGAAAATAGTCTGTGCTCCGTTTCGAGTGACCTTTGTTTGTTGACATGGGGATAGCTGGATTGGTGAAAGGTAATCGATAATGTGAGCTTAAAATTTTGGACTTTTACTTCATATGGGTGTTTTATGCTATGTGTGGGGTGGGGTGGAAATTTTAAATTCAGAAAATACAAATATTTTCTTTAGACTTTGTGTTTGAGTTTGGTACGTTGATAAGGTAAGTGAGTGAAAGTGAGTGATTATTTGTCATTGTGAACACACCACAGCACAGCACACAATGCACCACAACAAAATGTGACCTCTGGATTTGACCCATCCATGAAGGAGCAGTGGGCAGCTGATATGGGCAGCAGTGCTTGGGAACAGTACTGTGCTCATGCTTGCCAATTAAAAACCAAACACCTGGTAGTTGAAAATATCTTTCTTTAATTAGAAAAAAAATATTATTTTACATCCCTATTTGCTAAAAATGGACAAGAGACCGTGTTTAAAAAGCTCCTTCGCTACTGATATTAGCAACGTCACTACTTTTAGTTAAACTCACACAAACACATACAAAGAGAGAGAGAGAGAGTGAGTAAGAAAGAGAGAAAGAGAGAGAGAGGGGGAAAGGGGGACAGGCTAACTATAACATGAAATCTGAATTCTACACATGGTGTCACCAGTGTGACAATACCATATACCCGTGTGTCAGAAGACAACAAACTTAGTGTGTGTGAGAGAAAGCGTGTGTGCTAGAAAGAGAGAGCGAATGAGATGTGTGTACGGTTGTCACCTGTCTTGCACATAGTTGTGTTTGACAGCTTGGGACCGTAACACTGCATCACTGAGCAGCACGTGGACGAACTTCAGCTCACTCCAACCATGGATCCGTCTCCCATCAGAACTCGCCTGCAGGCCTTTGCCTTGCCCTATCCATCATACTGGTCTGTGTGTGTGTGTGTGTGTGTGTGTGTGTGTGTGAGTGAGAGAGAGAGAGACGGAGAGAGAGAGAGATTGGTAAAGGGAGGTAATTGTGATGGTGCAGATGTAGTCATGAATCAAAGTCATCTGCTGGATTGATGTTACTGAATGTAATGATCCTGTACAAGAAGATAAATATGATCTATCTCTCTCTCACACACATACACACACATACATACATCTCTCTCTCTCTCTCTCTTTCCACAACTCTACATCATTATAGATTTGTGAGAATTATAAAGAATGAGAGTATTTTAATATGACTGAATGAAGTCATAAAGAGCAAATCAATAAACTTGCAACATCACAAATTGCAGTCTTTTATAACGTCATGCAGGTTTTACAATTTTATGAATTCTGCAATCATGAGTCTGTGATTATCTCTCTTTCTCTCACATGTATTTCTCAGAAGTTTAGACGCATGCATTACATCACAGTATAAAAATATATATCTTAAATATCTCTGTGGGAGACATGGCTATGTGCAAAATGTGCCGATTTCTGTTAGAGCACATTTATAACTTTGTGCTTTGTGCAACCTTGAACACACGGAACACACAGTCCCGTGTTGACCGGAGTGGAATAATTGGCCCTCGTTCTCCTCAGACTTCTCCACAGGCGTCCAGCCCAGTTATGTCTTTTAAGATCTTCATCCATTTGTGTCTTCTCGTCCCCGAGCAAACCTAATTATCTCCCTGATGCACCATTTCGTAATCCATAACTGGCTTTTCCCAAGACCGGTGGCTTTGATTTCTGACCGTAGCCTTCGCCTAATCACAATCGGCTGGCCACATTTACCTAAATTAGCATTCGGTTTTTAAATGCCGAAGCAGTCGCCCGAGCCTTTGAAAACGCCAGGGCAGGAGAAAGGGGGAGAAGATGCCAATTTAAATGACTGAAAACAGAGGGGGGAAAGCGACCGCAAGCGCAGGGCCGCTTTTCATCTCCCGGCGCGTGGACCGCGGCCCTTTCAAACGTCGGTCGGGAGAAAATGGCCGTCATAAATACAGTTTTGATTTTCTAACCAGCCCCGACAACAAAGTTACGAGCCGAGAGCATTAGGTGGCATTGATCGCCGTCTGCGCGAAGGGATAAAACAGGCGCTGACCTTTTTTTCCGCCCTTGTTTCAGGGCCCGGAGACTCCGGCCAGGCGGCGCGCTGGGACCGGGGGCTGGAGGCGCTAACGCAAATTAGAGGCAGCCGTTAAAGGGCCGCATCAATTTTCAGAGGCACAATGCTGTAAAGCAGTGCGAGACACAGCGCTGCTGGTCTCGCCTCGTGGTCGAGCTGGGGGAGAGTGGGAGAGAAGGCCATTAAAACCCTCTGATTTACACACACACATACACACACGTTCATTATTGTCCACCACAACCGATACACACATGTATAGACTTGTAATTTGCAGTTGCAATAACAGTCCCATTATTGCACATACGCACATTCACACACATATTGCTCATACGCAAACAATATGACCTAGTATATATGATACTAATACTGACTTCCTCAATAACTACCGCAGGTAAAATTAACATATATACCTGAAATAAAATAATTTTTTAAAAAGTGTCAAACGATGATGAAATGCTATGAAAATTAATGAATGAATTCATGACTAGTTGATGTGAGCTGCAGATGCATAATTATGATGATGAGCACAGCGACAGTGAGAGAAATAACCTGCATTCTAGAATTTACAAAAGAAAGTGTGAGAATTTCTCTCCACAGCCAGGCATCTTTCTCCCAGCACCTGCAATGGATCTTCAGACAGACTTGATCGGAATTACTTTAGCAATAGGTTAAGGACTTAAAACCCTCCTATGTAAATAACAGTTTGTTTAAATTGGTTCCTCACAAAGTACTTCCAGAATCTTAGTTATCGGCAAAGCAAGGGATCTATTCCTTTGCATTATTCCAGTACATGGACTTTAGAATGATTTGGATTTAGGTCTTTACTTCCTTTAGGTCTTTTACCTTACTTACATCTCAGACTGGGTTTTGTGCCTGCAGTTTTTTGTAACTATCTGACCTGGTGATTGTCTACAGTTGATAAAGGCCTTGTGGTAAGATAAACTACTTGTCTAGCTTATCTATTTAGTTATCCAGAGTAACTGTTCCAGTAATTAGGTAAGCCACTCTGGGGTGTGTTTACCAAAAAGATTGTTGCTAACTACGTTACATGGTGCACCGTGTGCTGTGCTGTGGTATGTTCACAATGGCAAAATAATCACTCAAATGATAACATCCACAAGATTTTGAGTGAGTGAATATTTGTGAGTGTTAACAGAGCACAGCACACACCGTACACTAACTAAATGTGACTTCTACATTTGACCCATTCATGAAGGAGCAGTGGACAGCTGATGGGTAGTGCCTGGGTAGCAGTGCTTGGGGACAGTACCTCAGAGGTACCTTTACCGGCCCTGGATTTTTCTGATAATGGGGCGAACTCCCTAATCATTAAGCTGCCAAAATATAAATGTCCCTTGAGCCTTGTTTTAATAAAACTGTTGGTTTGGATCTCTGCTTGGGGCCTGTCCCTATTATTGTTACAACAACTTTCTCATCCTATCAGGATTTTCTGTATGATGTGTATTCAAAGACTTCTCAGTTTTGATCTAAATTCATCATGAAATTTTAGTCAAAGACTTCAGCCAGTAAGATCTTTTCTTTCAGGAAGCTTGCAAACTATCTCCAGAATAATGTAGCCAGAAGGCCAGGGACCTTTTTGTTTATATGAAGAAAAAAAATAGTTCTCCCAAAACCCAAGCTGTGAAACAAATTCAGTTTTACAATTTCACACTATTATAGATAATAAACAACCAGTAAAGAAACGCTTACGTTTTTTTATGTGATCACATACAGTATGTGGTCATTCCAATTAAATTTTAATGACTCAGTCTCCCATTCTCCAAATTTACCCTGTTATTGGTCAGGTGCAGGTGTGTGTGTGTGAGTGTACAGATAAAATACTAAGAAGATGCTGATCTCTTCTGGAGAATCCTAATATGAAAGGTTTTGCTCATAAGGTCAGATTTTCCAAAGTTTACTTCACCCTCATTACATAATCAAAATTCTTACTGCAGCAACAATGTGTGTGTGTGTGTGTGTGTGTATGTGGCCCGTTATGACTGTTCTGCTTGGTGAAGTGTGTGATGTGTCAGTGTGTTTCTGGGCCCTGCTGTGTGCTGATCTCAGAAGCAAGGTCAGCGGCCAGACATGTCTCTGTTAGCGAGGTAACCGAGGCGACAATTTCCACCTTACCGTGACAACCCAGGGATGCCAGCTTCCACCATCACCGCAGCAACCAAAGACAACCAGGAATGTCTCAACAACATTTTTTACCCTGTGTGTATGTGAGTGTGTGTGTGTGTGAGACTGAAAAAGTAGTTTTCAGGTGACCTGTGAGGTGACCTTTTGTTTCTTAAGGTGCACTTTGTTAAGGGTCATTACTTCACCTACTATTGTAAGCACTTACAATACTGTGTATGTATGTGTGAGTGTGTGAGGGTATGTGTTTTGAACATGTCCTAGTACCAACTCTGAAATCTCTTTCGTACACACACACACACACTCCCTTTTCTGTCCTTATTCACTACAGTAAATATGAAAATTTGAAAATCCCAACCGGGGTCTCGAGGGGGGTGGGGGGAATTGGTTTGGCTGGGGGAAGTTTGAAGCCTATCCCAGCAACTACGGGCACAAGATAGGGACCAACCCTGGATAGGCGCCAACATACCGCAGGCTCGGTACCATCATTAGGTGTAAAATGATTCTGGTATGATTTTTTTGTTTGGTTTGTTTAGCTGTAGTGTTTTTTTGTAGTGTTTTAGCTGGGTGATGATTCAATTTATGTCCAAATAGTAAACTAATGTAATAATTTAAAGTTACTCCTGCATGACACTATTTTTACCTCCCTCCTCTTTGTGTGTGTGTTGGTGTGTGTGTGTGCATATTTGTGTGATTTTCCTGGATTGTTCTTTGGCCAAAATGAGAGTTGGCTGGGGCTAGGTACTGCATGATTTGTGTGTGTGTGTGTGTGTGTGTGCGTTTGGCAAGTTCCCATTCTTTATGTGACTGATCTGAGCAGAGTGTCTGGGGCATATTCAGAGAGCTGGGCCTCTGTTAGCTGGCCATGGAACAGTGGCTGAGAGCGTTTCTCTAAGTAGAGCCCTCAGGAGTGTCGCTCTCCCATCATCCCCTCTCCAGTCCATATGCCCACAGCAGAACGCCTCTCCAACTCCGATTTCACAGCACTGTCAGGGGACCGGGGAAGAGGGAGAATTGGAAAGACAGAAAGAGTGAGAACCGGAGAGGGGGCGTTGGAAAGAAAGAGCGAGCAGGACAGGATGGGAGAGTGAGAGAAAGAGAGAGAGAGAGGATTGTATAATGTAAAAATCATACTGGAGAAACTGCACTTTTTCTTTTTTTTGTTAAAAGAAGTCCAAATATAAAAGTCTATAATTGCTCTATAGAGGAATTGGTTTAACCCCCCCCCTTCTTTCTATGTCAGCTCTGCTAGAGTGCCAGTGCCATTTCCAGCATTCCTTGTGATCCAGGGTGTTAGTGGAGGTGGATGTGGATCTGTGTCTATTTAAACATGAATATACAGCTTTTGGTCTTCGATACACTCTCTCTGGCTGTCAAAGTGTTCGTGCACGGGTGTTAACTACCACCCCCACACAATCTCTCTCTCTCTTTCTTTCTCTCTCTCTCTATCTTCACCTATAGAGGGACAGCACATCATTTAAAACTGGCGGACCAACCATTAACATATGAGTAAAATGTCGGTCATGACAAAATGTGATCTTAAGTGAGAGAGAGAGAGAGAGATTTGTGTAGAGATGCTCTTAACTCTTCTGCTTCAGTTTCCGTGCTGAAATAATATGGTTTGTGTGTGTGTCCTCGCAAAGCAAAAGCGTTTATGATTCGAGACAAAGGGAGAGATGTGAGTGTCACTCCCTTAGGGGTCATTCTTTCTGGTGTTAGAGACAAAGCTAAGCTTTACAGGGAAGCCAAAGGAAAGGAATTCACAAGAGGATCAAAATCCATCTATGAGCTTTACGGCATGGCTTTACTAAGATATTCTAGATGGAGAGAATTAGTTGATCCCCTTTTCTATATGGCATGCGCTTTCATACTCTGGAAACTTTGTTAGTTTTATAGCTTTCCAGTCCTTCCATCTTCCTTTATCACAATGCACTGCACATTCACATAAACTTTCATACCTACTAATAAACAACTTGCAAACAGCCTTAATAGTCATGCTAATAGCGTTGCTGCCCACTCTTTATTCCATTCACCTGCATTTATTATCAGCTACATTAGTATTATTAGCTAGATGCCAGGACTTGTGCCAAATGTGCCAAAAAAACAGCCAGTCACAGGCTTGGAAAATGCAAATTGATAGATTTCAGTCTCCAATCAGGTCACTAATATGGTTCCAAGTTTATATACCGAATACAAACGCACACTTTCCAGTATAATGCCCAAAGAAGCAATATGAAGACAAGTTGTGGGTGATTGGAACATTTTGAGTGTATTTTTTTCAGTCAGTATAATAGTGTAATGTAATCTGTTAATGTTTTTTAAATCTTTTCATTTTGCATGGGTTACACCTCTAGCATGTTATAATGAACATGTTAATTTAATAATGTACAATTTAGGCATGGGCCGGTTACCGCCATACCGGTATATCATGGTTTAATAAAGCCGCCATTTCAAAACCACACTAAATCTCTGCCATACTGTGTCTCTGCGTTATGAGCTGTTTTTTTACGCCTCATCAAAGATAGAAAGTGAAGATCTATCCCATGTGGTGTGAAGCGTAGATTAACACGCCCCCTTCCCCACTCCTTCTCTGGTTGACACCAGCTGTTTGTGATGCCAGAAGGAGATGACCCCCCCACCCCACCCATCACTCTTTGCAAAATTGACGGTAACAGACTCGAAATAAACATTTGCAACCTGCTACTATAGTTTGCGCGGCTAGCATTGGTGAAATAATAATACTATAGGTGTGCTACCAAGTTTAATATTTATAATGAAATGAACAAAATTGTCACACAATCACATAAATAATTTACTGCACCGGCTGCTTGTGCGTCCCTGAAAAATTTGTCACTGTAGTATGCGCACAGAACCGGACACGTTTTAAAACGAAATTTGTTGCTCAGTACGTCTGCCATTTGCAGGTTTTTCCTCAACAATCACCTTATTCGCACCATCCATTCACTAAAGTCTATGGCGTTTCACACGAGCTCAAGCCGGCACATTTTTTTTGCATAAAATTACGTGGACGAGGAGAAAAGGCTTTTCTCCACAATAAATGTTTACTTTTTCTCCATAATAAATGTTTATCAGCATGTGTTAAGTATAAAAGGGTCAAACTGTATGTAACGGGGGGAGAGAAAGACAGCATGTGAGCGAGTATGTGTGTATCAACTTTAAAAAACATTAGAGAATTATTTATTATTATTCTTAGTAGTAGCAGCAGTGGTAGTCTGTGCTTTTACATGAAAAAACTAGATTATGGAATACATTATCTACAGCCGCAGTAGAAATGGGTTAGGATTATGGCTGGGGCTAGGGTTAGGGATAGTGTTAGCAATACTGTGACTGTGTTATGTTTTGGCTTAAGGTTATCATACCATCGGAATTTTATACTGGCCCATGCCTAGTACAATCAGATTGTTTAATTAGATTATTTAAACATCAGTTAGAAGCTAGAACCTGATGCACAGTAATGGTGTAAAGAGGTGCATGAGGAATCATACAAGAGGTAGTCTAGTCAGTTGGTGCGCTAAATACTTTTTATGTCTTTCAGTCAAATAAAAGGCCATCTTCCAGTCAAATGTTTCATCACTGAAGTTGTCTTTAAAATACACGTGACCTTGTGTTTTGTCTTGTCCCACCCCTAATAAGCGATTGCTAAGCGTTCCGATTCCACAACATGCTGTACACTCAAAAACCGGCTTTTGAGTATACTTTGTCTTAATTCATACACTTTAATCAAATGAATGTGATTTAATGGGCCTGAAATACTGAAGTACTCCATCTTAGAAATTAGGATTAAAATGACTGAAAGTAATGTTCTTCGCAAATGTACTGATTTACAACTTCACCTTAGACTAATATTTCTTACGTTTTCCAGGAAATTGTGCAGTTTTTTGCTGTTTTCGGAAAACTGATGCTTGCAAATTAGGCCAAAACTAGGGAAAAAAATCTTCCCATTTCAAATGGTTAACTCAAGACAATGTACAAGACGAGTTAACAGCACAAGCACGTGACCAGCCTTTTTTAGTGTACCATTGGTTAAGGTCAGTCTTAGCATATGGTCACTCATCCACAAGCCCCCAGCATGCCCACCAGCATCTTCCTGAGGCCCTAACCTTCTTCGTCTCTGCGCTCCCAGGCCCCTTAAGCTGTACCCATCTGTGACCCTTTCTACTCGGGCATGGCGTTTACCGAGACCCCCCCAGCTCTGCCAGGTGCCGTCCAATATGTTCGCCCTCTCCACTGTGCCAGCAGGAGCAAGGGGGATGTAGGGCAGTGGCTTGCTAATTCTCACGTAGCCTCGTACGTACGTATGTAGCTAGCACATGTGTTTACAGTCAACATGGAGATGGAACGGCTGGCACCATGCCCTTTCGATTTGGAGTAACCTACCTCGCACTTCCAGGAAAGCCTGCTTCTCTCTTTTGACAAAGTGCACATCTTCTGCTGCGCAGTATTTTTTTTTCTTTCTGCTCCCTCCCTCAATGTTTTCCGTTCTTGTTTAGTTGCATCAGGCCCTGTATTCTCTCTCTCTTTCACATACTGTTGTCTTTTTCTCTCTCTCTACCCACCCCCCTTCACTCTTTTTCTCTCTCCCACGTCTAAAAATGTATCTGTGTGAGGGTGTTGATTAGGGAAGGCAAAAATACAACGTGTAGGATTTTATGCTAATTAGCCTTTAAACCTCGCTCACGTCAGCGCGAGTTCGTAATTAGCATGTTTGGAGGGAAGTGGCGAAATGTGCGAACGAGGAGATTGGCTGAGCCGGGCGAAATTAGCGGTGTGAAAATCAAGACATTGCACGTCGACTCCCACCTACACCGACTCGTCACATACAAAAGACGGAGGGAATAAAACAGAGGCAGAGAAAGAGGTTTTTTCCTGGTTTGCTTCTTTCTCTCTGCCTTTTTTCCTCCTCGACCTGCACTCTGTGGAGAGCTCTATAGGGGGCTGTCTGTTCAGTCATCTTTGCACCTTCGCCGCTCCCGCACTCTTTCTGTTTCCCTCATGTTTCGTCAGAAAGAAAATAGGGAGTTTCCTGGACAAATTGTTCATTTTTGCCCCCCCTCTATGTCTCCTGCATTTGTACTTAGTGTACTTTTCTCGGCCTACACTCGCGTGTGTATATCGAATGACTGGAAAACATAAATGTGTGGAATCTCAGGGATGGAATCTTTATTTACCAACTGTTCTTAATAAGAAGTTTGTTCTTAAAAGCCATTGAGCAGTTTTACAAGATTCTGACATTCACCAATGCTTTCTTATTTATGATTTGTTCCTAGGTAAATACAGAATCTACACCTGCTAAGCCTGTTTGCGCAATACAGTATCTCATAATATCTTGAAGGGTTTTCTTCAATTCTAGAGTTGTTTCATATCTTACTACTTAAATGGCTTACTTTTTAAGCAGAAATCTAAGCAACAAATTAATGAGGCCATTGGTAGCTGCCCACTGCTCCTTCACAGATGGGTCAAATGCAGAGGTCACATTTTGTTGTGGTGCACTGTGTGCTGTGCTGTGTTCACAATGACAAATAATCACTCACTTTCACGTTCCCCGGGAGGCCCATGATTGAGAGAGGATGCAGATGCAGGAGTTGACTGAAACATTACTCTTTCATTTGCAAAAGTCCAAACATAACCAATGACACACACAGCACCAAGCTTAAACACGCTTAAAGTCCACTTAGCAATGCAAGGCGGATGTGATCACACAATAGGACCTGGGCTCCAGCTCACATCACACACTCCACGTCCTCGGAGCAAAAGAAAAACCAACCTTGGCTCCGACGGCATTTCCCACAAACATTTGCAGTAAACTTCTGGTTAATCTGTGGTGAACTGTGAAGTTTGCCACAGTAAACTTTCAGCAATGTTCTGGCAGCAATGACAAATTGGCAGTGATTTGCCAAAACAATTTGTAATGGCAGTAATGGCAAACTTGTAGTGAACTTTTAGTGACAAATTTGCCATGTGCACAAAATTTGCTAGAAGTCCACCGTAAGTTTGCCACAAACCTGATTTGCATGTAAAAATATGACCTTGTTGGCCTTGTTTTTGCGGCAACATTGCCAAACGTTAACGGCAACTGTTTGCCAGAAGCCTAAAATTTTTGTAAGGGTCCAGAGCCTCTCTGGGATGCGAGAGACTAGCCAGCTGTGGCAATCAAACTCAAATACTCTCTAACAGATGAGACAAAGGGTAAGCGTAATGGTGACCAGACGGCGCTCTCCGGGTCAAACTCATTTAAATAATAAAAGTCCAGGTGAAAGTAATCAAACCAAACAAGTGCTAAAGACGCAAATCTGACATACTAAACAAATGAAACCTAAACAAACCAACGAAAACCAAAAAGATCAGCATAATCAAACATAGGTGCCCTAAATAATCTCCAATAATTCCCACCAAAAGTGGTGAATGCAAACCCTGGATGGAATTCCGGCAACTGGAATCGCCGGGGGCGGGCCTGAGGCAGCACAGACATGACAAGTTCAGGTCTTTGATATCACTCTATACATAATGCTCATCCATTTGACCATTAAGTTCAATTAATAGGTCCAGAGGAAGGCCCAACAATATTAACATCAAATTTCCTCCTAATTTCCTTCTGACAACAATTCTCTCTCCTTCCCATTCCACATCCCCCTTATCCCCATTTGGGGAATACGTCTTTGTGACCAACCCTCCATCCTCTGCAGTGATGTAGCCGAGTGAGCGGAGAGGCGAAGCTCCAGATCAGGCTACGCTGCCAGCGCCTCGCAGGGCCACGATGGGGGTGGATGACGACTGCCGAGACTTTCTGAGGCACTTCTGTAATTTTGTCCTCCTTTCTTCTCCTCTGCCTCTCTCTCTTTCTCTCTGTCTGCCATGTTGGGTGAATCCCTGGCGGATTTGGAGGTACAGTATTTCACAGACTTGGATCCACGCTCCCACAGGACCTCTGTGATGGGTGCAAATTAAAGTGGGAGTGACTTCGGCACCGACGGAGCCCGGCGAGGGAGCGAGACGGGAGTTGAGCGGGTCGTGTCGGAATAAATGGATTTATTTGCAGACTCCAATAAAAGGGCCGAGAATGGGAGACGTTTCCATGCTTATGGTGTTATCCACCTTACACCACATTTTCTTTACTTGCTTCTTTTTTCCCTTTTTTATACTTAATGGATTCAGTTCTTTGTCTGCTTTAGACCACTTAAAATATTGTAGTTTATGGAGCCAGACTGTGCGGGGCTTCTATATAGTTTCTAAAGTTTTATGCCGGTAGCCAGCACCTCAAGTTGTTGATGGCCCTTTTTTTTCGAATGCCATTGAAAACACCAAAAAATTACACTACAGTGCAACATAATTATTTATATATTATTTTCAGGATTCAATTGTAAAATGCTGTGGATTAATTTTTCTGTTTTATTTTAATTATTCCTGATGTTACTGATCAATGTTGGTGTTGGTACAATATGAAGTACAAAAAATTGCTAAAGATACAATGTGCCTAAACTGATAAAAATGCTTTGTTGGATTCTCAGGTTTGAGAATTGAAGAGCCAGTGATGAGGCAGACAGTTCTTGAAGTTTTAAAAGCTTTATTTACAGAAAAGAGTAACGATGTTCTTACAAGATGTTCATTAGACTGGTCAGTGTTTCTCTCTCTGTGTCGAAAGAATGTACCTTTTTATCTACTCCTCCAGGGCTTTAAGGATGCCCGTTGGAGACTCTAAGTCTAGCACGAGGGTCTATTTTGTCTTGTTTTTTGGTCCTGGTAAGATATTTGTTACTAGGGGAAAGGGTAAAAAGCTGGTTGTTCCTGGTACTATGTAGGTAAGGGTGACAGGATACATAGATTTGGGGGACAGGATATAAGGGCAAGGGACTGGTTAGGTTAAGAATGTACCAGGGACAACTGGGGAATAGAGGAGCAAAGATGAGAGGCTCCCTGAAAGTAAATCTCAGAAAATGCACACATATAGGGTGACTACAAACTACTTATACAGTAAGAATATAATTAAATTAATATACTTGAATATAATTGGATAAATATAATTAAAATGAGTAAAATCCATCAGCCAAGTGTTTTTTGATCCAGTAAGAAAACAACTCACCATGCCTTATGTAATTGCTTAGCCATACACCTTCTTAATGAGCAACACTTTTTTTATTATGTGATATGTTAACTTGCTTTAAATGTTACTGGAATATACATACTGGAATATACAGCATACATTCAAAAACAAACAAACAAACAAACAAACAAAAAACCATTGAAAGCATTTTTGTGCAAAAAAGTGATAGATTAAAGTTTAGTACAGGGGTCTGCAACCTGCGGCTCTTACATCCCTCTGCCGTGGCTCCCTGAAGCTTTAAAAAAACATGTAAAAAAGAAATAGATTATATTTTATTTTAATGTAATTTTCACACAATAAGATACCTCTTATTTTGGAGATCAAGGTGATCTTGTAACATTAACCTGTTTTGTTGATGTAAATATGTGTCACTGGTCACCTGTATTAATTCTTAAATGCAGTAGCATAACTATAAAACCAAATATGCTTATATTTGTTATCTACATTTTTAGGGGTCAAATAGGTTTCATGGCTTTACATAAACTTTATTTGGTGGGAAAAGAGCCGAAATGACTCTTTTGATGCTGAAGGTTGCAGACTCTTTGCTGAAACTTTGTTTCAACAGTACAAACAAACAGACTTTTTTTTCAGTAACATTTTGGACTTGTATCTGCTTTAGACCACTTACCTTTAGGGTGTACCAAAGATACGGACAACAGCAAGTCTCAAATAACCTTGAAGCTTGACACCATGAACCTAATCTCAGCAACACTTCCAGAAAAGGGACAGTTTACAGTTTGTTACAGTTTTGTGTCAACAGTGACAAACTTCACATTTTAACAAATAGTAAGTCAATTCTTTTTATTGTAACTTCAATATCAGGTATTTTCTATGTGTAACAGACATACTGAAGTGTTTTTAGGAAGATTTGACTTTACCTGAACACCTGACGAATATTGTCTGTACATAAAGCTGCGACACCTTATCTGCTTTCTACATTCTCTACAACAGTCGTCAGCTTGTTCTGCATTGGGAACGCTGCAGTGATTTGCAAGCGTCCCAGCTGGAGACAGAGGTGTGTGCCGACACCTGTTTCCCATCGAAATCCACCCTGCCACCGTTTCAGAGTTCAAACCGTGTCTAAACCTGTACCCCCACCCACACCCTTCCCCCGGTTTAAACAGGCCAAATGAATCTGCCTGCAAATCTTTACTGGCATATAGGCACTGGCGGAACGGCACTTACAAACGTCTAGGGATTTGCCGCCTGAACGGCTGTGATGTCTGTTGTCTTGTGTGTGTTCAGTCAGGTGAATGGAATGTAATTTTCATGTGTCTTTGTGTTGTTTTATTTTTTTTCCACAGCAGTGTGTTTTGAGTGTGTGTACATCTATGTGTATTTAGGTCTTTGTGGGAGCTTGCAGGTTTGGGGGAATGGCAACTGACTTAATTAGCAGTAGAATTACACACCAAGCTTATAAA
Organism: Distichodus sexfasciatus; assembly: GCA_032718565.1. NCBI lineage: Eukaryota > Metazoa > Chordata > Actinopteri > Characiformes > Distichodontidae > Distichodus > Distichodus sexfasciatus. The sequence goes on from JAVGVS010000002.1 coordinate 5,098,290, forward strand.
ATAAGGTTTAGTGTGTGTGTGTGTCTGTGTGTGTGTGTTTGTGTATTTACATCCATGTCAGCCAGCTTGTCATTTCTCTAACAGGTGTTTGTCTGTTACTAATGTAGTTGTTTTTGGTCATTATTTGTTGAAGCATTGCCGTCTCTCTCATCCTCTCCCTCTAACTGACTTACACACACATACACACGCACAATCATTTGATTTAATTACGGAAGAGAACAGTAAAGCCTGCAGTAATTAGCTGATTTAGGAAAATGCTCTAATCCATGCAGGTGCTGTCTGCCCGCACACACACACACACACACACACACACACACATTACAGTCAGAGACAGAGAGAAAGAGATAGAGAGAGAGAGAGAGCCACTTTCTGTTATATAATACAATATCTCTAAGAGCAAGACGACACCGCTAGCATGCTAATGGGCAGTTAGCACGCGGTCGGGGGACAAGCTGGACATGGGGCTGTTGTTTAATCCTCCCGCGACTGCCGGCTGGCCTGCAGTGATGCTGGGTAATAGCTCAGAGCCGTGTTTAGCTCATGCATGGGCAGCCGTGCCTGACGTGGTCGAGCCGCTCCACACCAAGCAGCAGGCCACTTTCGCACCTCTCTCTCTAGGGGCCACTTTAAGTGTGTCACAAGGCTGCATATGTGTGTATGTGTGTGTTTGTGTGTTTGACAAGTAGTAGCAGGCTTTGTATTTCCATTTAAATGATAGATGACGGTGGTGAGGTTATTTGTGCAATTGCGCGTATGTGTGTGTGCCTTAGGTGTACAAGGTTTATTGCTTTTGTTATGCGTAAAAGCTTTAATAAAGCCTTAAAGCCCAACTGATGGAACAATTTATTTCAGCGTTTATAAAGTCCTCCCTATATTACACACAAATGTGGCATTATTAGATGTTCGGGCTCGCTGCTGCATTATGATTTGCGTACTACTGCGCTCGCATAGCTATTAAACATCAGTCCCAATGAGAATATCAGGAATTATTTAAAGTTTCTGATGAACATATGAAGGAATAAGAGGAGTGTTTCAAGTGAGCACAGTAATGTGCACATTTAAAGCTGCAGTGCATTCATAACCAAACACATCATGTATTATTCAGGGAGTGAGAATACTACATAACAAATGAGGAAAAATGCACCAGGCGTAGCGCAAGTGCTTCTGCGCTGTAATACACTTTTTATGACATTATCCTACATTGAGAAATGCAGTAATATTCCCCATTATATTTTATTTTATATGGAAATATTGTCTGCTGTTCAATTCAGTGTGTGGTGTGTGCTGTGTGCCAACTTTGTCATCAACAGTGGAGACCAATATAGTGGTGTGGAGACAGTGGAGACCAATATAGTTGTGTGGAGACAGTGGAGACCAATGTATAATGCAGTAATTACATTACATTATACATTATTATGTATATATACATATATATATATATATATATATATTATATATATATATATATATATATATATGTTTAGGGGTGGAAATTTAACGCGTTAATTGCGATTAATTAATTTGAAAATAAAAAAAAACGCGTTAAAAAAAATAACGCATTTAATCACACTTTGCATTCCAAGCAAAGGAGAACTTTTGTCAATGCACGATTTCCTGGTCCACCGATTACACGAGCTGCAAAAATGGAAGAATCAGAAGAAAGCGCATTGCTAGGACTGATCGGAGGCAAATTTCATTTCAAAAGACTACCTGACGGAAGCCTTGATAAAAGCGTGGTTTTGTGCAAACTGTGCAAAAAAGGAGTTTGCATACCACCGAAGCACTTCAACCGTACGGTACCATCTAACATGTTGCAGCGAGCACAGAAACTGTGGGAGCTGTTAGCGCTAGCAGTCCCAGTTCGAGAACCAACAAAAGGTGTCGGCAGGTGTCTGTTTTTTTTCAGAGATGAAAAGAGCTTGAGTTTACAATATTCGTGTCCATGTCTATTATTTGATTCTGTCGCCCACTAAAACCCTTTTAAATTAAAAAAACATTCGCGCTTTAGGGCAAATTTTCTTGTGCGATTAATCAAGATTAATTAATTACAAAGCCTCTAATTAATTAGATTAATTTTTTTAATCGAGTCCCACCCCTAATATATACATATATATGTACACATATAAATAATTAGCCATGATGACCTAAACAACAAACAGAAAGAACTACACAGAACTCGCCAATGTAGCATAGCATAACTGTGGACTGACGACAGAAAATGGAGAGACAATAGGGATCTAATTAACCTAAAACAGATGCTAACTAAGGGCCTGTTTATATTTTTATAAACACATTTTTATTTATATTTTATTTTATTGCATTTACAGAATATAAAAAATATAAAAAAAAATATAAAAAAAAGTCCTGTTTATATGTCTGCGGATATTTCATAAACCAATATTTTTTAATAAGTTAAATTTTTTAATTGAGTTTGCACGACATTCGGTTAAATAAATCTATGTACACACTAGAACACAAAATGATTTCAAACTCAAATGTTTACCACTTGTCTGCATCATGTTTTATCCATCAGTGAATAGCAGGCGACATACCTAGTGTGGATCAGGATACAGTAGCCTTCTTCATGGTTACCATAGTCACTTGGTTTGTAAGGAATTTAAGGTATTTAAGGCACGCTCACAATAGAACTAAACCTCATCGTTTTAAAAAATCTGTGTTTTACTTGTTTACACAGAACTACAGAATCTAGCGTTTTGAAAATTTTCTTCTCTGGAGCGCGCTTTAAAAAATATCAGTTTGAGGTGGCTAAGCATGTAAACAAAAGGGCCAAAAAATATGTTTACAAAATGATCTGCACACATATTCTAACCAATCAAGTCATACTGTTGGGAAATATAATTGCTGTCAATGTAGTGCTCCAGTTACGCAGACCACTGCACTACCACTGACCCATGCCGCCCCCTGCCATGATTTTCCATGTATGTGTCTGATGTGATTAGACAGCATTGCAGTTTTTAAACACATCCAGAGGTCAGTACTAAACTACACCCTGCTACTCCTCTGATCTTGTGCATGTTGTTGTGGTGAAGTTGCAGATTTTTGTCTGCAGCAGTAAAAAATGAGGCCATATCTGGCATAATGTCCACTCTCATATGATTTACTCACTTGACCTTACCATGCTGCTGCTCTCCAGTAGATCTTTACATTACTGAGAGTCAGTTTGTGCTGTGCGGCTCAGTTGTGCTGCTTGCAGAATTTTAATAGCCAGCAAGCAAACTGGTTATAAACACACATTCTGGTTTACACTGGCCTGGTGCTTAAATAGAATGTGATCTTTGAAGTTGATGTTGAGATCTGCAACCTTTCTACAAATCATGTTTAACTTTCGATGCCCTTCCATTGTGTGTGTGTGTGTGTGTGTATTTGTGTGTGCGTGTGTATGTGTGTGTGTATTTGTGTATGTGGCCATGTATTTATCGCATTGTGGGGACCTTTTGTCCGTTTTTTTTGGGCTTTGTGGGGACATTTGAGAGGTCCCCAAAAGGAAAAATGACTTTATAGAAAATGTGCTTGTTTCATTTTAGAAACTAAAAGAGGTAAAAGATGTGCTTTTCGTTACTGAGGTTAAGGCTAGGGTTAGGATTAGTAAAATTATGTACTTTAGTCATTATGGGAGTCTATCACAAAGATAGTAATACATAGACTGTGTGTGTCTGTGTGTGTGTGTGTGTGTGTGTGTGTGTGTGTGTGCCGTTGAGTGGGCGTGTGGTTGAGAGAGTGTGTGGGTGTCTATGTGTGTGCATGGGTGTGAAGCAGAAAAAGAGAAAAAGTGAGAGAGGGAAAGAGGATGAGACAGAGGGGTTGAAGGGTGGATGAGTGTGTGTGGGAGTGCTATGACAGAGAGAGAAAGAGAGAGAGAGAGAGAGAGAGATCAAGGAGAGTAAAAGCAGTAAAAGCAAAAGAGGGCTCTCATCTTTTCTGTGTGTATGTGTAGAGAGAAAAAGAGAGAGAAAGAGAATGACACAAAGGGGAGAAAAAAGAAGGGAATTGAGGAGGAGAGAAGTGAGTGATATAAAGGCCGGAGTAAGAGAGAGAGAGTGTGCGTGCCTGTATATGTATATGCGTGTGTATATGTGTGTTTCTGTGTGTTTCTGTGTCTTTGTGTGTGTGTGTGTGTGATGCGAGAGCTTTAAGAGAGTAAGGTAGAGTGTATGAGTGGATGGCCCTCCTGCAGCTTTATTGATTCCTGTGGCTCTGTGCTTTCAGAACCCTGTGCAGGCCTTTTCACTGTGGTGTGGATTCCAGCCGCCACAGACAAAAACTCCGGTGCTAGTGCAGACACACACTGACCCCTGCACCGTCCGGCCCCCTGCACCCCGCCACCGAGAGTTTAAAAAGCCCCCCGCCACGCCGTGACATTTCATTCAGCGAGAATTAGAGAAGGTTGCCCCCTACATGCAGCTCTGCTCTGTGCTCAGGAGCCGCGCCACTGCTTTTATATACGACCCACAACTCACACACACACACACACACCACTCTTAGGCGGAGACCGTAACCTGTGAACACACACACACACACATCCTAACTATGCTACAGAGAGAGAGAGCACTTTACAGTTAGCACAAATACACAAATCATAACCCCGACATATGGACAAAGAACACTTTAAAGTTATTTTTCTATTAAAAGGGTTAGTCTTTACATACAAAAATGTCACATACATCAGAAGAATTTTAGCTTCCTCTATTTTTTTAAGACCTTCAGCACCTTCCTACTGGCCCCCCATCGCTTCCCCAAAAAACACACACATACACACATACTTTCTTTTTAACCGTACTGGGGTGGGTTTCCAAAAAGCATAGTTGATAACATATTGCTAATTACAGTTAACCACCCAAAACACACACACACACACAGGGTTTTTGGGAAATGGTAATAAGTTTTTGTGGTGTGTTTCACAGTCGCTCCATAACCAGGTAGGAGAACGCATATACACAGTTGGTAGCATAACATTTAGAGCGTTTGCCCTGTGATCAGAAGGTCACTAGTTTGAATCCCGGACCTGTAAAGGTACCACTGAGGTACTCATGAGCAAGGTACCAAGCACTGCTCCCCCAGGGCATATCAGCTGCCCACTGCTCCTTCACGGATGGGTTAAATGCAGAGTTCACATTTGGTTGTGATGCACTGTGTGCTGTCATGTGGTTCACAATAACAAATAATCACTTACTTTCACACACTTTTTCACAGTTGAATTTGGAACTATTGAATAACTTACTTGCTGTGTTAGTTAATTTGTTAGTAATTTGTTGGCAGTCGTTCTCACACCAACACTATGGCCAAGGCTTGGTGTGTGTCCACACATGTGAACCTGCATGCACGTGCATTTGTGTACCCTCATGCGTATGTGTTTCCAAGTGGGTGTTAGTGTGGGCCTTGGCTTGCGTTTGTGCAGACTTTGTTGAGTTGCGGCTGACGCAGATTTTTCTATAAGCGTCCGCGCCAGCGTGGTGTCGGCATGGTAACGACGATGCATGGTGAGACTGGCTCAGACGTGGAGCTGAGTCACTTTCTCTCCTCCACCTGGATAACAAGCCATACGATGCTGCCTATAGGCCCATATACCACGCACGGGACCGTCGAGTCCAGACGGGCACACAGGCATTTAAAAGCAAAAAATAATGGGACTTTTCTTTTGTTAATTGCAGATTACAATTATTTTTACTTGTATTTATTGGTGACCTGAGTCAACTGAAACATTATGAAACTATTAACACAATTATATATGTAGTTTGTGAGTGTGTGTGTAGTGAGGACTGACAGCCACATGACAAACACACTCTGATATACTGTTGTAGTCCAGGCTAAAAGTATAGAATTCTATTAAACCTTTCAAATCATTTTTATATGTCATTGTGAACACAGCACAGCACAGTGCACAGTGCACCACAACCAAATGTGACCTCTGCATTTGACTCATCCGTGAAGGAGCAGTAGGCAGATATAGAGCAGTGTCCTAGGGCAGTACTTGGGAATGGCATTTTGCTCATGAGTACCTCAGTGGTACTTTTACTGTTTTGGGACTTGAACCGGTGACCTTCTGATCATGGTGCCAACTGTCTAACCATTACACTATCAACACTGACACAATTTTAGCAGTATATGGAATTTGGTTGATAAGAGTGATAGATGTTTCTTGAGGTGCAATAGAGGTGCAATTAGCAATGCTACTCACTTAGTAGCTTGTCAGTAGCTGAGCTACTTTTAAAACACTGCAGCTATTTTTTTTTAAATAAATAGAGATGTAGTGTGGATGTAGTGTGGCATCTGGTAGACTACTGTGACCATGTGGCACATGCTTATTGCATAATAGCATTGTTAGCAGCTGTGAAACGAAGTGGCTTTAACGAAGTTTGGATCAAGAATTTATTTCTGTGAGAAGCTTACTACTTTTTCTCTGTAGCTAGTAGTATAACTAACCAGTGTATTATAACTGTAGCTTGGTTTTAGCTTTAAATAAATATAAGAAGTTCTGGAAAAGAGTGTTAGCCAAGTGATGCAAGTGTAAATGTAATTCAATATACAGTTTGTTTTAATATATAATAATGCAGTGTTTATTCACTTTGGCAACTTATTTTTCTTGTGCAACATTAAGGTAGAGTGCCCCTTTTACATTTACGGCATTTAGCAGACGCCAAACGACTTCTATTTTCTAATTAGAGGGTTAATTTCCCTGGATCAACTTGCCGTTAAGGGTCTTGCTCGGTGGCCTAGTGATGGTAGTGCTGGACAGAGGATGGAAACCCATGAGCTCTTGGTCCTGAGGTGATCATTCTAATGCCGCTTTCCATTTGCCATTGGATTCGAGATTCAGTTGAAGTGGAGGGAAGTGGATGGTCCTCTGGGGATCCTCAATGAGATCCATGTTGTTTGTTGAGAAACACTGTAACTCGCACACACACACACACACACACACACAATTGTTACCAGGGAAAGTAACTATTGCGTTACATTTTTTAAAACGTTTAAATATGTCAAAATTTGTTAACATTACAGCAATGTTTTTTGAGCGAGAACTGGACAATAGGCTTGTGATAAAAGATTAACGTAAGGCGTATATTTACGTTAACGCATCTATACTGAGCACCCATGTTAGATTCTGAACTTGGGCTCCTCTGTGCTTCTCTGATGTATTTTGTTGGGTGTCCAAGAAATGGGGGCGTGCATATCGTCACTTCCGCTTTAGCCCCTCGGAAAACGACTCTAAAACTGAACACCAACAGCAAATAGAATGCACTATAGTCACCAGACCTCCATTACATCTTTAAAGACTGCTAAGTGAAAGACTTATTGAATTATCAATAATATAAATACATATTCAGTTGATATTGAATGCATGAAAAAAGGGCTGGAAAATGCCCAAAGAAAATGGTAAGAAATGCCCTAAGTATAAACAAGAAAATTCTAAAGAAAAGCAGTGTTACCATATAAGCTAATGATAGAATGAGCAAAAGAGTGAGAGAGTTTGAACTGGTTGGAATCTATATGAGCTGGGTGAAATCTACACTAAAACATGGATACTTGGAATTTGACATAGTCTTATGACCATATATAATAAATTCTGTTTTAACTGCCAGGACTCTGCTGCACAGCTCAGCACTGTTGAGGTTAACTGATATATGAATATCAATACATGATGAGTTGCATGCATACGTAGGCGTCTGGCTCAACTAACAGCACAGCACTGTTATGGCCCTTATACTCTGCACATTATTTATGTTTTTCCCACTCTAACTAACCTGAAGCAGTGAATGGGTCTTAACCTCTTAAACTCTGCACACCCTGTACACTCTATTAGGGCTGTTATAACACAGGAACAAAATGCCAGGATGAAAATCAGCTTTCCTGCAGTGATTCAGATTTTCATGATTTCAAAAAACTGCATATTCTGTCTAGGAATTATGCTTGGAATAAAGTATGTAATGTCCAGCTGTAATGGTAATGGCTATATTTAAAAGATGAAGATAAGAGCATGGCCGTCAGAACCGGGTTATCCAAAATTGTGATGCGGGCTAGACTAAAACATGGCAGAGATGGTAACTAAGTTGACAATGCCATTTTCTTGGTTGTTTTACAATCATTCAATACTGCTTAGCAAGAAATGTTTTCTGAACAGCAACCATGTCTCCACAGTGCCCTTAGTGGAGAGCAGTGTTGAGCATGTTACTTAAAAAAAGGAATTAAAGTTACTAGTTACTTCTGCCAAAAGTAACTGAGCATTATACAAGGACCAGCATTATACAAGTAACTAGTTACCAGGGAAAGTAACTATTGCGTTACGTTTTTTTAAACGTTTAAATATGTAAAAATTTGGATTACACCTTTGCGACTCCTGGTGGTTGGATGAAAACAGCTTCAATGACCTTTATTTGTCGTAACTCGCCTCAGTGACGGTAACGGTGTTGTAACTATGGAAAAAGTTAATAAAAAATAAGGCCATTACTAATACTGTTAATTTGTAACGCCGTTATTCCCATCAGTGGTGGCAAGGAGGGTGAACAGCATCTCAAGTGGAATCGCCACATGAGCATAGAGCAACTTTAGTGGAAATAAAAAGAAAAAATGTAAACCCCAAGCTAATATTGTTGACACCCAAAATAAATCTGCTATAGCACATATAACAGCTCAGAATTAATCTGGGATAAGTTTAACTTAAATGCGTAGTTGGTGATGTAATGGTCATCTAGGATGACACATACCAGTTCCTCCTCCGCAGTGCAGTAGTTTGTAAGATTTTGGAAGCAGAATTGGGAAAAGTTTCTTTATATGAACTCCAAAAACAGCATCAGGCCGACTCCAGCCTACTGCCAGTGAAGCCTCTCTGCAAACTCTGAAGTCGTGATGCTGAAGGTCAGGCTGAACTTGACCTGCATCTCCCACTGTATGAACCAGGTCACTTTCTTCCATCAACATCCCACCAGGTTAGCTTTACTCTGCTTTTACTGCAACTATTAATAGTGCAAACACACACACAGACACACACACACACACACACATACAAAGACACTGTATATCCACATCATCCCACATATGAGAGGTTAAATGGATATATAGTGGCATACATAGAGCTTCTTGGACACACACTAGTTGAAGTTAATTGTTTCTTTCGGTCTGCCTGACCTGAACATTAACCATTACTACGGTAATCAAAAGAAAATAATGTGGGGCATTTTAGTTGTTAACATACGCTATATAGATATCTTTCCTTAGTAAAGTAAAATGTGTTTCCTGTCATGTGTACATGTGGAAGAAACAAAGAAGTAGATTTAAATCTTTCTGTCCTGCTGATTTTTCTTTCTCAGTCTCTCTTTTGATATCTGCCTCTTTTCCCTTAATTTCTCTTTCTCTGAATTTTATTTTAATATTTCTTTCTTTGTATTTGTGAATTTCTTTTGTAAAAGCTCTCTTTAAATATGTCTTTCTAACATTCATTTTCCTTAAATCTCTCTCTCTTTCTAAATTTCTCTTCTCTTATTCTCTCTTTAAATCTCTTAAGCTCATTTGGAACAGTTCCTTCCTGATCTCTCTTTAAATCTCCTTCTGCCTTCCTTTTTTTCTCTTTTAAAATCTCAGTTTAAATCCATCTCTCTAAATTTCTCTTTCCTTCTCTCTTCAAATTTCTCTATTTCTAAATTTCTTAGGTTACTATTGTACAGATTTGTCTTTAAATAATTCTTTCTGCATTTCTCTTTTAACACACACACAAACACACACACACACTTATAGGGCCAATTTCCCACTCAAGGATTAAGCCTGGGATCTGACTTTTATAGTGTGATATGAAAATGTGATCTACCTGTAACGTGAATAAGGTCAAGCACTTCTCTCACACTCTCAGCAGTTCTCATCCACCAGGAGCAGTTTGTTCTTAATGTACAATGTTCACTTACTTAAAATTTCTTCTTAGGTAAGGGCAGAATCAACAGCTGCAAAAGATCACTCTAATGCTAATGCTGTTGCAGACATTTGCTTATTGGGTTCATCTTTTCATTATCTGAACCACTTAGTCCCTATTGGGACTGTACCCTATCCCAGGGACATCAGGCGGCGACCAACCCTGGGTGGGTGCCAACATACCACAGGGCACACACTCCCACACAAACACAACTTAGATTAACCAATCAACCTACAACACATGCTTTTTGACTGTGGAAAGAAACCAGAGCACCCGGAGTAAACCCATATGAACCCAGGATTGGTTCTAAATGCTGCTAGGCGACAGCACTAACCACTGTGCCACCATAACGCCTCAATCCTAGAGTTGAATAATGTTATACTATTTAAATATCTTAACTCTCCTAAGAGAAAAAAATCAAGGAAAACATTGGTAAATGAGGTTCAGCATCTTTAACATTATCTGTAGAGCAATGTGGCAAAAGTGCAGAGCCTTAATTCCAAAAGCCCTCGTGTCATGTGAAAGCGCATGAAATGCGACTCAACTGTGACCAATTGTTCCTTTTCTGCCGTTCTGCCGGTGTCTCTTTTCATTCGTCCTGGATCGTCTGTGCCCACACATGCTTCACACACGCTTCACACACGCTTCACACACACTTCACATGCTCATGACCGATGGAGACGACGTGGAAACCCAACACGGTGATTGCTTTTGTATCTCACACTGCAAATCCAGGAGCTGCTTCATTCATATCATTCATTAGGCCTGAGGTCCCCAGAACAAGCTGACACACACACACATACTTACCGTGTAGCACTACTTGTAAATACATATTCTACCTAAACCATTTCTTGGAAATGACACTTTTCACACTCCACTGATCTATTGGGAATAAATCTAGAATGAAAAGTGTTTTGAATATACTGAGTAAATAAAGAATAATTTATTAAAAAGATGATGTTTTCAAACAACATAAAATTGACAGAATTGTCTACTAGGAGTAAATTCAATTTAATTCTGACTCAAGCAAAGATGAGCTCCACAAAACTAATGCTGATGGCAAAAATCTTCATCTGAAAAACCTTTATTAAGATTTATTATCTTCCCTATAACAACACAAATAAAAACTCTAAAGTGTATTTCCCTTTGTCCTATGATTATAAAAATATAATTTCCTATTAAACACATTTGTTTCTCTGTAAATGCAGATGTACAAAATTACAGAAGTGCAACCATTTGTGCTAGGACTCTTTGGTAAAATCACCAACTTTTAGAAACTTTGTTGTGACTTAGACAGTGTGTGTGTCTGTGTGTGTGTAAATATCTTTTTTGTGCGTTTTGAAGCTGTCTGCCATGAGAATGCACTCAGCATGTGCGGGTGTGTCTGGGTATGTAAAATGTGTTTCAGTCTTCATATTTGTCTGTGTGTGTGTGTATGTGTGTGCCTGACGGTGCAGTCTCAGCAGGCTCATAATGTGACCTGACAGCCTACATTCCCCAGCATGCCGAGCTCCGAGGGGGCACGATGCGGGCAGCTGTCACTGCCGTCACTCACGGCGACTGCAGGAGAACACAGGCACGCTTTCATTATTGCCCCTTTATTTTTGGAAGGGAAGGAGGAGGGGATGAGAGAGAGAAGCCAGGGAGGTTTACATGAAGTGAGGGACGAGTGATGTCTGGCGAGACACTGCCAGGAAACAATAAAGTGGAATCCAGGCACCGCTAATCGATAAACGAGCCAATACACGCCCAGATTCATACTGAACTTCACAGACAGAGCTCAGAGCGTGGGAACTATTAAGCAGTAAACAACTATATTTGCCCCAACCCCTCCTTACACTCTCTCCGTCACACACATTGCCTTGTTTTTAAATCTGGCCGTCAGTTGCATTACAAATGTGAATGATGCACAGAGATGCAGGAGAGGGAGTAAAATATGAAAATGATCTCACATTAGCTGTATAAATAGATGGGGCATCTTGGGGCAGTTGGTAGCATAATGGTTTGGGCCTTGCCCTGTGATCAGAAGGTCGCCGGTTCGAATCCCAGGATCAGTGGGTCGTTAATGGTTCCTCTGAGGTACTCATGTGCAAGGTACCGTCCCCAAGCTCTGCTACCTGGGCACTGCCCTTGTTATCTGCCTACTGTTCCTTCACGGATGGGCACCTTCAAATGCACTGGTCAAATTTCGTTGTGGTGCACTGCGTGCTGTGGTATGTTCACAATGACAAATTGTGAACATTTTCAATATGTGTGTGTTCTTCATTCTGTGGAGCATTTTATGTCATTTACAGGAAAGGAGTAAACATGGATGAGAGAGAAACTCCCACTTAAGCTTAAATAACATGAAAACTATTTTCAAAATGGCTCAGCAATTACCTCCGTCCCCCACCCCCATCTCTCTCTCTCTCTCTCTCTCTCTCCTATGTCCTATATGTCCTTCATTCTAGTTTGTTTTTGCCAGGATAGGTGGCAGACATCACTCTCCTCTCCAAGCCACCCACTCCTGCCCTACCTCTTGTCCTCTTCTCTCTAGAGGATATTATGTCTCTCTTTCTCTCTCTGCTCTCTCTCCCTCTCTTCTTATGTGGCCACAGATTATATGCTTAATGTTATGAACCTGAATAAACCTATTATGAATTTGTTTGCTTGCTGTATATATTAAATATACAAGTAAACAACACTGATATATGAATCCAGTCTATAATCAACTTCAAATCCCACACTCCTTGAATACTGTCTCCTTAATCAGTCATTTACACGTTCTTCTCTATGTGCAAATGACTGATTAAAAGGGCAGCAAGGGACAAGAGAATGTTAGACTGCTTTGTGTAACACACAAGGACTGAATAAAAATGTAGAGATTTTGCCATGATGTTTGTGTTTCTGAACTAGACCTATTTTGGGACAGAGTCCAGACTCTAAACCTGAAGATTAGCCCCATCTTTTGGGGGTGGTTGGTAGTATAAAGGTTAGGAGGTTGGCCTTGTGATCGTAACGTCGTCGAAGTCCCGGACTGGTAAAGGTAACACTGAGGTACTCATGAGCAAGGTACTGTCGTTAAGCACTACTCCCTGGGCGCTACCAAAAATCTGCCCACCGCTTCTTCACAGATGGGTCAAATGCAGAGCTCACATTTGGTTATGGTGCACAGTGTGCTGTGCTGTGGTTTTGTTCACAATGACAAAAATTTATTCACTTGAATTCATTTAAAATTTAGGTCCAAAAGAGTTCCCTGTTCATTTTTCTGAAGATATATTTTGTATAAAAGAACAGTGAGAAAAGTAAAATAACAGAAAGATTCCATTTTCCTTATTGAAAATGAGGTTAGGGAAAGGTATAGGGGTATGTAGCTCCAGTAGTCAGGATGTCTAACACTAACCCAAAAGTTTAGTGAAATAAATCTGGGGGGGGGTTGGCTGGGTGATTTTCTGTTTATCTTCAGAACCCTGAAGGGAAAGTCATGTTGCTTGTTTCAGAGTTTGCTGTAATTATGAGTGATAATTCAGTAAACATCTTCATGGCTAGTGTGTTTACACTTTCAGATAATCCAGGTTTAATCTAATAGAACTGATGGATGATAAATATTGCTGTCAACAGGAGCGGCACAAACACACACACCATTATTTTCAGAGAATTCAAATTAAAATTTATTTATATAGCGCTCTTAACAACAGTAAAAGACCAGGATCCTTTTAGTCTTAGTGTTCCCTTGACTGCAAACTCAACTGTAATGTAATCCTAACCTCAGCCTAGACCACAATCTAATACAAACTCTAAGTTTACACAAAATTGAAATCTAAAAACTTTTCATCTAAAAATGTTTGTGTTTGTGTGTGTATGTGGATGTGTTTCTTCATATGAGTATGATTAAGTGACATTTATTGATCTGTTCCAACTCTGTAAAGGCACTGCAGGCAGAGTTTGAAGCTGAGGCTGTATAACCACTCGCAGTGTCAAAGGAAATTAACACTGTGTGTTCCAAAGTTAATAATGATTTTTATATCTCAGGATTTTATTAAACTGTAATAACCCAGGCCAAAGAATTAAGCAAATATTGGCAGAGCCTTCGCACAATCTGCTTTTTATAACATCCAATAAAAATATTATTAAGATGTAATTCCACCTGAGGAAAGTAAACATGTACATGCATCAGCCTTCAGTGAGTGAGTGAGAGAGAGAGAGAAAGAGAGAGAGATTTACAGATCGATGAGAGGGAGAGATAAGCATTGCATTGCTGAAGTACATTAACAGCAGAATAAGTGATGAGAGAAGGAGTGAATAAATGTGATTGGAGGATGAGTAGGAGGCCAGGATGCGAGAGAGGGAGAAAAAGAGATTGATCTCACTCAGTCTTAAGAGATTACACAGAAATATCAGAGGTTGACTGTGTACTGAGCTACCATCATCCTCACAGTCAAATATACACACACACATACATATACGTGCATACTTATTGTGTTTCTGCTTGTTTGGCTGATGTGTGTAAGTGTGTGGAGTGTGTAGGCGTTCGGAAGATTGCATGTCCCTGGTGTTCTTGTCTGTGCTCTCTCTCTCTCTCTCTCTCTCTCTCTTTCTCTCTCCAACTCTGGCCTCTCCTTCTCTCTGGGCTCAGTTCTCTCTCATCATTTCTTCCTCCTCCTCCCAACCAGCACTCACACACCTCCCACACACCTCACACTTATGAGCATATTCCATCTGTGCACCCCCCACACCCCACCCCCCCAACTGTGTGTGTGTGTGTCTTTGATTTTATGAGGAAGATTTTATGATTCAAGTCTTTTCTTTAATCCCCTCATGTATCATCTCCAAATGAGTGGACAGCTATTTAAATTCAAATATCTTCCATTTGAACCAGATAAGAAGCCAGTGTGATTTTTTTATTTGAATTGTGACTCAAAATTCATGCATGAAAGGGTTAAACCTGCTTAATAATAATTTGATTATTGTTATGGATGTGTTGATTATTACACACACGTACACACTCACAAACTCAGAGTTATTACTGCTATTCTTGGCTGCTACTCTGTACAAACTCATGAATTTCTTTATTTCTTTGTGCAAGAAATAATAACCTATAATTTATTTATTTTTTTGTTCAGTGTTTTTTGCAGCTGATATCAGCTGTGTCTTTCTGACTGAAATTAGGTGAGTTTGGTGCTGAAATTAGATGAGTTTCGTGTGTATATTAGCCATATATATATATATATAATTTAGATGTATATTTTACATACAGGTAAAATATAAACATGTATATTTACATATATAAATACAAGACATATATATATGTTCAATGCATATTACAGTTTATTTTAACCCTTTTGTACATCAGAGCTCATCTCAAAGTATTTAGCCATGATTAACAGTACAAACATAAATGCATATATACTTTATGTTAATAAGTCCGTTATCTATTTTAAAAATCTTGCTTTGTATTTAACAACACACACATACACCCACACAAAGCACAATGACCTCAAAATGTCACTAGAGAATAAAATGTGTTTTATTAAACTTTAATGCCAGATTTTTTGCTCATTTGCGTGTCCTTAGTAATTATACAGCGTTAATTATAATCAGAATTATGATTATTTAATGAAAATGGAGTGGAAAATACAATAAAACCCAGACCTTTTGGCACTTTGGCACATAGACAGTGGCATAATGTAGGAATCTGTTCTCCTTTGTTTACCCAACCGGTTAAAACTAACGCTGATCTCCAGAGATTAAAAATCAAACAGGGACATAACAAAATCAAACTCTGAGCCAAAAGCATTTCAAATCTAACAATGAAACAAAGTCCTTAATCAGAGGCATGTGAAATGAGGTGCTATTAGGGCGGGCTCCATTATATAAAAAGCCTTAATTACACACTTAATTGCTAATAGAAGTCGAGTGCTTTTCAAGACATTTGCTTGAGAGTCCAAAATGAAAACAATAGAAAGTCACATAAAATTAATTTTTTGTATTGGGGGGCAGTTTAACTCTCAGAAATAAAAAGAAAAGTGTCGTCTAACAGTATCATCCATATTAGTTGATGTTTATTGCACTACATAAGTTAATTGGGTTATATTGTTTTTGGAGTGCTTCTATACACATTTTGATACATACATTCATGAGTTCTGTACATTTTTTTAAATCAGTTTTTTTTCCCCATACACTATCACAAAGCTCAAATTTCAATGCTTTGATGCACGGCTGCCATCCTTCACAAAGCCTCCAAATCTGAGAGAATGTTTTATTAATGATGATTAATAATAATTAACTGGTATGAGCTAGTTAGAATCAGTTTGAGTCACTCTATACAGATTTGAACTAGTTTAAACAAGATAGGTCATGATTTAACCAGTTCTAACAGGCTCAGATTTACAGACTTCCGTCCCACACGTTTGAATTGGTTCTACCTTGATTAAAACTGGTTCATATCACTCTAAACTACTTTGGACTAGTTTAAACATGTTTTAACCAGTTTGGGTCTAATGAGTCCAAACTGGCTCAGACTGATTGACTTTTTGAGAGACTGACAACTGTTACCAGTTTAGACTGGTTCTATGAGCCGATTTAATTCAGTTTGGGTCACTCTAAACCATTACAGGTTTAAACAAATTTGGTTTAAATGGGTTTAACCTGGTTTGGATCCATTTGAACTGGTTTAAACCAGTTTGGGCTGGTTCTAAACTGAATTAAAATATCTCAAAACTAGTAAGTGCTGGTTTAATTTGGTATGGCTCACTTTAAGCTAAATCTGGTTTACTATTGGTATGGGACAGATTTAAACATGTTTGGTCTCAACTGGTTTAATCCTGTTTGAATCACTCTAACCCAGTTTGAACTGGTTTAAACCTGCTTGTTCAAGGGTGACAGAAACCGGATTAAAACAACTCAAAGCAGTTTTGACTGCTCCTAAGTAGAAACTTGGGTGGGTCACCCAATCCAGTTCAAACTGCAGTTTTGGTTTCAACTGGTTTAATCTGATTTTAGAAACAGTATGAGCCGATTAAATTTGGTTTGGGTCACTCTAAACTGCTCTGAAGTGGTTTCAACTTGTTTAGTTTAAATTGGTTTGGGTCACTCTAAACCAGATTGATTAGCCACACCAAGCACCTAGCAACACTTGAGCAACCACCTAGCAACAATTTAGCAACCTCCTACAAAGACCTTAGCAACCACCTACAACATCTTTAGCAACCATCTTAATAACCTAGCAGTCGCCTTAGCAATCACCTGGAAACACTGTAGGACCATCATAATAACCTTGCAATCACATAGCAACATTTTAAAAACCACCTTGCAAGTCTTGTTTGCTGTAGGGGTCATTTGCATTTACTTGTGGAGCTGCCTATCTAGTTCCATCTGGGATCAGACATTTGCTGCTGCATATTGGAATGGAAAAAAATGAAAATTGGGAGCTGGTGGTCTAGCGGTTGGACTCATCTATGAAGCAAGAGGGATGGGGTTTGACTCCAGCACTACTGCCTTTGAGGCCCTAAGCAAGATCCTTAAACCTTTAATTTGCTCTAGGGAGACTTTAACCGGTAGAAAAATTGAATTCACGCTGTGTAAGAGCATCTGAGAAATACCGTAATTGTAAAACAATGCCTGTTAAGAAAAGAGTGAGGCACTGGTATGCTTGACAAGAGAAAATTGACAATACAAGACACGTCAAACATGAAAAACAGACAGTGTCATAAGAAATGCAAGTTATTATCTCAACAATGCATGTGCTCATTATATGGTACACTTATAATTTATAACACTCCCCTGTTCCTTGAGTAACCATAATTTGTACAGATTTAGCATTACACGAAGTGTCCTTGGAGCACTCTGAGGTTTAGGGCCTTTAACAAAATGTTTATTCTCCCAATCTTGCCTTTGTTTTTATTCCGTTTATCATTTCATTTCCCATTCCATATCTCTAAAGCACATTGACTGACCTGCTCATAAAAACTGGAAGTCTGGAATGCCTGCTCCTGTGTTTGGAGGAAGGCAAACTTCAGTATTACTACTGCTTTATGCTGATCTTCTTCTTCTCTCTTTCTCTTTGTCTCTCTGCAGTTGCGTATGGGGGCGTATGGTGTCGCTGTGGTTCAGCACAGCTGTTCAGTTAAAGCATGCAATGGTTGAATTTTTATTTAAAAAGTGCTCTGAGTCTCTCATTTTGCACCACAGACAGTCTCTAGTGCAGCCGTCTACAGTGTCCAGGGCAACAGGATCAAAGCTGGCCAATTCCGCCCAAACTGCTCAAACTGCTTTCGTACAGTCATACAGTAACAAGCACAGAGATTGAGAGAGAGCGAGGGAGGGAGAGTGTGTTCAGCAGAGAGTGTAATAACAGATATATATCTGAATCTCCCGCCCTCTATCTCTTTTATATATATATATATATATATATATATATATATATATATATATATATATATATATATACACACACAGTATATATACAGAGAGAGAGAGAGAGAGTTATGTACAGAGCATGAAAAGAAAGGAGGCTGGTACTTATGTGAGTTCAAGGCCAGGAGCCATCAGATGAAGAGCGGCACCTCAAAATCCCCTAAAGGATGTTGTAACGCTGCACCATGAGAAATCTCTCTCCTTCGCTCCATCCTGGAAGAATAAAATGTTTCGACACTTGTTTATTCTCTTTCCCCACAAAGCCTCCCCCCTCTCTCTCTCTTTCTCTCTCACTGTTTTCTTTCTTCTTTTTCTCTCTCCCTATGCATGTCTGTCATTTTCCTTTTATTTCTTGGGAGAAATGTAGATTTATTCCTTTGTTAATATGACAGATATAATGAGGTTCCTGATGCTCCACCAGGCCCAAATTAAAAGACTCCCTTTTGAGTTGCTACAGTGGAAACTCTGCATTTATTTCACTCTTCATTTTAATCCTCTCTCTCTCTCTTCTATCTATCTCTTTCTCCTTTTTATGACTCTTTCTTTTTCCTCATTCTTTTTTTCTCCTCAATTGTGTGCAAAGATAATAACATCCCCAAACACACTTGACAGCCTCAGTTGGCTCCCCCCTCCATCATCATCACACAAACACACACACACACACACACATCGTGACTGATGGCAGTTTTACTGTGATTGACATTTTGTTATTTATTGCCAATGTTTATTGTTGATTCCGAGAGACAGTTGTCATAGTGTGTGCCTTCTTTCTCTTGGCTAAAAACCTGTAGTGTTTGAGAAATTCTGCTTTCTTTGATACACACACACACACACACACATACTTACTCACACATTTTCAAATGTTTGTCAGCCAACAGCACTGTTTCATTATGACTTTGCCTTGAAGCAGCTAAATATAAAATGTGTTTGTGCAGTACAATCATTTGTCTGTGATCAACCAGCAACTTCAAATGCTATCAAATCGTATCAGTCATATTATTAATTTTAAAATGCCCTGACCTTTACAGTCCAAGTCAAATATGATATAATTTTGCATCTCCAAGGTAAACATTATCACCTGGTTGCAGAACTGACAAAACTTCTATATTTGTAAATTTATAATTGGTCAGGTTTAAGTTTCACCCTGAACTTTCAAACAGTTGTTAATATTTTATTCTGCATTTAAATGTCACTTTTCCCCAGAAAACAGCTTAAAAACAAAATGTGAGCAATGTTAAGCTCCAGTTGAGACCACACAAAACTACAGCAATCAAATCACAGCCATTACACAGCTGCCAGCAAATTAAACACAATTATAATTTGTAATTCTTTTCTAACCAAAATGAACAAAATTATCTGTTAATTCTAGACTTTTCTCTAAACTTTTACTACTTAAATTAAGTTGAAAGTAGCAGTTACACGTAGAAGTATTAAAATGATTGAGTTCAAAGAGTACTAAAGGTGAAACTGACTATGGTGTAGAACACTACAAATAGCTTGTTTCTGGCATATATTGTGTATTGTTTATATTGCAGAAATATAATATAAAACACTTTAACAAAATAAGGCTTCATAGTCTGATTCATAAAAAATAAGAAACATAACTGCATGAGTTCATCTTAAAACCACCAGCTCCCAAAATATTAAAAGCCACTGTTTTGTTTGCTTCATCCACCAGATGGATATACAACTGCACAGTTTTATATGACTGAAAAGGAAACACACAAACAAACAATTTACCCTACAATGGTAATGCTAACACTAGAGCGCTAAAACATCCTCCATGTGAAGATGGTTATTTCTAACATCAGCTCTCCAATGCTTGCCATAATAACAAATTTATGAAGTTTGCAAAAAAATTAGCCATTTTAGCCATATTTTTGAGATAGTCACATCCCAACCATCACAATGTGTTTCATTTCAGAAGAAACTGAACTTTACAAAAGATTATCTTATTCATTGGTGGCTGTTAGATTGCATTAACTGTTAAAATTTGCACCCAAATACTATTTAAAAATTTAACTCTATATAGTAATATGTTTGCAGCTGAAGCTTAAATCGCTGTGTGCAGTTTAAACTACAGAACATTGTCAAAACTGTTAGTTCTTATTCTTCTTAATGTGCAAATCACAATAGTTTTATCTCTTATTTTAAATGTCCCTTCCCTGCACAACTTCCACCCTCCTTCGGGTCTTTCTCATCCTTGTTCATCTGTTCCTTTGACTTTCTTTCCCCTTCCTTTTGCGGGCCTTCTCTCTTCATCTCGGTCTTGTTTCACATGGGTGCGTAGGCATGATAAGGTGGGTAAGCTCGGCTAAAAACAATCCCTTAACCTTCGGGTGGGAGCGAAATCAGACAACCAGCGGAAAAGGGGGGAGATTAAAGTATGGGGTGAACGTGAGAAAAGCTCTTTGGGTTTGGTGACTTGGCAGTGTGTGTGTGTGTGTGTGTGTGTTTTGTGTGTGTTTGATGTGTGTGATAAAACGTGGTGCAGATAATGAGAAAAGGAAAAGATGGGTGCTCATTAGACTCCTGCATGCTGAAAGGCCAGAGAAAAAGGGAGAGAAGACACCCAGCTCTACCCACTATTCTCTCATCTCTCTCGCTCTCTCTCTCTCTCTCTATCTCTCTCTCCGCCTTTACTCCACTGCTTTCACCGCTTTGCTCTGATCTTCATCATCCACAGTGTTGCTTCACTTCTTTGTCAGTCAGCCTTTGTATTTTCTTCTCCTCCCCCTTTGTTTCTCTCCTCCTCTTCATTCTCTCCAATTCTTTAAAATTAAATAACCATTAGTTTTCCTCCATATAAACTATTATTTTTCTTTTTTACTATCTTTCCCTTTTTACCTCTTCTCTCCTGTCCTCTCTTTTATTTGAACTCTTTTCTCCCCTTTCTTCCTTTCTGTTCTGTCCTATTTGTACACTACTCGTTCCCCTCTCCCCAACATGCCTGTGCTTTTTGAACATCTTTCCAGGGTTATTTCCACACTAACCACAGCTCATATTATCACCTCTTCCTCACGTCTAATTAACTCCAGTGCTCTCGTCTAATTTCTTTGCTTTCCTTTACTGTGCTTTATCTTTCCTCTCTGCCTCTTCTTAGCCTCTTTTTCTTCTTTGATTTACATCGCCTGCTTCTCTCCCTCTTGCCATCCCCCTCCCAGGCCACAGGCTCTGTGTCAGGCCTCACGCTCAGGCAGGTTGGAGATGCAGTAATTAAGTCTTTGCACTGTGATATGAGATCATGCTATAAATACTTGTGCGTTCAAAGGCCCAGCTCAGCTCTCCTAATGAAGCCCTGAGCACGCTCAGAGAGAGACACAGCTCTGACACCTGCAAGCATGTGTGTGTGTGTGTGTGTGCGTCTGTGTGTGTGTGGGTGTGTGTGCGTGTGTGTGTGTTCCACACAATGCCTTTCAAGCTCTTTTATATGGAGATGACTTTCTGAGGGTGGTGTGTGTAAACACGCATATTGAGGGTTATGATTACTTCCCAGCATCAACAGGCTAAGCAGACAGACAAACTTAACTTTTGTCTGCATATTTTTTTCTCTGTCTGTTTAAGCATAAAACATGGGAGGTTAGGGGTTATTCGAGATTCAGTTAGGGTGACACCCCATCCTAGACCGCAGCTGGTATTATCTTGCATTTTTATAGCCAGATAAACATCATATACCACTTTACCGCACTCAAAGATAAAGGCATCAAACAAATGCAACAAACTGGGACAAACATAAATGCAAAGTTGTGTTCTTGATCCACATAAAAAAATCACAGACCTATTTAATACATTGTTGTTACATGTTATTGTACGTATTATGATATTGTACTTATGGTGTAATTATTATGCAGTAGTTTTTTATTTGGGTGTGTTACCAATAATTAGAGGTGTGAACCTTCACTGGTCTCATGATTTGATTCGATTACAATTACTAGGCCAATGATTCGATTTGATATGATATCATGATGCATCACAATGCATGCCATAAATTTTTCTACATTACTTCACATTGCATGCAGATTCGGAAACCATAGTTTCTACCAGAATGTTCTTTTTAACTTGAATTTTTATGCCGTATCCAGAAAATCACCAAACAATGTCATGATATAATTCAGGGATTTTCAACGACTTCTGTCCCAGGCACGACCTCTCAGATGAAGATTTTTTGTATTATTTCAATATTTGCATTAAATTTATTATTCATAAAGATGCATGAATAATCTACAAATGTGTTGAAAAATGAACAAAGGAATAATGTTTTTTGAAGGGATTTCAGTAGTGAAAGTGAATTGCATGTCACGACTACCTGCAATGCCGCCGTGGACCACTAGGGGGCAGCGGACCACTGGTTGATAACCTCTATTATAATCAATTATGGTCTGCCATTGCATCGCTGTAGAATCGTCCACGTCTGCATCGTGATGCATCGATTATAGAATTAAATTTAACACCCTCACCAATAGTACAATCATATACAGTTAGCAATGGGAACAACCTTTCAGAAATGTCCTTTGATAGAATATAAAGAATCAAAAATCACAACAAATTCATTTTCTAACATAAGAAACCTTTATAAAATTATAGAGGATAAGATTTGTTTGATATGGTGATCAGTGGTCAGCATCTAGTCATAAAGCAGAGTATAAACATGCTGCTGTTCAGTTGACTTAGAATGATCTCCACTGTAATAACCTTGGCTTATACTTTTAGACTTCACATTTTAAGCTCTGCTCTGCTCAGGAGTTGATTGTGCTTTGTTTCTCTCACAGTGGGTGGGTAAGAAATGCCGGGTACTTCAGTGATGAAGTTTCACGTTACCACTGACTACCATTAATTTCATATCAAACAAGGCATTGAGACAGACAGGAACTTGGCCCAAAGGTTATAAGCTATCTGGTGGTAGGGAGTGGCAGGAATGGATGCTGCTGCATCATTTCCCAAACCAGTAAAGGTATTACTCAGGTGCCCTTGAGCTTGGTACAAACACATAAACATTACTCTTGGAGTGCTGTGTAGCTGCTGGGTAGAAACTCCATTTTAGACAGATCATTGTAAGTTATTGTGTGTTAAGTGAATGAAAGAATGAGCGATGATTATATAAATACATCTTTCATTGACACACAAAGCACTTTATAGACTCAATGTGGAGCCGCTTCAAATAGCACCAATGTGCAGCTCCACCAAGACCATGAGTTGTGGTAGAAAACTCACCTCTGAACCAAGAGGTCAGGGGTTCAAATCCTGCCTCCAACACTACCACCATTTGGCTCCATGAGCAAGACCCTTGACCTCAAGTTGCTGCAGGGAGACTGTCCCTGTAATTATGAAATGGAAATCACCCTGGATAAGAGCGTCTGCTAAATGTCATTAAATGTAAAATGTAAATGATGTAAACATTCCACACCTGTACACTTACCATGTAGTAATTAAGAAAAGTGAAAATGAGTGATTGTCATTGTGAACACACCACCGCACAGCAACCAAACATTACCCCCTGCATTTGACCGATCTGTGAAGGTGCAGTGGGCAGCTGACATGGGCAGCACTCGAGGAGCAGTGTTTGGGTTTGGTACGTTGCTTGCTCACAGGTACCTCAGTGATACCTTTACCGGTCCGTGATTCAAACCGGTGACCTTATGATCATGGGGCCAATTCCCTAACCGTTACGCTACCAACTGCCCCCTAAGTAAAGTAGAGTCATCAAGTATCATTAAGTAAATTAATTTATGGCTTATGGATTTACTTAGGGATGTAAAAACGTATTGTTACACTCTCTCTCTGTCTATCCCCCTTCCGACAAACACACTGGCACGAAGGTCAGCAAACCCTTCCACCACACTGCTCTCAAATTTCAGACCCCTGCAATCAATAAGGAACAATAACAGTGAAGCGCAAAGAGCACTCAATGGGCTATCATCTGTGTGTGTGCGTAATTGTGTGTGTGTGTGTGTGTGTGAAAGAGAGAATTATTTTAAGAATGCTTTTAGCA
Organism: Distichodus sexfasciatus; assembly: GCA_032718565.1. Taxonomy (NCBI): domain Eukaryota; kingdom Metazoa; phylum Chordata; class Actinopteri; order Characiformes; family Distichodontidae; genus Distichodus; species Distichodus sexfasciatus. Next base: position 5,122,589 of record JAVGVS010000002.1, read on the forward strand.
ATTCTTTTGCTATGTTGCACCTTGGCCAAACTGAGCGCAGTAGCATACACAATAAAAGATGATTCTCTCTTTCTCTCTCTCTCAATCACACATACACACGCACACACATATCACACTGATTCTTTGGACAGCTTGGTGCAGTTGGTGCAAAATATGAAACATTCTTGCAGCACCGAGACAGTTTTTATGTGTGCCTGACCCATGGTGACTGGTCAGATGTCTACAGAGCATGAACATATACTGGGGCAATGTCACATGAGATATTAAATAAGTTTTTTTTAATTATTAAAAACACTGAACAATGGTCTCTCTCTCTCTCTCGCTCTCTCCTCCTCCACCTCACACACAAAACCCCACAGGAATCCTCAACCAGGTTATTATATTTGCTAGGATGTGATGTCCTCTGCAGGTGCCTGAGATCGCAGGAACTGACCACTTCCACATCTTAATGATTTTATTTCCTAATGCTCTGCATCGTCAGCCCCCCGGACACAGGCATGTCATGTCACCGAGATGTCAGCAGCCTGCGCCAGTCTGGAACCGGTGTCTCTGGCCCAACTCTTCAAAGACCTGTTATTAAAAGGGTGATCATCAAAAAAGTGAGAGAGATGAAAAACGAGTGTAGTCCTCAAAGCAATCAAAGGAAAGTGGGGAAGTGAGTTGTTGACAGCACTGTTGGAAACAGGTGTGTGTGTGTCAGTGTGTGTGTGTGAGTGTGTATATGTGTGAGGGTGTATGTGTGTGCATGTGTGAGTGTGCATTTGATTCGACGGAGCGGGTGCAGGTGACCTGGCATTTCAGTGACTTTTAGAGGTGAGAGAAACGTGGCATGCTGCTTCTTTTCCTCATGTGGCGAGGAACACTCTCTCTCTCACACACACACGCACACCCCTTCCCCCCCACACACACACATTTCTTAAGTTTTCATTGGACTCTGCAGGTTGGCATTTTGGCACAGACAAGAATATGTTCAGAGACAAAAAAGGGTGCAGCGTCAGGCACTGCAAACTCTAAATCCCCTTAAACTTTCTCTCTCTCTCTTTTACTTTTCCTCTCTCTCTCTCTCTCTCTCTCTGCCCAATTGGCATGGTGAGATTGGGCAGCGGACTGTCCACTGCCATTTTGATCATGTGCAGAGAAAAAAGCGTGTCCAATTATCAGCTATGCCTGTCTTTATGGAGCTATTGACCTCCACCCTCTCTGTAGCTCTGCAATTTAATTTAACCCGTGCGACGTGCCTGCCGCTAATTAGATGCGTTTCAAAGGAACGCTTCGGGTGGGGAAAGAGGATGAGAGGCAGACAGACAGAGAGCGAGAGAGAGAGAGAGAGAGATCTTAAGATGGAGACTGATAAAGGTAGAGTGAGTCAGAGAGAATCTAAAAGATAGAGATGGAAGTGAAAGTGCAGCGAGAACCACACATTATTTTACCGGCTGGAGGCTCGACCTTGTCAGAACATTTTAAAAGGAGGAGAGATTATTATGTTTAAATGCAGTGTTCAAACTATAGGGGGAGAGCAAAGGAAAGTGGGAGTGACTGAAAGAGAGAGAGAGAGAGAGAGAGGAAATTATCCAATTGGAGAGGCCATAACTAGAGACGTTCTTGTGGCGTGTGTGTGTGATTTTGTGTGATTGTGTGATTACTTGGTAAAAAGCCTCAAATTTTTTAAAATAAGTCAAGGTATGCAAAAATGCTTTAACTGAGTAATTATTTGTCATTGTAAACAAACCACAGCACAACACACAGTGCACGACAACAAAATGTCACCTCTGCATTTGACCCATCCATGAAGGAGCAGTGGGAAGCTGACTTGGACAGCACCTAGGGAGCAGTGCTTGGGGACGGTACCATGCTCATGAGTTTCTCATGGGTCCCTGTACCGAAGTATAGAAATAACTCTCTTTAAATGTGTGTGGGTGTGTGTGTATCTGTCAGTGTGTGTAGACACTTTTTTCAGTGTATAAACAACATGAGATGTAAAAATGCTATAGAAGTAGCTCTGTTAAATGTTGTGTCTGTGTGTGTGTGTGTGTGTTCTGACTGTGCTTGTTTGTTTGTGAGATCTCTTGTGCTCTCCTTCTGTCTTATGCTGCTAAAGTTTCTTAACAAGTTGTGGAAGACAGAAGCAGAACACTTGATGATGCTATTCATGTGCAATCTGATGAGACAGGACATCAAAGAGCTGACAAAGGAAACACATGCATACAATCCTGCTCGCACACACACACACACACACACTCACGCACGCACACACACACACACACACACACACAGTGAATTGCACTATTCATGCAAGTGACTAATCATCCTACAAGTAGAGAAAGAGAAAAGGAACATAGGAATACAGTATGGGGAGAGGGAGAGAAAATTGTGTGTCTGGTTTTCAAAATCTGAGTCATACAGATTTAGGGTCAAAAAGGCAGAAAGGCTTATTAATGAACTATTAATGCTGTGTGCATGGGCTCTTTTATATGGCAATTATTCCCTTTTTTAACAGCAGACCGCTGGAATAGTTTACCCTCGGTTATAATTTAGTCATTTTTAATTGAATTAAATAATTATTAAATACCGCTTACATTTGCAGTTATGGCAAGACGCTCTTATCTTGTCATGTTTCCCCCAGGACAGTTGGCCCCACCGGCCACTAGTGGCCGCAAGAGACTATCGCTGCGTCCAAAATTGCATACTTCCCTACTATATAGTATGCGAAAAACAGTATGCGAGGCGAGTAGTATGTCCGAATTCATAGTATTCGAAAAATAGTAGGCGAGAAGTACCCGGATGACCTACTGTTTCCGGCCGAATTCTGTAGTAGGCATTCGATGGACACTTCACTATCCCATAAGGCAGCGGGAGAGGTGCGTCATATTCGAAAAATGGCGGAAAATGGAGACGTGGCTCTTTTCAAGTGTAAGTACCTTAAGGAAAATGTTGTGAGCAGCTGACCTATGCCTCCTCTGAGCTGTTGATCCAGTCAATGTTAAAACGCCGATGAAAGCTGTAAGCATTACGAACAACATTGCTGATGTTCGCGCAGTAGAGTGGGCTCTTTAAATTTTTGCGCTGTTGTGACGACACATGACACGTGACAACATCAACACAGCGGATGTAGTACGTCCGAGTTCCATTCATGCTACCCTCATTCATACTATATAGAACGTACTGTTTTAACGGTAGAGCAGTACGTTCAAATTCAAATGTAGTACCTACTCAAGTAGTATACGATTTCGGATGCAGCATATGTATATGTATATGTATATGTATATGTATATGTATATGTATATGTATATGTATATGTATATAGTGTGTTTCCGGGTTCATGGGTAACCGTTTTGTGTATGTCCTTATATGGGTTTGTGTTAGTTCCGCCCCTCTGTTTAGCCCTGTGTCATCTATTGGTTGTTCCCCCCTTCTGTCTGTGTCATGTATTGAGTTAGGCCCCTATATAAGTCCTGTCCTTTGTTCCAGTATTTGTCTGTGCACCCTCACGATACCACCTATGCCAATCCTGAGACCCTGCCTATGGTCCTGTCTGCTGTCTGCCGTTGGTCCAAAGTCCATGTTAAGTTTGTCTTTGTCTCGTGCTCAGTGTTAGTGTGTGTTAGCTCTTTAGTATTAGTTTTGAAGCTGGAGCATTCGCGTTAGCATAGTTAGCTTTGGTGTAGCCACTTCCTGTTCACCCTTCCCCTTTAGCATTAGCCATTAGCCGTAGTGTATATCTGTCCCTATATGTGTCTGCCCCTAGTTCCGGTTCCCGTGGTTACCCTCGTTTTTCTGTTCCCTGATCACTCCTTGTTCCCCGCCTGGTTCTTGTTCCTGTCCCCGAGTTAGCCATAGGGTTTTGTGTAGTAATTGTGCTAGCCTGTCTCTGCGTCTCAGTCTTGTGTGCGTGTACCCCTCCTGATTCCCTTCCCTCCACTTGTGCACAAAAAATAGGGATACACCATGACAATCCTGCCACTTGCGTCCACTTGCTCCCCGCTACGTGACATATCTAGACATACATACCGTTAGAATCACAAAACTTTGAACATACCGGACATTAAATTAATTCCTCTGTGTGTGAAATTATTTCTGAATAATTCCATGCAAAAGAAGTAATTGCGTAAAAACACATTAATTAGATTATTCGCGATGTAAACAGGTGTTAACGCTCACCATCAAGTGCAAAAGTAACAAAGCAACAACATGGCTCCATGTTCTACAGTTTGAACAGATAAGGCACATAAGTAAAAAGTATATAAATATATAAATACAATGTCACATAGAATAGCAAATATGTATACATAGGCTATAAAATTTTAAATTAGAGGTAGGAAAAAGAGACTATGTAAAGTTACATCCAGAATTCAACTACAATTTTGCTTCTGGAATTTCATTTTGTATTGGATGTGGGTATGATCTGTGGCAATTAAATATGGGAATTGTTAACAGGCTTTGCACAATAATATCCAATAAGACAAATATTGTGACAGCAGTCAAATGGGGAATGAGAAGAACAATCAGTATTATGTGCAAATAATGTTTCACACACTGTAAACCCGGATTTTGTTTCAACATAAACTATTTAGTAATGATTCATTATTCTTTCGTGTTTTGTAAAAACAGTGTCTAATTACTAAACCAGAATAAGCTGTTTGTAATACTTTTCAACATTGTGCAGTGCAGTAATCATGATTAGCAAAGATAACTTTGCTAGGGGGCGGGGCTCTTTTCAAAAATCACCGTGTTTCGAGGCCTGTGTTCACGCACCGCGCTGAGGAGTGAGCACTGGAGTTTGTCCGGACAGGAATTTGAAGAAAGCTGGTGAGTGTTAAATTTTATATCTTATGTAATAGACCCATAAAATCAGTGCAGACAGCTAAACGCTAACCTCAGCTATGTCTTAAGAAGACGGATATCTGTCGGTTCAGTCAGTGTTTACAATAACGTGCGTGACTGCATGTGCTTGTAGCTAATGCTAACCGCGAGCTAGCGGGCTATCGCAGTTAACCCGTGTTTGGTGTCAGAGGTGATTCTTGCATTTATATCAACACTGTTAATGTAACAAATTTTGCAAAGGACACGGCCGTTAGCAAGGCTACTGTGGTAATTGTGGTATATTGAGCTCTTAGGCTCACCATACTTTTAAGTGAGTTATTGTGCATGTTCCGGATATAAGAGCCAGACCGCGCAAATCTGCTGCCTGTCCTGTATAGTGAGCCACTTGTTCCAGTAAAACTGTTAAATGTGTGCAGCCGTCTCGTTATTGTAATACACCACGGTAATATTAGTCGGGTATTAACACAGTGATTCGTTATTTACCGACAACATTTGTTTGTCAGTCAGGTTAACGTTACTGCAGCTTGAGTTAGTAGTTTGCTCATTTCCTGCTTTGCAGGTTCTTGTGAAGATGAAGTGGAAGTACTGTGAGTTTGTATCAGAGAGGTTATCTGTTAAAACATTACAGGTTAAAACATGGGAGCTATCGTAGAACTGTACCCTTTCCCTGCTTACACCAAGAATGTTTGTGCACATTTAACTCCATTAATGCTCTTAAAGTCCACTTATCAAAGGTTCATCAGAAAGTAATGTAAAGAAATGCTATGTCGAGTCTACCGTGAACGGCCATAACTTCATAATTTTCAGTGACTTTCCGATGTGGCCAAAGTCAAGGTGTGAGTGTAGGTCATTATACAGTTTGGTGTTCTTAAAGGAGGCCCTTGCCATACAAACTATTTCCGCTGTGCCTCTTGCAAATATGCAATTATTTAGATACCAATGTGTATTTTTTTTGTAGCATACAATGAACGTGTGTAAGCACAATATGTTCTGTATGTATGTTAGTATTTAAAGTTAAAGGGTTAGTTTGGATATTTAAATGTCAGGTTCTGTCAAATACTTTCCTTACCCGTAAAGCTGCGGCTTGTCGCAGATTGATAAACTTTAGTGTCATCACACATAATTTAGCTCAGCTGATAAAACATTTAACAGTGCTCTCTTGTGAAAGTATAGACATCTACAGTTTGATAATTTAGAGTTGAAGCTGACTTCTAAATATCCAAACTAACCCTTTAAGGTCATAACAAAGATACTTCAGCACATTGAGTAGCACATATTAAAACGCACACTCAAGTCCCCTTGGACTACTCTTCAGCTACCAGTGACACTATCTGTTCTGTCTGCCTAGTTCTGCCTGGTTACAGGTTTAGGGTTAAATGCAGCAGAGTATGCACAGGACTGCATAATGATGTTCTTTAAACCTAAATTAACAGTTCATGTGACTTCCATACTAGTTCAAGATGCTTGTTGAAATGCCTGACTGGATGTGTTGAATTTTCAGGATGTAGCAGATCTTTTGTAAATGCTGTGTGTATTTTTATTCAGTCAAATGAAAAAGTGGTTAAAATAGTTTCTATGCCATTTTAAGGAGTGACTTTACTTGTCGTCTGGTTTGTGCAATACCGCAGAATGTTATCTTGCACTATTTTGTAAAAAAATTAATAAATAAATGTTTTTCTGAACATTTAAATGTTTTATTGCTTTTCTTCCATACAGTTTTGTTTAAAGTATTTATTACAAAAACAAAATGGTATTAATTACATTTGAAGAAACCACATTATTTATATTAACAAATGAATATAAGTAGTGATAAATACAATGTGTATGTAAGTTTAGCTTAAAATAGTTATTTCAAACAACTTGGGGATGCAAAAAAAATTAGTTAAGTGAACTAATCATTATTAGTAAAGACTAATCATTGTCCATGTCTATACAACTTAATCTGTTTAGTTTCAGAATGTGTAAAAACTAAAGTGGTTTGAGGGGAACGGGTTAACTCGCGATTTTCTAGTAAACTCAACTAATCCGGGATCACAGTGCAGAATTCGAATTATGAGTATTTGCAAAGTGTTCCCATAATATATGCAAATATTTTAACAGCAGTCCAATTTTACAGTTTCAATCATGAAATACAGTTCCACTTTGTGCAGTAATATACTTAAGAATAGCAAAAATTAATAATACTTAAGATTAATATTCCTAAGATTAACAAAAATGTACTTCTCTTCCAGAAAGGCCAAAAGCAGCTCATTTTATAGGCCAAAATGCCAAAGCACCTCAAAATTACCCAAAACTTTATTATTTCTTCATTTTCAATTGATCAAAAAATGTTTCCCATGTTATATTCCATACTATAATATTAGAGAGTAATCAATAGACAAAGAATAAATATAGAAAAGTTTATTATTTATTATCAAATAATTTTATTCTGTATCCAGACAGATACCAAATGCATAATGAAGTGTCACCAGCACTAACCTTATTTTTCTTCACAGTGAATTTGATCTTGAGGAGTGTACTGCCACTGTGGTTTGTTGAGTTTAACATATGATGTTATCAGTTTGGAGAACTGCTTCCAGTGAAGTGATTTCCTCATTATAGATATGTAAGAGAGAAATACTGAATAAACATGTTTAATGTTGCTTAGGCTTTGCATGTTCCATTTATTTCACGTGGTGTAAAATGTGCCTTGGTCCGGTCTTGGTCTTGTCTCAGTCTTGACACACTCTGATCTTGGTCTTATCTTAGGTGGTGTTGTCCCCAACTCTGGTGTAGAGTGTCTGTGTATGTTTGGCATGATTCACTTGAGTACAAAAAGTTGTGAATTGGAGAGTTGGTCCCGGTTTTGTGCCTGTAGTCCCGGGACAGGCTCTGGTCCCCTTTGACCCTTATAGAGATTAAGCAGTTCAGAAAATGAATGAAATGAAGCTAGCTTGTGATTGTGGTTGGCATGAATTTTCCCAACTATTAGTGCCATCACATTTGATTTGTACTTGTGTTTGTGTGTGTGTGAGAGACTATAATATTTATGTATAGCATAATTCACTCTCTTCAGTTCAGTTCTCTCGACGTCTCTCTTGCTTTCTCTCTCTCTGTCCACACATCTACACACACACACAGACACACACACACACTTAAGAGATTTGCGTGTTGCACTTCTCCCATAAGCCTCTTAGCCCCGTGCTGCTCCGCTACAGTGTGTTTTGGAGTGTGTGTCATTTGCTTTTCCTGAACAGGATTAGGTGGGAGGGACAGGCTTCTTATTGCAGACCCAGACAGAGGCCTGATGCTAATGCCACTATAGCTTAACGTCCCTCATTGTTTTATGAAGGCCACCACGGCGAACGGCCTGCCTGTTTGCTCTTACATACACTCACACACTGCACAAAGGCCACAACAAGACGAGACAAGACTAATAGCTCAAGCTTATTCTCAGTGAAATCAATTAGTTTAAATAGATAAATTGCATGTTTTAAATTCATTTTTCATGTTCTACACATTGATCATTCCATAGACTATGTGAGCTTAACTGAGAATACCTTGGCAGTGCTGTCATACAAAATGCATTCGCTGACAACTTCCAAAATTCATGAACACCTGTGTCAGTCAATTTTGATAAGCAGTAAAATTCTGAACAATTACATTAATTTTTGAGTTTAACATTTACTTTCAGTTCAATGTATGGTTAGTATTTGAGTATAATTTATTTTTTATTTAAAGTATATTGCACATAAAGCTGAATGTGATATCTGAATGAGATATTAGTGCCTGATGTCTATTGTTCACTTCACCCATCAGTGGTCATAATGTTATGGCTAACCAGTGAATATTGCTGATCAGTCTTAAAAGTATCGTGTTTAATGAACCCTGTCATCTGTATTTGTTTTCTCTTGCGATTCACCAGGGAGATATTTTATGCAAATACGAAATACACTGTGAATATCACAACTTTTGCACACATGGTAACAGGGTTGCAAAGCCACTATAATCTGGCTTGGCAGTGATTCGTGTTTTGACGTAATTTTATCTGTTGAAATGCATCATACCTACATCTAAAAGGATTTCAGTTTTGTTAGTTTTAAACTGAAAGTGAATTTAAGTGAGTGATTATTTGATTATTTGCTTATAGCACACAGTGCACCACAACAAAATGTGACCTCTGCATTTGACCCATCCATGAAGGAGCAGTGGGCAGCTCATGTGCACCACCCAGAATCAGTGCTTGGAGATGGCATCACATTCATGAGTACCTCAGTGATACTTTTACCGATTCGGACTTCAACTAGCGACCCTTTAACCTAATCATTACATTATCATCTTCAACCAACTGTATATGTTGTCACAGTATCAAAATTCTTGTAAAAATTGTAATTGTACAATATTGTGCTTGTACTGAACAGTGACTGAGAGAGTCCATGAATACTAGAGGAAGTTGTCATTAAATGCATTTTGTATGAAAGCAATGCAAAAGTGTGGTGAATGTGTGAAGTGTTTTGAAAAAGTGAACATGGTATTGATAAACGTGTGAAAATGATTGTAAGAATCTGTAATAAACAGAGCAGTTAGGAGGTGAGTTTTGAGCCTGGGCTATAGTACGTGCTGAATTGTGAAGATGAAGGAGAGTAAGTAGCCAATATAAGGAGTGGCCAAATTGATTTCACAGACTCTTGCTAGACCTTGATAGCTATTAAAACTGAATTAGAAGCTCATGTTTAATAAAGCCAGAGTTTAAAATGGTTGATTGATATTTGCTCTGAGCGTGGCGTACAATATAAAGCATATTGTATTGCTGGGGTGTGTGTGTTTGTGATTGAGTGTGTTTTATAATATTTTAAACATTTTGAAATAGTTGATGAATCTCTTCTCTTTGCTTGTAAAACCAACAAATGGCTCCTTAAAGAGTCTCTAGTGTATACATCATGTTTTTTTTTGTTTGTTTTGTTTTTGTTTTCTTTTAGTTAAGAGAGCACAGAGACATGAAAATGTTTTAATAATGGGGTGGACAACCAGAAAACAATAAAACTGCCTTGTACAGCGTAATATAGAAATGTGATAAGAAATGGTCGGGAGTAGGAATGTGCTGGCCTGATGTTTTGGATATCAGGATGGGACAACATTAATTAATCTGATCCTTTTTAAATCATGGGAATGTATTACAAAACTTGTGACACGCCATAAGCATCTGCATCATCTTCCCACATAGCAGCATATGTCATAAGTCGACATAAGTCACATGGGGGCAGTTGGGAGAGTAACGGTTAGGGAGTTGCCCTTGTGATCGAAGGGCTGCCAGTTCAATTCCTGGATGGGTAGCCCTGGTTTTCATAAATAAGGTGCGGTCTCCAAACACTGCTTCCTGGGCACTGCCAAAGCCACCCACTACTCTTACATGGATGGGTCAAATGCAGAGGTTACATTTATGACCCTGCCTGTGAAAACCTGTCTAAAATAGCCAAATCTAATTATGAGGTAACGAGTGTCAAAGTAGTCATCACAAAACAAGAGACGTGTCAACAATAGGCCATATGAGTTTATTGCAGTAAATGGCAGATTATGTACTGAGGTTTGAGGATGTAATAATTAAAATGTAATTTCTAAGATGATAAACAGTGAAATATATAATTTTATTGACACTACTGTGACATGCCGTGGTGTAAATAACATAAATACCATAAGGCTGTTTAGGTTGTTTAATAAAGGCACAAGGTATGACTTCTGTTGTGATCTGGTGCTATATAGAAAATAAAATTAAATCAAATTAACCTGACCTTTAAGGGAGAGTGTGTCGGTGTCGTTGCAGAGGCAGGGTGCACCCCTAATATAATGGTAGGGGAAACACTGAAGCTAATGACATACCACTCCCCCTTTCATTTCAGTGTTATTGGTATGCTTTTTTGTCATGCACATCATGACCCATGTGTATATCACTGGAAATGGGAGAATGTTAGCTTTAATTTGGTATGACACATAGTCAGGATAATTATGGTTTGAAAATGCTTCACTGTTGAAAATGTGTTTTTACAATTTAATTTTTCAAAAACTTAGTTTTTTGAGCCTGTAATTTGACAAATCTTTGACTTGGCCTTACTCGGTCAGTATTAAAGATATCAAGGTGTTCCTTACATTATGTAGAATGACTTTATGTATAAAACAGAGAGTCAGCAAAAAAAAAAGACTTTAGATAGAGACGATAGAGATTCTATTGTATTTGTATCAATATTTATAATATTAATATTGGACATGAAAAGTCGAGGAAGAATCAATGGTTTGTCCCTACTAGGGTATAGGCCAGATCTTCCCCAGTCAGCTGGAACTTGTAGTAAGTAGTATGGCATGCCAGTGTGAGTATGTACTGATAAATCCACAAAATTACAGAATAAACCGACTAGTTAAAGGTCAGCAATCTGCACTATCCCTCACTGCATCATCAACTGATGGAGAGAAACAGAGAGAGAGGAAGCGAGAGAAAGAGAAACACAGAACGACCACTGACCACATATTTACTACTATCTGTTGAAATTTGTTATCGATCTACTAAGTTGGGTTAAAACTCCAATTATCATGAATAGGAACTAATCAAGTTCCCCATTTGCACTCATTTATTACTATATTCTCATCTTTATGTAATATTTCTTTAAAACAAACCAAAAGAATATATAGCAGCCACAGTGTTATCCTCCTGCCGTACTTCAGTGGTTAGTAATGTGTCAGGAAATCATTTGGAGCCTGGGTCACTTTAACCAACAATATTTTAGGTCATGTTTTGGGTGTATTGCCATTGCCATTGGCATTTTTAAGAACTAATTCTTTTTCAAGCATATCTACTGTCGCAGGGCAAGAGCAAGAAAAGAGAGAAAAAGAACAAAAGAGAATTTTCCAGTATTAGAGTTTCAGTTAATATTGGGATTCTTGTAAATATATTTAATTTATTTGGATCTTAAAAAAGGGCACCATGATAGATTATGAATATTTTTTGATGTTGATTATCTTTTATGTTGTATGAGGCATTTTATTCATGTTGGTTTAACCAGGTTATTTGGTTGTAAGAATTACATGTGACCTTTGACCTATAAGAGATGTCATACCACATGATAGAAATATTCTGTGAAAACTGCTCTCTTTCTTTCTCTCACTGCCTCACTCATACACCCTCACACACATTATCATCATCTTAGACAATAAACTGCCACTAAGGGACCAAAAATTACAAACGACTTGCACCAGACAATTGCTTTTACATCATTTTGACATATCAAAAGCAACTATTTGTTTGTCAAGGCCAAAGCTGCCAAATCTCTGAAACACTGCCAGACTGACTGAACAGGAACACAATAAGAGAGCGGGTCACAAAGTTTACAGTCTCACCTGCACCATTGCACTGTTACATATTCATAATCCAACTTCCAACTTTAATTCTAAAACACCAAGAGACACTCTGTTTGATGACGCAGATTTGGCGAAAGCTGAATGTAATCTAATGGAGACCCATTGCATACGATTCAACTTTACCCCATTAGCCTTAAATCATCATTAACCACATTAGCTGCTAGAGAGAGAGAGAGAGAGAGAGAATCTCATGTGAAATAATTTCTTGTCTGCTGTCTTTAACTATTCCAATGTGGCTTGTGAATTTCTCCTTTTTTTAAATCCAGCTTTTCAGCTAAAACCCCAAAATTCTCTCATCCTTAACAGGTATTTTGGGTCCCAAAAGCCAACATAAATTAACTTGACGTCACTCTAAACCTACCCCAAGCTGAAGCTGCTTTTATCTGGTTACCATATGATTCTGCTTCATAAAGAGCCATTTTGCTTCTGAGTAGATTACGCTGGGTTTGAAAACCTGTCAAATTGGATTTGTCATCAGTCCAGAATGGTAAAACAGCTTAAAATGTGACCGCTTTGACTTGCAGTAAAACAAGCAATAACTCCCAAATAAAAATCATGAACCACCATGAAATTAAGTTAATTTTAAGTGAGAATTTCTCAATGTGAAAGCTAATGTCTCACTCTCAAGACCAGTTTTTAAAAGTCTCAGATCGGTCTCGTCTCACACACACATACCTTCAGAATCACAAGACTTTAAACTTACCAGGCATTATATTTATTCCTCTGTATGTGAAATAATTTCTGAGTAATTAATGAAGTAGTTGCGTAAAAAGGCATTAATTACTTTTTTGGCTGTTTAAACACAGTTAGCGCTTGCAACTCTGGTATGGAACAGCATCATGCACAAAAATGTAGTTCTCTTCCAGAAAGGCGAAAAGCAGCACATTTTATAGGCCAAATTGAGCCAGCTCAAAATTACCCCAAAGTTTTAATTGATCAGATTATTTTTTTCGAGTAATCAATAGGGAAAATCTAAATATAGAAAAATGCATTGTTTGTTATCAAATAATTTTATTCTATATACAGATGGATACCAAATGAATAACGAAGTGTTTCCTCCTGGCACTAAAGATTTTTCTTCACAGTACTAAGCCATAGAATTTTTCTGCTAAATTAAAACTCTGCAAGCCAATAAAACAGTGAGTTTGCTCTTGAGGAGTGTCCTGCCACTGTGGTTTGTTGAGTTTAAACATATGGTGTGATTGGTATTGATAACTGCTTCCATCAAAGCTATTTCCTCATTGCAGATTTTGACATATTTAGTGTTGCTTAGGCTTCGCGTGTTCCATTTATTTGTCACAGGGTGTTAAACATGCATTGGTCCAGTCTCGGTCTCTGTCTCATCTCAGTCTTGGCCCTTCAGAGTTTTGGTCTTGTCTGGGTCTCGACACAGTCTCGTCTCGGCCTTGTCTCAGTATCAGTTTAGGTGGTCTTGTCCCCAACTCTACTGAACACACCACAGCACAGCACACAGTGCACCACAACCAAATGTGACCTCTGGATTTGACCCATCCGTGAAGGAGTTTTTTTGGCAGCAACTGGAGTGCAGTACCTTACTCATGAGTATCTCAGTAATACCCTTCTGATCACAGGGCCAAATCCCTACCCGTTACACTACCAACAGTATAGAGCCCTGTGTGTGTGGAGGTGTTTTAAGTATTTATGAGGACCTGCATGTCCCCAAAAAGATTTGAGAGAACATTTTTATATGGACTGGTTCAAATAGGATACATTTTCTTGTAAAAAAAAAAAAAAAAAAAAAAAAAGATAATTATTCAAAAAACTAAAAATGCCAATTTCCCAGTCGAGGAAAGAGACTTGTACTAGACTGTTTTTGAGTTTGAATGGTAAATCTCCATTGGTACAACAACTCAGTCCAAGACTAGGCTTAATCCATGAGCAACAAACCAGCTCAAAGAGTTTAAGGATTTGCTTAGATTTAGCTGTAATATTATTTACTTCTAGTCATTAAGGGAGACACTGGAAGGAGCCCACAAAGATAGCAAGCCACAACCCCATGTGAGTGTGTGTGTGAGTGTATGTGTGTGTTGGAGATGGTATCTATGCCAGGTGGCAGGTAAGCACACCTGCATGTCTCTTATCTGCACTCTTCCGCTAGATTTACACGGAGGAGAGAAAGTGACATGGGGATGGAAGCTAAGAAAAAAAAATGAAAAAAAGGAGTGTGAGAACTTGACAGATGTCTTACGCCTCTCTCACTGTGGGCGGTGATGTGTGTGTGTGTGTGTGTGTCTATAATTAGTTGCATCTCAGGTGAGATTGCAGGTAGCTGACAGGGCATAGCAGACAGGAAGAAGCAGTGACAGGTGAGTGCACTTGTGGGCGGCGACTTTCACGTAGAGAGGGGAAAGCGGCCAATCGGAGGAGGGTATAGGGTGCGTGGGCAATTAATTACAACTTCCTGTCAGCTGCTCCACGCATCAAACCACAAGCCAAGGAGAGCACTGTGTCACATCTAATGCACACCCCTGTGAGCTGTGTATGTGTGTCCGCTCAAGTCTGGCAAAGCTACACACGTTTTCCTGTAAGCAATCAGCCGTTTTGTCAGAGATTCAAAAACCTGAGCCACAGAAGTCGGGCTCTTTCGAGCCTGTATGTGGTTCGGGGAGATAAGTGTGTGTTCTGTGGTTAGCCCGAGTTTCGTATTGATTTTTCTTTCTCTCAGCCTTTTTTAAGAGCCTTTCAGATAACACACCTCAATACGACTCAGGCCTCCTCAGAGAATGAGGTGTGAGCTCGTGTGTCTGATCCTTTTAAGGCACTGGATCAACGTGTGAATGCCGACTGATGTAATTCTAGCGAATACCTGAGATCTCAAAAGAAGAAAAAAATAAGTCAGCCGTCACAGGTAATCTTTTTGTCATAAAATCAAAAGTAAATCAATAACTGCCGCATGCACCGATGTCCACACAAAACCTTTAATAACGGCTGTTAAAATGAGAGATTATACCAATAAAAGATGAGGTCAGGGTTTAGCCAGTAACATCAGTTCAGATCATGAACATGGACACACTCACAATGTTTCTTATACACACATGACCCTATATGCACACACATACACACACACAGTATTAGTTCCATGTGTTATACTGTCCAGCTCCCAGCAGATTCTGGCAGAAAGCTGTGCAGGATGTCATCTTTTGCTGTGTGTTTTATTTACGAAACAATTTATAATATCCTTTTTAAAAAGAAGGGATTAAATATCCTTAATCTCCGTGTTCACGTGGGTTTGCTCTGCGTGCTCCGATTTCCTCCCACAGTCCAAATGCATTATAGGTTAATTGGTGACTCTAAATTGGTCCTGTAAGGTGTGAATGTGAGTGTGTGTGTGCCATGCACAAGTTCTTAGGATAGGCTGCAATGCCCCCACGACCACAGTTCATATGAATGAATAAATATCCTTAAACACACTCCATTGTGTACACTGATCACAGTGCATAAGACTTGGCCAAGGCTGTAAAGGCATATAATATTGAATCAAATCTCAATATTGTAACATTTGATACGAGATAAAATATTTTATGCAACAGCACAGTGTGTACTGTAGGAAAATAATTAACTGCTGTTTTAACTAATAGAGTCTGGGCTCTAGTAGAAATTTGAGATAATTTAACAATAAACTGAATTTTGTATTTAAGTGGCTTTGAGAGTAGATAGAGAGTAGAATTTAGAAACTGCTGATCTATTCGCTCTTTAACACAACAAACTCTGGGATTTGGTCTGGAAGAAAAACATCATTTGAGCGATAGTTCTTTGGGTAGAAATGCCTCGTCAGAGCAAAATGGCCAGACTGATTTGAGTTGATGGACAGACAGCGGACCCTCAAATAACCACTCATTGCAGCTAAAGTTTGTAGGAGAGCATCTCTGACACACAACACATCAAAACTTGCAGCAGATGGGTTACATCAGAAGCAGAACAACACATTGGCTGATGTTCTAGTCAGCTAAGAGCAGAAAACTGAGGCTATATTGGACAGGGGATCCTGATGTCATGGTCAGACTTTGGCATAAATTAAGGCTTTTACTATAATAGAATATTTTACCTGCTACCCCAGTTGCATGAGGATTCTAACTTCTGGTTTTTGGTTCAAGATTCAATATTTGGTACATTAATTCTACTTCTGAATGTGAGCGCAAGATGACTACAACTATGTGTTTTGTTCAAGATGTATATTTATAAGAGATGAAAACTAAAGGAATATTTTGCCATGCAGATGCTTCAAGGCTTCAAATAAACTGTAACGTTCAGCGAAAATCAGAATAATAGTTTGTTAGCTTTTAAAGTGAATGGTAACTGCTTTGAACAGAGTATATAAATTCTTGTTGTAATTGTACAGAGTTTTCCTCGTGGTGAATATTGACTGAGAGAGGGATTTATGTATTTTGGATGAAGCTGTCATTGAATGCCTTTTGTATGAAAGCAAGCAAAAAGTTGAGCTCACACAGTCTATGGATTGTTGGATGTGTGAAGTAGAGATGATATATTGGGCTGATATTTGGCATTTTTTAATATATCGGTATCGGCCGATTTTCGAGTGTAGTACGCCAATTTATAGTCAGGCGTGTCTGCAGGCAGCCCCGTGTTATTGTCACTGTGGAGCACGTGCGAGTGTGACCGTGTGTGAAGGACCCCAATATACGGTAATATTTTAAAAGTTTTCAACCGAACGGTTTGGCGAAATGAAAGCATTGCGCACTGTCAGTGCTGAACGCTGTAATAATTACCTTGACGTGACACACACACAATTTATATGTAAAGACAGTATGAAGTCAGAAGATTTTATGGTAGAAAATAAACCAGTATGAGTCTGTGTCAGTGCATAAAGAAGGTTTTGCAGTTCCATTGAAAACTTTAAGAATACTATCCATCTCTGATAGTCTTCTTTTTGGGTGCAGAATGTACAGGTTTTTAGGGATGCACCTAAAATTTGGCAACCAATTTCACCCGAAATGGCCAAAAATGCATTTTTGGTTTTCAGCCAAAACACCTTTAAACAGCCAAAACAGGAAGTTGTGATGTGATCAACCCAAGTGATGTTATCAGTAGGCAAGGTATAGAGATTTTGGCTAGCCCACTTTGATAGCTTTCTTATTAGAATGTTTATTATGCAGCTCCCCAGTCAGCTGTGTAAATACATGCGCAAGTGAGTTTGAGCGCTCGCGGCTCAACGTGAAACAGCGACAAGTTCAGTAAGATCTTCCCCTTTATTACAGACAAAGCTAATATTTTAACTGAGAAAAAAAAAAAAACCAACAGCCAGCACTATTAATAACTGTTCACATTTGTTGTGCAATATTAAAATGCACTTGACTTTAATGCACTTTGTGTTTTATGAGAGAAGATATTTAATTTTACAATTTTTTAGCAGTCAGTTATAGGCCTGAGGCTATTCAGGAGTGGGGCCAAGTAAAACATTTTATTTAGAATGTTAATTTATTTGATATTGTGCATTGTTGGAATGTCAGCATTCAGTGCTAAATAATAGTTTGGTAAGTGACTTATTCTTTGAAGCATGAATATTAATTTATGCAATTGCAGTGCCTTGACTTTAGTGAGGTAAGTACACACAGTCCCAGCCATAACAGCAATGTTAGAAAAATTGGCATGAAATAATTTGTTTCTGTGTTTCGGTTTTTGTTTTTAGGTCAGTTGGTTCCTCATTTTCGTCTTCAGTGCAACCCTACTTTTTTATACTGTAAAATCTTGGGACTTCATACAGTCTTTACACATGAATAACGCATCACATCCAGGTAATTATAACAGCGTTCAGCACTGATGGTGCGCAAAGTTTTCTTTCCATGCAACAGTTCAGTTGAAAACTTTTAGAATCCTAGCGATCTCTGACTAGAGTGGCTGTGATTCATTCACAAAACAAAAGCCCATAACAACCGTAAAGTTAATGATGTGTAGTCCTTTATCAGTTGTGGGTTTAAATTATTACCATATCAGCACGATGGTCAGTTTTATTTTTATATGTGAGGCCCACAGACAGCACAGAGACAGAGCTGTTCACCACAGTGCATGACTAACTGCTACGCTTTGGTTGATCAATTTAGCCATTAGCCCTTGTAGCATGGTGGTTAACCCAAACGCGGATGGAAGCGTGAGTAAGTAGGATTGCCACGCGATTTAGTCTAAACTCTCTCATGCAAAGAGCAAGGATTCCCACAAGAATTCGCATTCTAACACACACTCAATTGAGGAGATGAACCAAAAAACTGGAGTACTCGCAGTTGGTGCCGAAATTAATCAGAATAGGGCCTGATTGACTCAATGACTGAGCGATGTGCTGTGAGAGAACTGCAAATGACCACTTCCAGGATGCAGTGTGTGTGACAGTAACCTCCCTCAAGGGCCAGCACCAGAAGGACCTGGGATGGAGGATACCTGGTGATGGTAGTCCCTTATCAATTCCGGGTCTAACACGAACCGGGCCGGAATCCAAGACCGCTCCTCGGGGCCGTAACCCTCCCAGTTGACAAGGTACTGCATACTTCGGCCCCAAGAGCTCGCATTGAGGATCCGATGCATGGTGTAGGCGGGACCACCCTTGATGACACAGGGAGGAGGAGGAGCGGGAGCAGGTGGCAACATGGGTGAAGTGATGAATGGCTTGAGTTGTGAGGTTTGGAACACCGGATGGATCCAGAGCACTGCAGGCAGCTGTAGCCAGTAGGTGACTAGGTTGATACGGTGAGTGATGTGATAGGGACCAATGTAGTGAGAGGTAAGTTTTCTCAAATCTGTGTGGAGGTGGAGGTTCCTGGTGGAAAGCCACACCTTGTCACCTACGTGGTACAAACATCCTGGAGGAAGCCAGTGGCGGTGTTGAGTAGTGTAGCAGTTGTTCGCATGGTGAATGGCTGCTGTGGCCTGAGTCCAAAGCTGCCGGCATCTGCGGACCAACTGTTGGGTCAATGGTATGTCAACCTCCAATTCCTGATGGTTGCACATCGGAGGCTGGAACCCGTAGCACACCTCAAATGGTCTAAGGTTGGTGGCAGATGAGGTGTGAAGGTTGTGGGACAGTTTGGCCCAAATTAGGTAGCGGGCCAAGGAGCACTGATGATCTGCAATGAAACACCTCAAGTAGTGCTCCAGCTGTTGGTTGGTCCACTCCATCTGACCATTGGCTTGAGGATGGTAACC
The DNA here is from genome assembly GCA_032718565.1 of Distichodus sexfasciatus. Taxonomy (NCBI): domain Eukaryota; kingdom Metazoa; phylum Chordata; class Actinopteri; order Characiformes; family Distichodontidae; genus Distichodus; species Distichodus sexfasciatus. The sequence goes on from JAVGVS010000002.1 coordinate 5,141,969, forward strand.
AGAGGAGAGACTACAAATAGTGTTGATCAGACGGCAGAAGGCCTTCCAGAATCTGGTGGTGAATTGAGTCCCTCTATCTGAGACAATGTCCTTGGGGAACCCATGCATTACGTGCTCTAATATCAGCTCTGCTTTGGCTCTGATGGAAGTCCGGACAGGGTCACCAGGTGCACAGCCTTGGAGAACTGGTCTACAATGATTAGGATGGTAGTTTATCCCCATTGGAGTCTGGCAGGCCCGTGATGAAATCCAAGGCAATGTGTGACCAGGGCCATTGGGGAACCAGAGGTGGTTGAAGTTCCCCCAGGGTAGTTTGATTAATCCTTCACCTGGGCACACACTGGGCATGCCTGGACAAACTTCCTGATGTCCATGGCCATGGAAGGCCACCAGAAGGCACGGCAGATGAACTGGAAAGTCCGTTGGACTCCTGGATGGCCGGCGATAGCAAAAGAATGCACCCAGGCCGGGACGTCAGGTCAGAGGGGAATTGGTGTGTAGAGACGTCCAGGTGGCAAACCAGCTGGATGGGCTCCAAGGCCTGTGCCTGGCACACCCTGGTTTCCAGTTCCCACCAGAGGGGTGTAATGATCCAGGTGGTAGTGAGGACAGGCGCGGGGTTCATCCGGTGAGCGTCGGCTTCATGTTGATGGGAGAGCATATCTGCTTTGGTGTTTTTGGACCCCAGGTAGTAAGAAAGGTGGAAGTCAAACTGTTTGAAGAAAGCACCCACCACACCTGACCAGGTTTTGGTGGTCCGTCCAGACCGTAAATGGTTCACTGCTGTCCTGGAACCAGTGCCACCATTTTTCTAAAGCCCACTTCATGGCCAACAGCTCACAGTCCCCTACACCGCAATGCTGCTGAGTGGGGTTGAACTTCTTGGAGAAGAAACTGCAAGGATGCAGCTTCTGGTCTGGACATCATTGTGAAAGGATTGCTCCAATACCCACATCCAAGGCATCCACTTGCACAACGAATGTCTTAGTGGGATCCGAGTGAAGGAGGATCGGTGCTGTAGTAACGTGGTGGCAGAGCTGGTGAAAGGCATCTATAGCATCAGGGGTAAGAGTAAACCAGTGAGGTGCAGGTCATGTCAGGTTGGTAAGCGGAGCAGCAACTGTACTGAAGTCCCAGATGAAGTGACAGTAGAAGTTGGCAAACCCCAGGAACCTTACAGCTGTTTTAAGGTCTTGGGTAGGGGCCAAGGATGCACTGCTTCCAGATTCTGAGGATCCATGGCCACACCCTGGGATGAGATGACAAAACCCAGGAACATGGTGGAGTGCTTGTGAAAGGTGCATTTCTCCAACTTGCAGTACAGTTGAGTGAGTGAGCAGTTTCTTGAGGACTGCCTTGACATGATGGGTGTGTTCTTCCAGTGTTCCTGAATAAATTAACATGTCATCCAAGTAGACAAAGACCCAGTGACCCAGCATGTCCCACAAGACGTCATTGATGAACTGTTGAAAGGCTGCGGGAGCATTGAAAAGGCCAAAGAGCATCACCAGGCTCTCATAATGACCCGTAGGAGTGATAAACGGCATCATCCACTCATCGCTCTCCCTGATGCGCATCAAGTTGTAGGTGTTCCAGAGGTCCAACTTAGTGAAAAATGTGGCACCAGAGAGAGCGTCCAGGGTGGCATTAGTTAGAGGAAGCAGTTCTTCACCATGATCTTGTTGAGCCCCTGATAGTCGACGCAGGGTTGGAGACCGCCATCCTTTTTCTTGACAAAGAAGAACCACGAAAGGAGGAAGTTCTGATGGTACCCTGGCATAAGGCACTTGCTACATATTCCTCCACTGCCTGCATCTCAGTCAAGGAGAGGGAGAAGAGATGGCCATGGGGTGGCATTGTGCCAGGCTGGAGGTCAATCATCAGGTCATAGGGGCAGTGCAGAGGCAGTTGGATAGCATGTTGCTTGCAGAAGACCTCCGCCAGGTCACGATATGGTGTGGGATGGTCTCCATCTTGATGTCGGGGGTCTCGGACTCCTTAGAGCACATTCCAGCCAGTGCCCACAGGCAGAGTTCAGAACAGGTTGGCCCCCATTGCATGATCCGGTTCTGGTGCCAGGAGATGAGGGGATCATGCAACAGCAGCCAGGAATATCCCAGGATGAGAGGAGGAGATGAGATGGTGGTGAGGAGGAATTGGATACGCTCCTGGTGGTGATCTATGCAGAGAGAGATGGGTTGTGTCTGGTGAGTGATAGGGCTGGTGGAGAGGGGCAGACCGTTGACCAAGGTAATCTGAATCAGCTGGGATAACGCTTCAATTTCCACCCCCAGTTGCTTGGCATATGCCTGATCAATGAAGTTCCCTATGGCATCAGAGTCAAGGAAGGCGGAACTTTTGATCCATTGGTGAGCAACCTTGAGGTGAACTTGAACTGTCAGACAAGAAACAGTCCTGGAGGTGGAGAGGAGATGAAGAGGACCCAGTGAGCTGGGTCAGACCATTTCCCGGATGGAGAGGGCAAACAGCACGTTGGTGATTGGGAGAGCCACAGTAAGCACATAGACCCTCCCTGTAATGCCAATCCCTCTCTGCAGCAGTTAAGGAAGTGCGTCCAAGTTGCATGGGTTCCTCAGCTCCAGAGTGGTCAACAGGGTGAGGTGGAGAACCAATGGTGCCAGGTGCTGATGGTGATGAAACGGGTCAGTGAGTCAGTGGCACAGCCATGGTCTGAGTGAAGGGTGCTGACCGGTAGTTTGAAGAGGCAGGGTGTGGGGAGCTGGCCTTGGACATGAGCTCATGCGCTCATGCGAACTGGAGGATGAGCTGAATTAAACCCTCCAGGGTGACTGGGAGCTCATGTTTGGTGAGTTCATCTTTGATGCTCGAAGCCAGACCCTCGTAGAAAGCCGCCCGGAGCGCAGCGTCTCCCCAGATGGTTTGCACCGCCAAGGTACGGAAGTCGCTGCTGTAGTGGCTCATGAATGACCCTCCCTGCCACAGATGATACAGCTGAGAGTCAGTCTCCACCTCATTGTTGGGATGCTCAAAAGTGAGACGTAGTTGGTAGGTGAACTCGGGATAAGACTGTCCGGCATCCGAGTTGAATCAGAGGACTGCCATGGCCCACTCAGCTGCCTGTCCATACAGTAGGGAGATGAGAAGTGCAATCCTGTGGTGGTACATGGAGTATCTGGTGGGTTGAAACTCACACAAGATCCAGAGCTGTTAGCAAAACATCACACTTCCCATCTATGCCATTCCACTTTTCTGGTAACGAGATTTGGGGTTCGGGGGGAGAAGAACGGGCCACTGTGACCGGAGCTCAGCGCTTAACAGACTGCTCCTGAACAACATTGCAACCTCCTGGTGCAGAAACGCAACTTCACTATGCAGTTGTTCGATCAACACAGACTGGGTCGCTACCGAGTCACAGAGTGCGGCGAATTCGCTGGGTTAACAGCTTGGTGCTCAGTCATTCTGTCAGTGATCTGGTTAGGATTTAGCAGAAATGCTAACCATTAGCCTTTAGCCCTTGTAGCATGGTGATTGATCCAAACACAGATTCTAACAGACACACACTCAATTGAGGAGATGAACCAAATAACTGGAGTACTCACAATGAAATGAATCGGAATTGGACCAGGTTGACTCAATGACTGAGCGATGCGCTGCGAGAGGATAACTCCTTTTATTCTTCCTGAACTGCGACCAACCACTTCCAGGTCCTAGTCCCGGGTGCGGGACGCAATGTGCGTGACATCGATAAATACATTTTGTGGATCTGTTATTATTAGTGTGACAATTTGTCTTTTACCTTTGGATTTCTATACATGATGCCATTGTTTATTTGTTGTATGTTGCACATAGTAGTGTACTTGTCATCAGTTTTCATTGCTGCCTTGATAATGCATGTTGTACTTTGTTTTGTTACTGTCTTGTCATCTTTTTTATTGTTGTATCTTGTGTACAGTACTGTATTTGCTATGGTCTTTGTTGCACTTCTCCTACTGCATGTTGTACTTTTTATTGCTATTGTCCTTGCTATATGTTATACGTTGTCCTGTTGCTGGCTTGTTTCTGTATGTAGTTTATAGTAGCATGTGAGTTTCCCCTTGGGGGAGTAATAAAGTTAATCCTATCCTATCCTATCTAGAATGCAAATAGGAGGGATAACGCCCAATTATCGACAAAAAAAATGGCAACATATATCGGCCATCGGCTGACCCTGACTTCTAAACATCAGCAATGGCATCAGCTATAGAAAATCCCATATTGGTCAATGGTATTGAGACGTGTGAAAATGAACTATAATATTATAGGTCATTTTATTTGCAAGTCCATACTCTGCTACTACAGGGACTACGGCCTATCGTTGTGTGTGTGATAGAGAGAGAGAGAGAGAGAGACCCATAATTGGTCCTCAGTGTTTTGGTTCATAAGACGAATCGGACCAGCTGAAGTTTTACAAATGACAAATCAATAAAGCATTTAGGTGAAATCAACAAGAGACGGGGTTTATGGTGAACTTGCCAAGCCCACCTCAGCCTGTGTGTGTAGAAGGAGGCTCACTGATCGATACGCATCCAATGCATAGGCATTTAAAAGAGCACACATGCGTAACCACAAAAACATGCAACAAGGACACACAGACAGAGCATTTTAGAAATGCTTAGCGTGTGTGTGTGTGTGTGTGCAAATGGAAGTGTGTGTGTGTGTGTGTGTGTCTGTGTGTGCGTTTACATGTAAGTGTCTGACCAGCCAACATTGAAATTGTCGGATCAATGAGGTGAAAAATACCAGCAGTTAGTCACATTTGGCCAAGCTCAGTTATTTGCACTTTTGAGAGAGAGAGAGAGAGAGAGAGAGAGAGAGATTTCATTGTTTCTGGAAATGGTAGTACTGAAATACCTCCCACCCTATTGAGTTTTACATTTTACATGTCTGCTTGCAAAATGGATTTGTGGCGTTATGCACTTCTTTTTTTCTCTTTCCGCCTCTTCTCTTCTCTTCTCTTCTCTTCTCTTCTCTTTCCTTTATTTCCCTTTGCTCCCCTTCTATTTTCTTCTCTTTCCTTCTCTCACCTTCTCTTCCCTTTTGTTCTCTTCTTTTCGTGTTTCTCGTCTTTTCTTTTCTATCCTTTCCTTTCATTTTCTTCCCTTCTCTTCTCTTCTGTTTTCTTCTCTTTCCTTCTCTTCTCATATCTGCTCTTCCTTTCAATTCTCTTCTCTTCACAGTCATTGCACTGAGGCTGTTTTTATTGGGGCAGTTGGTAGTGTAACTGTGATCAGAAGGTTGCCGGCTCAAATCCCAGACTAGTAAGGGTACCACTGAAGTACTCATGAGCAAAGTACTGTCCCCAAGCACTGCTTCCCAGGTGCTGCCAAAAAACTGCCAACTGCTCCTTCATGGACGGGTCAAATACAGAAGTCACATTTCATTGTGATGCACATTGTGGTATTTTCTTTATTATGAACCCCTTAAAATGTAGCAGCAACATGTTTTAAAAATTTTGGTCTAGAGTTCATGTTCACTGTAGTGTTTCAGTGTTATTAAGTATACCTGGACTGTGCAAAAGTCTTGAGGCACCTGTAGTTTCTTTATACATACTTGGAAAATGAGACAATAAATACAGCATTATTTAATGTGCAAATACGCTATACATGTAAAAATACTTTTCCTCAAGATTCCCTAAAACAAGTTTTATTTTCTCTTTGGAAGCATAACATGAAGAAATGAAGGGTTGGCTCAAGACTTTTGCAATGTACTGTATATGTAATTTGGTGGCGCAGTGGTTAGCACTGCCGGCTCACAGTGAGAAGGTCCTGGGTTCCATCCCTGGGTCAGCCGTAGTGTCTTGTGTCTTTTTTGGAAGGTGAGATTACCGATTGCACCTGGTTTTTAACAGTATGTGTGTGAGTGTGTATGAGAGAAAGGAAAGAGAGAGAGAGAGAGAGAGAGAGGTGTTGCTTTATTGAGTCTCGGGCTATTGTCTCTTTCTTCATGGGTCAATCTAAGTGCTGCGGGTCCAGCAGGGGGTTTAGCAGCGCTTACATTCCCCAACACTGTCTGTTTCATTTCACAGCTACACAACAGAGGCTAATCTTACCAACACTGCAGAGAGAGAGAGAGAGAGAGAGAGAGAGAGAGAGACCGCTGACCCTACAGTGCAAGGGTTTTGATTTAAATATGCTAATAGGCTCTGTGTGTGTGTGTGTGTCTGTGTGTCAGCAGTTAACAGTGGAACAGTCTTTGCTGCATCCCAAATGTAAAATCCCAGAAATCCCTCATGGTGCAATATGAGCATTTTCAGCATCTACAGACACTAAACCCCAAACAATGTCACCTGTCTTTACCCGATCCCTACGTGAAATGACTTCCAGTGATGTGTGTGTGTGTGTGTGTGTGTGTGATTAGTAAGGCTGCCACTTCATTGTTATTACAATTAAATTTAACAGAGAATACCATTAATTCCTGTATTTGCCTGACCTCTAAGAGGGGAACACGCCTGTTAGAGTCTCTTCTCAGGTGTATGAAAAGTAAATGTGTATGAATATGATAAGCGTGTGTGTGAAGATGTGTGTGACCCTACCTTTAGAGCCCACATTCAATATAGCGGGATCATGAGGACGGCTAAACGCAAAAATCCCGGTGGAGAATGGCCATTTCTCAGAGGTCTGGAGTGAGTTCGGGTATTAGGCTGAGTCGTGTCTTTGGCACCGCGAGGTATGATGCAACATTTTCACGCCACAGGGAAACTATTGCACACACACTTTCTCTCGCTCTCTCTCGCTCTCTCTCGCTCTCTCTCTCTCACACACACACACACACAAACACACAGTGTGAGAGATGACACAGACCCGAGCCCCAAATCCCCTTCCCTTAAACCCCCAAATCACTGGAAAGACAGACAGACTGAAAGAGAGAAAGAGGGGAGACAAGAGAAACTGACACACAGAGATACTGAATGAAAAATATAGAGAATAAGAGGAAGCAACAGCAAGCAACATTATTAGACAGTAAGACAAAGAAAGAAGAAAGACACACAGATGGCAGACGCGACAGAGAGAAAACAAAAGATGGAAAGGGATATAAAGGTTTGGCAACTGTAAAACTGTGTTCCAGCACAGTGAATCAGAGGGAGGGAAGAGAGAAGACGAGCGGGCATCAACAGACATAATGGCAGACAGAAAAATCCCACCTGAAATTGCTTGGGAAAATCCACCACTAACCTCATCAGTTGCATCAAGACAATCTGATTTGCACTAATCTGATGAACACAAATGTTCAATTAACTTTAAAAACAAGGTTCCAATGGGCTTTACACCACTAAGATGATACTTGATTTGTGGATTTAAAGTTATATCATCAAAAAGACTCCCTTTATAAAGGATTGCAAATAATCAGTGATAAACAAGTTATGGCAGTTGTGATACATTGATGCAGGTTCACTATTGGTTATTACGCAATTCAGACAGCAAGGTTGGTTTAGGCAGATAACTGACATCTGATATCTATTAAAAAATATCAGTAATCTGGCTAGAATTTGGCAGAAAAGCTAACAGTTAGCCATTAGCCACTAGCCATTAGCCCGTGTAGCGTGGTGGTTAACCCAAACGCAGATTGAAGCGTGAGTAGGTAGGATGACCATGCAAGTTGATATAAGAACTCTCTACACTAAGAGCAAGAATGAAATCACAAGAAATCGCGTTCTATAAGACACACGCTCAATCAAGGAGATGAACCAAATAACTGGAGTACTCACAGTCCATGCCGAAATGAATCGGAGTTGGGCCAGGTTGACTCAATGAATGAGCAATTCGCCGCAAGAAATCGACTCCTTTTACACTCCCTGAGCCGCAACCGACCATCCCCGGGTCCTAGTGCGGGTCGCGTTACACAGTGTGTGTGCCAAAAAAAATGTAAAACACCTAATAAGGAAGAACACTGCCACTTGACCATAAATCTCTTGGTGTTTTAATAGTAACAGCATGTTAACAAATAGCTGATAAGTTGAGTTTAACATTGTGCCTGAGTTTATCACTGCTTAATAATAAACACCCTAATTAACAATCTGACTATAAATCATCATTAAACCCTTTACAAGGGGAGACTTATTTTAAAGTGGAACCCATCTGGTTGCATTAATGTCCTTCTTGTCTTTTGAGAAGTTGTGGTCCCAGTTGCTTATTGCTCAGAGAGGATGAAAGGACAGTTTGATCATTTCTGCAACATGTAACATGGAGTTTTTTTGGATGGAGTGTGTGTATTAAGCCCTTTTTGTTTCTTTGTTTGTTTATTGGCTTTTAAATGTGATAAGGCAACCACAGGGAGGTAATGAGGTAGTGGATATACCCAGTGTAAATATAAAGTTACTGGGCCAGACACAGAGGAAAGTACAACAACCACAATCACAACCATGTCAACATAAGCATTCGCTGTTCTTGAACGTTTGGGGATTTAACATATGCAGTCTGGTCTCACACTTATTATTTTACAGGTGAGGGTTTTTATTTCATTACGTTTCTAACTTTTTAAAGGATCTTACTTTATTGATTTGAGAGCGATACTAATCAGTAATAATATTCATAATCATTACCATTACCATTGTTGCAGATTTTGCTGGAAAACTCGTCTAATAGCATAGAACAAACTGAAAAATAATGAAAAAAATCACTAGAATACAAAAGTATTGAAAAGCAAAGTGCAAGAAGCTTGACATGAACACAAGATGTTTAATATGAAGTAACAATGCATCAATTGAACCCACACTCAGCATTAACAATGATACCAGACCTTTCCTTTTGAAGGAGCATCTAAATTTGGAGTTCTATTACTTCCAATGAGACAAATAATGATTTCCCAAGATGGCTATATGTCATTTGCCACTTAGCTGCGCACACAGTGAGCACACATAGTCATATCCATCAGATCAAAAAAACAACTATTTAGATTTATGTAAATGCCATGCTGTGGAAACATAAAAGTCAAGGAAAAAATGCAGTATTGTAAATGTTGAGTTTGACCTCAGATCTACTTAATAACGCAAACTGAAAGATGCTGTGACCTGTATTTAGCAGTCCGTACATACACAGACTTCCACAACTTCCTGACTGACAGCCAAATGCAGGGAGGGAGGGAGTGAGAGAACGAGAGAAAGAATAAGACTGAAGGGGGCAGGGAGAGAAATAAGGAGAGTGAGGTAAAGGCATACGAATGTCATAAATAATAGTCTATAGGCAGACTAAGAGGAGAGAGAGAGAAAGAGAGAGAGAAGTGTGGAGATGATATGCATATCATATGCAAGGGCATACAAAAAGACATTAGAGAGAGAATGAGAGACTGATGGAGGGCAGAAAGAGTGATAAAGAGAGAAAAGAATAATATGAAAGTCTAGATGATATGAATCTCTTAAAGAGCAACACAATCTCCCCAGTCAGAAATAGCATCAACTTTGCTACATCATCTATTGGATATGTGAAATGAGCTCTACAGTTCACACATCAATGTGAGACATAGGAAATATATCTAACAAGAGGGGAGAAATGAGCTCAACCTTATCATCTACAGATGTTTACTGTCACCAAAATGCTACGCTGCTTAATTAGCTAGGAAACTTTAACATCGCTTCTGAAAACAAAGGCAGCTGCTTTAAATTATTATCATTATAAGCATTAAGTACTTGCTAGGCCAAATGTCCAAGAACATATGGAGGGGACAGCTTTGGGTTTGAAGACCAGAGCTTTCACAATACCCTATTTTAAAAAGCGTGCAGGTTCTAGAGCTACTTCTGCGTCAAATGTGCTGCACACACCAAGCTAGTCGAACTCAAGTTCTCTCCATTAGCCAGTCGAGGTAAAAGTCACCATGTGTGCTAAAGCCAGCATGTGACTCTGTAGGGATGAGAGTTCTTTCATATGTGGTCAAAAGAATACACAAGCAACTATTTTGGTGTTGTTGCTCTTAAATTAAATTATATGTATATATGTATGTATGTATGTATGTACACACATATAGTACTGTGCAAAAGTTTTAGGCAGGTGTGAAAAAATGCTGTAAACAAAGAATGCTTTCAGAAATATAAATCATGATTGTTTATCAATTTACAAAATGCAAAGTGAGCAAACAAAAGAAAAAAATCTAAATCAAATCAATATTTGGTGTTACTACCTTTTGCCTTCAAACCAGCATCAATTCTTATAGGTACACTTGCACAAAGTCAGGGATTATTTTGTAGGATTATAGTCATTATATTATTTTGTAGTCATTATATTATTTTGTAGGATTATAGGATTATAGATCTGTGGTTAGTTCTCCAAGATGTTTGGAACAAACTACCAGCCGAGTTCCTTCAAAAACTGAGTGCAAGTGTAGCTAGAAGAATTGATGCTGTTTTGAAGGCAAAGGGTGGTCACACCAAATATTGATTTGATTTAGATTTCTCTTTTGTTAATTCACTGCATTTTGTTGATTGATGAAAATAAATGATTAACTCTTCCATTTTTGGGGATGGCCCCTTCCTGTTCCAACATGACTGCGCACCAGTGCACAAAACAAGGATAATAAAGACCTGGATGAGCGAGTTTGGTGTGGAAGAACTTGACTGGCCTGAACAGAGTCCTGACCTCAAACCGATAGAATACCTTTGGGATGAATTAGAGCGGAGACTGCGAGCCAGGCCTTCTCGTCCAACCTCACAAATGTGCTTCTGGAAGAATGGTCAAAAATTCCCATAAACACAGTCCTAAACCTTGTGGAGAGAGTTCTGTGCACAGAATAGTTGAAGAGTTGAAGTAGCTGCAAAGAGTGGGCCGATGTCATTAAACCCTATGGATTAAGAATGGGATGTCGCTTAAATTCATATGCGTGTAAGGCAGGTGAGTGAATCCTTTTGGCAATATAGTGTGTGTGTTTGTGTGTGTATACATATATATATATATATATATATATATATATATATATATATATATATATATATATATATATATAAAATTAAATGGAGACACAACTTTTCATTCCCAAAGGTAGGTCTGTCCCAAATCTGCAGGTGTGGAGTCTGAAATTTGTCCCTAAAGGTAATCTCTCTCTCACAAACACACATATGCACACACACTGTAGGTAGCACAGTATCATGAGTATAAGCCAGCATTTCCGCTCCGGCTCCTGCAGTCTCCCAGCTGTATTTTGAGAGTGTGAACCCAGCACACCTGATACAACCCTTCAGCTCATTAAAACACTTCATGAGAACACAGCAGCATCAAGACTGGGAAACTGCACTAAACTCAACTATTACAAAGTACAAACTTCACAACTTTTACTTAATTAGATATTTTAGAAACTGTTTCCTGTAAAAGAGCTACAAGAGTTCCATCTACCAGTCCCCTAGTTATTACAGCTGGAAAGATGTTTCAAATGCAAATCTTGGGGTTTGAAAGGGGAAAAAATGTCACAAAAGTTTTGAAATTTATAGACTAAAAAAGTCCCTAAAAATTCATTCATTCATTCATTCGTTATCCAAAGCGCTTAATCCCAACTGGGGTCGCTGGGGGACTTGAACCTATCCCGGGGGACCAGCCCTGGGCGGGCGCCAACACACTGCAGGGTACACACAATCACACTCACACTCACACCTTAAGGGACCAATTTAGAGTCACCAAATAACATATATTGCATGCTTTTGTACTGTGGGAGGAAACCGGAGCACCCAGAGAAAACCCACATGAACACAGGGAGAGCATGCAAACTCCACACAGAAAGGCCCTACAACCAACCCAGGGAGCAATCCCAGAACCTTCTCGCTGTGAGGCAGCAGTGCTAACCATTGCGCCACCGTACCACCACATCCCTAAAGATATAAAATAACAATAATTAAATAATCAAGACATTTGCAGGTTCATTTTACAGACTGCATAACACTGTGCTTATTTATGTAGAAATGACCCTTAATTGGCAGGTATACATCTGATTAGCTTTAGTAGAAAAAATTCACCTTTACAAGAACTCTCTATCTCTATGAATAGCATTTTTGCAAACGCAAAATACATTTTTTTAATCATCTAAATGAATGCACTGTGTGTGAGAGTGAGTGACAGAGAGAGCGAGAGAGAGAGTGTTTGCATGAGGTCTTCCTCTGTTAATCCTGCTTGAGGAAAGTAAATGACACACACTCCAAAACACACTGTAGTAAAGCAGGACTGGACTAAGAGGCTTAGCAGAAGAGTGAAACACACCCACACACACACACACAAACACAGCACTACAGCAGCATTACCAAGGTGTGTTGTAATTGCTTTGCATTAAAGTGCATGCATGTATGTTGATTACATGCATGTGTAAGTCAGTGTGGATTTTCAGTTATGTGGGCATATTGGAAGTGGTAAATTTGCACCTAGCGTAGAAAGACAAACATGCACACACACACAAGCTCACACAAGTGTCTGGCTGCATGACTGGATTTATAACTTCATCACTTGAGCTAAAATTGGCTGATTTGAGACCTGTAGGGGGTCTCTGAGTTGTGTCGTATAATCAAACTACCCCACACGAACACACACACACACACACACCAGTCCAATCTAACTGCTGCCAAATGATTACATTCCCAAATGATTTTCCGAGAAGTTTTAGAGCCGTTGTTAGGGGAGAAGAGGGTTTGTGTTAACTCAGCCTACAAGATCCTCAAAGCTGAATATAAAAGAAAACATTAAGAAGTCTCTGGAGTATTCTTACTTATGTGGGTAATAAATGCCACCTCCTGTATAACTGTGCCTAATAGGAGAATCACATATTCATAGCAGCAACTATAGCAGATTTTTAACCCCATTTGAGTTTTAGTTCTTTGTAAAAACCTGTTATATAATTTGCTACAAATGACAGTGTCAGTGTTGGTAAAGCCACTTTTAAATGACAGCATTTTAAGGTACAAGCTACTAATGAATTAAAGTTCCTATATTACACATTTTTTCAACAAGTTAAAATGAGCTCCACTCAACATGTCTCTGAAGTAGTTTGCTGAAAACATCTCTCAGATTAGGCATTATTTCATTCCTTTTCAGAACAGGCTGTTTCTCATTAGTATTCCTAAATGCAAATGACCCGCTGCTGCCCACACCCCACTCCGGAAGTGAGGCGTAGACAGCACAGTGAGAGTTTACCTCACGTGAAAATAGTCAACATAGCTGCTACTAACAGACCATCCATGCAGCCATACATGTTCAACACAACACTCCGCCGGTAGACGTCTTCACTGCGATTCCTACACATGCGAGAAAACATTTCGGATCAGGAAGCGCTAGCAGTTCTACCTGGTGGGTGGAGGTTCTCAAATAGGAGGGTGGAGTTATTCAAATATACCCTAATATGACGTACAGTTAAAGGAAAAATCTAAATGGCTTGTTTAAGCACACGATTTCTGACATTTATTAATTAATACTAACACAATTTACCATTTTTATCAAACTTACAGTGTGTGTAGAGGCAGTACAGAACCAAATGGATGTCCAAAGCACAGAACAGTAATTTTTTTCACAATATGGGACCTTTAAAGCAGCTGGTCTAAAGCCAAGCTCCTGATTTAATAAAGTAGTTACAAAGAAAAAGTAGGAAACTTACACTTACACTTACAGTATACAGCAGATGCGCTTATCCAAAGCAACTTCCATTTTTTCCTAATTTCAGGGACAGTATCCCTAAGAGAAACTTGGGGTTAAGAGTCTTGCTCAGGGACCCAGTGGTGGTGGTGCTGGAGGTAGGATTCAAATTGACAAACTCTTGGTCTGCAGACAAGTTTCCTAACCACTACAACACCATCACCCTAATCAAACAACATCAAAGCTGTTTAACAGTAACAAATTCTTGCTTCCATCTTGGCCAAGGTGGACTCCATCCTTCAACTACATCTCACAGCTGCCAAGAGTGTACCGGGACACAATGAACATGTGTTGTGCGGGTACAGCAGCACATACATAATATAAACATAGTCCATATTGTCACGTTGGGTGAATCCCTCAGAACAGTGGATATAGATACTGGAATAAATGTAAACATGCCATCCATTTATTGAAACAACACTGTAATTGTTTGACGCACAAAATCAAAGCTCAGGCATGACTCGTTAAGCAATACTCTCTAAGAAAAACTGGTTCTTCCTTAGTGCTCTGGAGGACATCTGGTGCTTTTTTATGCTGTTTAAGGTTCTTTGGAGAACTGAATGCAAAAAAGAGTTCTTTAAGTAACAACATATCTCATTTTCAGTGCTTTGAAGAACGCTTCATGTTAAAATATGACGCTAATAACTACTGCCCTATGCCAAACTTACTGATTAACTTGTGGATGTGTGTAGAAATTATTGTTATGGTGCAATTTTTAATAGTAACAAATGATATCTGACACTGCCTTTCAGAGAGATCAGTTATTGCAGTTTATATAAAGTAATTGATAACTTGAATCATTAAGTTTTTTCCAAAAACTAAATTTGAACAAATTGAACTAATTATTACATATTGTACATAATGAACACAGCTACAAAGATACAAATACAATTTACACTAAATTCTTCATGATCATTTCATGATAAATGGTTCTGAAAAGAAGCAATGGCATAAAAGAGTCTTTGCAGGAACAAAGAAGTTTCCCCTATGGCAGGGGAGGGCAACTCCAGTCCTGGAGGGCCGGTGTCCTAGGGGTTTTCCATCCAACTGGATTTCAGAATATTTACACCTGGCCTCAGGTAGATAACCACCAGAAGAGACTGATAAGGTAGGATGGAAAACCTCCAGGACACTGGCCCTCCAGTACACCAGTCCTCTAGGACCGGAGTTGCCTACCCCTGCCCTATGGTTGCATCACTGTGAGGAACCACTTTTGGTTCTCTTATTTTTAAGAGAGTAGGGTCCGATAAAACACTCCGAGTAGGACTCAGCCCAATCAAGAGATTTCAGACAACCAGGTGGGGCAATCCTCCACACAGCTGGGAAACAGAAAGTGTAATTTGAGGGAGAGCAAGCCTGGTAGGGCATGGTGGCGGTCTTTTAGGAAACAATCTGAAAACACAGACAAAGGGTTGATGGTGACTGGACCGAAAACGCCGGGTCAGACCAGGTTAAATAAAAGTGGAGGACGGGTGGATGAAATCAAACAAACCAATTAACCAAACGAGAATTCAAACAAAGACACATAGTAAAACTAACTGACCAATGGGTAGTGCGAACTGAATAGGGAGTGATAATTAAAGACAGGTCTGAGTGATGAGACGTAAGGTGAAAGTAACTGTCACGTCCTCACTGCTGCAGCTCTGTCCTCTGCGATCCAAGTTGCCGGAATTCTAGCCAGGGTTTGCTTTTCATCTTCCTTGTTAGATGGAATTATGGTGATCATTTGGCCTGGTAATTAAACCTGTGTTTGATAATGTTGATCTGTTTTGTTTACGTTGTCTTGCTTAGGTTTTAGTTTGACTTCCAGGTTCACACATCACGGTCGCATCTTGAGCACTTGTTTGAGTTTGATCGTCACAGCCAGCTGGACGCTCACAATGCCACCAGGAAGCACAACTCCCATAAACTCGCTACCCAGAGAAGCTCTGGAATCTCCATCCAAACAGATTGAAGTTGGTTTCGCTTTTGCTTCCGAGGACGTGGAGTGTGTCACGCAAGTTGGAGCTCGGGCCTATCATGTGATCACATCAGACCTGCATTGCCAAAGTGGACTTGGCATGTTTGGTGAGCCCAAGCTTGGTGTTGTGCTCATATTGTATTGAGAGTAATGTTTCAGTCAACTCATGCATCTGTGTCCTAAAAGATCCCCAGGGGAGCTGATTTTAAAATGTGTGATGAGCTTTGAATAAATGAAAAAACAAAAAAATGTGATCCCACAATTATCTTACGGTAAACCTTCTTTAATCACTGTGTGTAGATATCTCAGTTTATATATTTGTCTTGCAACACGAACACACACACACACACACACTTTCTTTGTGAAGACTGAAGAAAAGGAGTGTGGGTTGGTGGTATGAATAGTGGGAGTGGTAAAGAGACAGTGAGAAAGAAATAAAAAACAGACAGGGAAGCAAAGGCTGTGTGAGGGTAGGAGGTGTGAGAGAGCCGGAGGAGGAGAGATTCACACTGAATGTCTGAGAGGAGGTGAAGAAAAAAAAGATGGGGAGAGAGAGAGAGGGAGAGAGAATGCAGGATATCTCCTCCTACACATAACAGTTTCTCACCTAGCAACACAAATACACACATACATTCTGTTTTCCCACTGTACCCACACTGTCATGAGGAAAGCTTTCATCACTGCTGTTGTGCGCTCTCATTCAAGCCAGACTGTGTTGTAGATGTTAGATTTCCATTTTACATTCCTCTAAAATCATCTGACCAGACAGCAACAGACCAGAGATTCAGACTCAGCCTGTGTTCACGCTTACAGTTCAAGTCAAAGTGCAGTTTATGTGAACATCTGTCATAGAGAAAGCTTGTCTGGAAACCCAGGGGATTAAATCAGGTATCCTTACTGAAGTAACCAATTTACTAATCTGTACAGAACCTCACGTCAGGTCCTCACATCCCTTCTTCAAAACTTAATCACTTAATTAAAGGCATGAGTACATGATGGGACCATAGGAACACACTCACACACTCATGCATGAATGCTTAAACACCCTGAGGGACTTTGCTTTGCCTGGCTTTAAGAGAGGGAGTGATAGAGGTAAGAGACAGACGGAGAGAGATGGATAGATAGAGAGTGAGAGACAAATAGAGAGGTATTATAATTACCTGTAAGCAGTTATTTAACCCCATTTGACTATAATGATAATCTGTAGAGGCTTTTACTCATTTTGATTTACATTTGACACATTTTGCAAAAATACATTATGGACCCGTACACAAGCATAAACACCCTGCCAGACATTACATTAACAAGTGAGAGAGAGGGAGAGAGAGAGAGAGAGAGAGAGGGAATGAGAGAGAGAGAGAGAGTTCAATTAACACCTGCGTCTGCACATCCCATCATCCCTTGCGCGTAAATGGGTCATGTATCATGTGACTTAGACAAAGAGTTTCACAATGCAATCCTGTGGAAGGATACTGTCTCTCTGTGTTTAAACGCAACTGAGCCACCTCACATAAACATTCACAACGTTGCTTTCCTTTGCCCCTTTTTGTTATTGCTGCATGCTATTTTTAATGCAGAGAATGACACTTTCTGAACACTCATACACACAACTTGCTGTCTCTGTGCATTTATTGACTCCTCTAATGACTAGATCTAACCATAGCTAACCTGTTAGTTTAAACACTTTTAGCTTTTCAAATAAACTTGGAGCTCGCCACAAAAATCAGACCCTTCTCAAAGTTTTAGGGGACAATCTAATCTTCAAAAATAGCCAAAAAAAACCTGCTCATAGAAAAACCGAAATAACACACACACACACACATTTTTCCACAAATGAGCTGCAGCTGACTTGCAGCCAGTGAGCAAGATAATGTGTATTAGTTCATTAAGGGTTGCTCCATGGTTCAGAGCATGTGAAATTGCTCAGATAATGGGAGTTATTCATATCTATATGAAGGACTCAAGTTGGGCTGATGGCTCAGATCAGGAGATCTCAAGTCAACCTCATGTCAGTCCACACAGCCAGTCTTTGGGTGGCTGTTTTGCAGTTTTGCAGACGATTACGTCTTTTTGATAAATCACTTCATGAATTATCATCAAGGTGTAGCATGGTGGCACGGTGGTTGGCGCTGTTGCCTCACAGCAAGAAGGTCCTGGGTTCATTGCCCAGGTCGGCCTTGGGTCTTTCGGTGTAGAGATGGAGAGAATGAATGAATGATCACCACTGTAGATGGTCACAATATTTCCCTTTGGGCCCTGTATTACTGCTTAATTACTACTACTACTACTACTACTACTACTAAGAAGAAGAAGCAAAAGAAGTAAAAGATTCATAAAATTGATAAGAATAATGGGCATTTATACGGTTCATTTCTAACATAACAAAGCACATACAGCAAAACAAAACATAGATGTCACATGTGTGCTGCCTTGGCCCCGCCTACTCCGATCCAGATCACCAGAGTTTGCTTTCCACCTTTTTCACTTGCTGGGTTGGAATTCCAGTCTAATGACTTTAACATGTGTCTTGTTTGATTTTTCCTGCCTGAGTTTAAGATTATGTAATGGCTGAACGTCTCCCTCGATTCTGATTCGCTCACTTGTTTGAGGTGGTTCTGTCAACTCGCTGGGAGTTTGGTTTCGCTTTTGTATGGCAATCCGTTTATGAACTACAGAGAGACTGAGCGAGAGCAGAGCGGGCCCGCGTCCGAGTTGTGTGTGTGTTTAAGTTTGTGTAAAAAGCATTGAAGAGTGTAAGCGTGAATGAAGAATCCTGCATCTGTGTCCTCTGTTTCAAAGTGATGTGAACCTGACCGTGACAATAGATATGAAATAATTGAACTCCCATTAAAGATAAATACAATAGTTTTCAATTTATATGTTATTACACATTTATAAAGATTGTGCCTCACAAATGTGGCTGAGCAAAGCATTCCATAATGTGGGATACAGGTGCAAAAGTTTTAATCCCCATAGTCTTTAGTTTTGAATGGGTTTAAATCAGGGATAAGGAATCAGAAGACTGCTGAGAATAAGAGGGTGTGTCCTAGATGAGTTGGTCATATACACAGATATACTGGGGCAATACATCAGTGGCTCTATATTGGACAGTTGGTAGCGTGATGGTTAGAGAGCTGGCCCAATGATGAGACATAGGTATTTATGATGCCAAGTGGTTCCAATTATTACTTTATTGAGCTGTTTCCTGAAACGTGTATTATTGCATGCTTGTGTTTATCTATTCAGGCAGACTTTGTAAAGGCAGGTGTACAGCAGCAACCAACCAACTAACCAACCAAGACCTAGACACCATTTGCCAATTTCCCAGTCACTAGTCCTAGACCATCTTTGAGTTTGAATAGTAAACCATCTTTGAGTTTGAATAGTAAACCATCTTTGAGTTTGAATAGTAAACCATCTTTGAGTTTGAATAGTAAATCTCCATTAGTACTACAACTTAGTCCAAGACTAAGCTTAATCCATGAGCAAGTAACCAGCACCATATGTCTTGGTTCTACCTGCCACTATACTTTAAGCTTATATTTTACACTTGAAGGTTGTCAGTCCAAATTATCTGCCTGCACTCTATATGAATGTTTTTTTTGTTGTAAGCATATAGTATTGAGTTTGATAGACATCTATGAAGTTAAAGTTTTAAGTCATAACAGGTAATTTTACAGTGTTGAATTTATTATTTTGAGATTCCTTGACTTCTGGATTTACTTTATTGCATGAATAAAGTGTCCTTGTTATTTTAAGTTATTAAAAGCAAGCCTCAATTTTATTTACAGTGTTGATTTAGTTAGGATTTATATATGTGACCCGATCTGCCGTAATGTGTTGGAAGTCGGCGTTCTGTTTATTTAGATACGGGCCGATGTTGAAAAGCATCACAAAAATAGCGATTTTTCCTTTTTTGGAGACCAGATTAATTTTGAAGACCTTTTCTTTCATATAAGACCAAAAAAGAAAAATTGATATTTTTGATGTTTGTCAACATAATCGGCCCGTATCTACATAAATAGAACGCCGACTTCCGACTCATTACGGCAGATCGGGTCACATATTATGCTAGTGAGAAATATTGGTTGTACAAAAACACATTGTTAATGTAGGGTAAAATGACTGTCACAAGACAACTGCAGGTCAGTGACTTTAAGAGCAGGATATGACGTATGCAATATGTTGGTACACAAGTGCCTTGGTTTTAGAACTTTTGAGTTTTTGTACTTTGAATTACATTAAATTTTTTATTTTGTGAAAACAGTCTGTGAGATGCTCAGTATTAATGATGGTTTTCTGGTTGACAGAATCATATAATTACGTGTCATCAGGAAAGCAATGCTAACCCAAACCATGCTTTCACCATGCTTCCTGATAATGTGTCCAAGGGACAACATATATGCTGAATAAAAGAGGTCCCAAGACGGACCCTTGGTGAACACCTTAATGGGATTTAATTACACCAGTTCTGTCTGAAAGGTCAACTCAAAATTCCAGCCAAATGTGGAGAATAGTGTGACAAGCATCATCATCAAAGGCACTGTATGGTTAACCCAGACGTTAAAATGTGATAGTGATTTTACGTAAGCATAGAGAATTATTTATAAAGGATATATGATTTCCAGACTAAACCATTCAGACTAAACAAAATAATTATTAATGAAAGACAATTTGTTATATAATGCAACATTGGCTTTTATAACTCATATTTACAACTTAACCAAGTTAGTCTCCTGGCCATTATTCAAAAAGTGAACCTTTTTTACTCCCATTTGCTTCATCTGCACTGACTGAAGACAGATTTTGCAGGTCAAGCCATTGTAGTTATGCTGTGACATTCACCTGGATCGACTTGATCAGCTTGTATCAGTGTTTCTCAGGCCTGGTCCTGAAGTAGAGGTGGGATGCAGATTTTACTGCCCCAACATGCCCATTTCAAGGTGATGAAGGGCCACTAATACAAACCACAGCTAAGAGCAATCACTCAAGCACTCCACTCAGAGCTCAGCTTATCGTGCCTGCCAGAAGTGGCTTCCAGAGACTCCTCATACATGTAATCAGGGCTCAACTCTTTTGACTGAGCTACCTTAAAAGGGTATCAGCTCTCACTGAAGAGTTTTAAAAGAAAACACACACACACACTGCAGGCTTGGGCCACACTTCATTGCAATAAGTTAACTAGGGTTAAACTGAGCTCAAAAACAAGCACAAGCACATCCTGCTCAAGACATTTTCAGTAAACATTTACACACGCACACACACATGCACACACACACACACACACATACACACAATCATCATTGACATCCATTACAGAATCCTCTGTAGATTATTATTCATAAGGCCGAGAAATTGTTTTTCTGATTGCATGGAGAGAAAAATTATTCAGAAATGAAACACTTTTCAAAAACCAGTTGCAGTTTAACCAGCTGTCCTTATGGTAGCCACTGCCTGTGCTTTAAGCAATACATGAGCCAAAAAAGATTGAATGGAAATATTAAATTGACAAATAATGAAAACTGGAGAGCTACATTCAACAAACACCCTATGAGATGCGAGGTATGTTCAGGGAAACCCTTAACTGCTTCAATAAATTACTGATTTTAGGAGTGAAGACATTGGTCTGAGCTGGACACAGCACATTGGTGGTACTCTTTGTTCCCACTCATTCTGACAGGTTCTCAAATTCACAATTGTCTCATAAAAGTCCAATTTTGCTCAGTGGACGTAGATGACAAAAAAATGCCATTGGCATTGTAAATTGTATCAGAAATTTGTTAGAATTGTAGTTTAATCTCAACACCCTAAAGTTTTTATCCCAATATTTTTTCAGATCAGTTTGTGAGAAATTAATTAATTTGATATCTGATCCATTTGTTAGCTAGATTTTTTATTGGCCAACTGCTTGGCTATTTGTCTAAAAGGCTGAAATAGCGTAGGGTCAAACTGAATCTAGTGAAATCTCAGAAGTTTCAGGATGGTTGCATGGGTCTCATTATGTAAGAAATTTTAGGTGCCTTACATCAAAGTCTTTTCTGCTCTCATTTTACTTGTTGTTTTACTTTGTTCTTCTTTTCTTTGTGAAACACTTTGAGTTCTATATGTCCTCTATTCCACAAGGGTTTACTATTATTATTATTACTATTATTATTGTCGTTGTTGTTGTTGCAATGTGGGTTTTCATGTTGAAAATGCCAACATTCATCAGACTTCTCACAGTAAGATTATTAGATTTATTTAACATGATTATTACAAGGATTAACACAAATATTCCAATGATTTTCACATTAATCCTACATAATTTAAAGAGTAATGAAGAAAATAAACATAATACATCCTGAAGCCTTACTTGCATTATTTGGGGTAGCTGGTAGCATAACAGTTAGGGTGTTCGCCTTGGGATCGGAAGGTCACTGGTTTGAATCCCAGAACCAGTGAAGGTATCACTGAGGTACTCATGGACAAGGTACTGTCCCCAAGCACTGCTCCCTGGGCACAGCACATGTCAGCTTCCCACTGCTCCTCCACAGATGGGTCAAATAGGTCACATTTCATTGTGATGCACTTGTGCTGCGCTGTGCTGTGGTGTTCACGATGACTGATAATCATTCGCTCACTTTCATTGCGGCCCTTATAGATTGGAAAAAGTTCACTAGTTGGTGTTAACATATGTAATTAATATAGAGACAACCTATTTTCCTCTGCATAGAAATCAAACATTAACAACTACCCCTTTAAGTCTCTTCTGGGGAGCAGTACTTGGGGATGGTACCTTGCTCATGAGTACCTCAGTGGTATCTTTAATAGTCCGAGACTTGAACTCTCATTAAGACAATACAAATATCTATAATAATGAACTTAAACCATACCAGCACATGGCATCACTTTAAAACTCTTTGAATTTCAAGATGTTTTAGTCCTGATGTCGGCACACACACACTTCCGACTCAATCTAAGACCATTGGTTTGAAAACACCTTTAGAAGTGTGTCAAGATGCACTAGAGTGAAGAGGTGACTGTGAACAGAAGCTTGCAGCAGTCCTACCATCAGTCTGGTGTAACGCTCTACAAGTGCTGTGGTCAATCTGCAACTCCTCAACTGCTTTCTGCTCTACACATCTCTCCTGAGTCCAATAAGGCAAATAACAGGTACAGAAGGAAGGGAGGGAGGCAGGGAAAGTGAAAGAAAGACAGAGTGAAGCTGACAGGCTGAGAGTAAAGTTAAATGAAACACACGGTGGACTATTGGAGGGGTGACAGAGGGTAGTGGAGAAACTAGAGTGAGAGACCTAGAGAAAAAATTTCTAGAGTTAGATGTTTAAGACAGATGTAAAGTGCGTGTGTGTAAGAGAGAGAGACGGAAGGAGCTCTGAGTAAATGACCTATGCTTCAGACATGCTGTCAAGGCTGCCACAGAAATTCCATTACAGTCTTACTTTGACTGATAGTACCTACATGCACATGAATACACACAACCACACACACACACACACACACCTGTCACATTGTGCCAGTGTCCAGCCATCTCAATCTAAATGATTTTCATTTCCATGCATCATGTATGACATCATTAATGACATAGAATGTAAGAAACATAAAATGTAAAACAGAAGACGGGGGATGAAGGGCAGTAGAAGAGGACACACACATTCCCAGAAGTGTACAGAATTTTAAAAAATGAATTTGATTTGCAAACAGATCAGCACTGAAAAATTAGATTTTATAAGACTGTGACTTGGCTAACAGTCAACCTATTTCTATAAGTTTATCCAGAAATTCAACAAACAACGAAATTGTATTTCTTTATTACAATTTAGAAAAGCATGAATTTAGGTTGAAATTTGATTCCTATGGAATATTCAACAGATTGATATTCTATATATATTACTGTTTTCAGGGAAGTAATGAAGCTCTGAAATTTCATTTCAGTTGTTTAAAGAAGGTCTTAAGTCTTAAGCTTAGAACATAATGAGGAGAGAGAGAGAGAGAGAGAGAGAGAGAGAGAGAGAGAGATTTAGCTTGAGTGGAAGTGAGTGGATGTTGGAGGTCTTCATAATGAAGCTCCAGCATTTCGTCTATCTCCCCATCATCCACCCGAAACCCCACACTGGAGCTGTTCTCTGCCCTGGTGCTGAACTGAGCTACACTATGAGTACCTGCACAAGCACTAGCACCAGCTGCGTTCTCCACCACTGTCCATGGTCCTGATCGATCACACACTATAGCTCAACTAGACTTCTCTTCTCTTTCCTTCTCTTATATCCCCTTCTTTTCTCTTCTCTTCTCCTTGATTTCCTTCTCTTCTCCTCTTTTCCTTCTATTCTCTTCTTTTCTCTTCTCTTTTTGTTTATTCTTTTTCATCTCTTCTCTTTCCTTCTGCTCTTCACTTCCCTTTGCTTCTTTTTACCTTGATTTCCTTCTCTTCTCTTTCCTTTCTACATCTAATACTTACCTGGCAAGGGTGGTACTACAATCATATAGGTAGTTCATCGAGGGCAAGGCACAGCCATTACACTGAGGCTTTTTGTTTTTTAAAATTAGGACTGTTGGTAGCATAGCAGCTTGAGCATTTGCCCTGTGATCAGAAGCCTCCCACTGCTCCTTCGTGGTTGCATTAAATGCAGAGGTCACATTTAATTGTGGTGCACTGTGTGTTGTGGTGTATATGACAATCACTCACTTTCTTTTCTTTTCTCTTATCCCTATTTTATTCACTTCTGCCCTCATCTCTGCCTGTTCTGTTTCATTCTTTTTTCATGGCTTCTCTTCCCCTTTTATTTCTTGTCTTATCTATTTTTAAATCTCTCCCCCTCTCTCTCAACACTTCTGTTTTTCCCTTATTTTGCCTCATTCCTTTACTTCACTCCACTCAGGAGCTCTTGGATTAGCAGCCAAAGCTAATGAAATGTAATTACAGGGCCTGTCGATAAGGATCGATTGTGTGAATGTTTGTGTGTGTGTGTGTGTGTGTGTGTGTGTATTTAAGTGTGTGTGGACAGCAGATAGGCCTTATTTCTGCAGGTAGTCTGCTGAGATGGCTGATAGCATTGACCTGCAAGCTCAGGGATCAGGTAGACCTGTCCAACTCTTATCAAATCAGCCAGATTACACACGCACACACACACACACACACACACACATACATCAGCAGGCCAAGCTGACATGCCAACTTTTTGTGTGTTTATGTGTGTTTGTGTCTATGTGTCTGATTGTGCGTAAAATATAATTGGTTAAATAAAGTCTTAACTCATCCATGACACACACACACACACACACACAAGCACATGAAAAGATATGGTTATATCCTGCTCAAGACATTTTCACTGAACAGTTATGTTATAACACACACACACACACACACATCAGTAAAGTAACAAAGTCTTAAAGTTTGTGATTGTGTGTGTGTGTGTGTTATAACTGTCTCTTAGAGGGTTTCTCTCTCAAACATGGTTCCTCTTAGGGTGAGCTGGGGGTTGTATTTGTGTGTGTGTGTAAGTGGCGGGTTAAACACTCCTCTTCACAGATAACGTTCTCTCAATGCTGCTCTATAAATCTCCCACCGAGGAGGTAACGTTCCATCAACGTATCAGTAATGGTCTCGTGCAGAGCAGATAACGTTGGCACAACATTGCTGTCTGTGTCTCCCACTGCGCTGATTCTTTTTGCTAAGCCTGTCTCAGATGTTCGTCTTCAGTAACCTGTTCATCTCCACTGAGCAGGTCACACACACACACATAATGAAAAGTACTTTTGGTTCATTGGCTTTGTGACAAGTTCCATAAACCATACATGACTGTAAAAGAAAAACCTATTGTAAATATTAAAACCAGTCATACAAACAGGGAGATAGAAAGAAGAGAGAGAGAGAGAGAGAGAGAGAGAGAATGATACTTGCCCACTTATTTTCATCATTAAGTTAATCTAGATACGCAGTCTCACTTCCACTACATGTAAAGGAATGCATTCTGGAGTGTGTTTGTGTGCGTGTGTGTGTGTGTGTGTGAGAGAGCCCAGGCTAAAAGCTTTCCAATTAAATGATGCTCCACAGGCCCAGCGTCTGGCCCATCTGCACCCCTGTCGCCATAGCAACTGTCAGGTAGATTTCCTGGTGGCTACCAGTGGAACTTTAATGTCTCTTCTCCACACACACACACACACACACACACAGTCTCTGTATTACTATCTTTGTGAGGTCTTTCCGTAGGCTCCGATAATGACTAGATGTATATATTATCTCCTTATTTCTAAGTTATTCTACGTTATTTCTCTTTATCTCCTTATCTCTAAGTTATTTTAAGGTTCTGTTATTCTCCTTGTTATTGTATTATTTTTTAAATTTTCTGCCTTAATTGCACAGTCAAAGAGGGGATCAGGATACATTTCACTGCATGTTGTACCTGTATAATTTGCATGTGACAAATAAAGAATCTTGAATAATTTTACACCTACACCTAATCCTAACCCTAAGCTTAACCTCAGTAACCAAATGCACATCTTTTACCTCTTTTAGTTCCTCAAATAAAACAAGCACATTTTCTATAAAGTCATTTTCCGTCATGGCGACCTCTCAAATGTCCCCACAAAACCCCAAAAAACAGATAAAAGTGATTTTAGGGGACAAAAAGCTCCCCACAATGCGATAAATACATGGACACACACACACACACAACTGTATCTCTCTCTGTATGTCTGTTTTTCTCTCAACTTTTTTGTTGTTTTAATTTTTTCCTTTCTTTCTTCTTCATCACCATCTGATTATTTCTTTTCTGCCACTGGTCTGCTCCGCACTGCCGCTGCTGTGATTCAAGTATGGGAGTAGAAATACAGTTCCATTCTGCACTAATCAATAGCTGTAATTATTCATTCTTTCTAATGCCATTGTTTCCCCTGATGCCACAGCCTACTGATTCATATATAATGTTCAGATGCTAACACAGACACACAAACACAGACACAAACTGACATGCATAGAGCGAGAGAGAGAGAGCGAGAGAGAGATTGATAATTAATAACCTCTTTAATTATAAAGGTAGGAAGGAAGAGCTCATTTCTCATCTCCGCAATTTTCCTGGGATTCTGCTTGCGTCTGTTTCCGAGTCCCACCCTGCTGCTCTCATCCTTTGTAACAGTTACATTCGTGCCAAATTACAGTTGTCTCAGTTCTTCATTCTCTCTCTCTCTCTCTCTCTCTCTCTCACACACACACACACACCCACTATGAAGTCTGCTCCCTGTGGAGTTGGCAGCCCTCTTCAGAGCACACATCCTGTCCCTTCTCTCCCTGAGGGATAAGGGCCAGCCTCCATCTGTCCTACACACACACACACACACACCATACTCACACTCTTGTACAGTCCCAGAAGGGTGGTCCATCACCACCTGTCAGATCCAGATTCTCTTCTCTCATTCCAGATTCTTCCAGATTCCACCCCTCCACACTCCCAGCCTCCCCCCACCCCCCGACACCCCCCTCGATAACTGACTCTTTTAGATCATTTATGTTCCTTAGATTGGTGAACAGACTCCAGGTTGGTTTTGCCACCTTTAATTATAAAATGTACAGTTTATGTATGTATATAAATATTTTCAAAATTACAGTTACATTTTACCACATTTTTATTCAACCCATCCAGCTACAATTTTTTTCCATTTATTTATATATTTCTTATCAAACAATACACATAGTTTTCCAATACAATAGTAGAACAATGAATATTACAAAGATATTTACAAAATATATTAATGTCTACTATCATCTGCGTAGGTAACTTATTAAGATACGCAATACCCATCTCCCTTCTATAGGCCCAACAGAACCACCAACCTATAAAAAGAAAAAAGACAAAACAAAACGCACATACAAACAAACACAAAACAACAACAACAAAAAACAGACTAATCCAGAAAGTCAATCAGGCCCAATAGACTTCAAAGATCTAAAATATGAGATGAAGGGTTGCCATAGTTTGAAAAAGTCACCAGCCCTTTGTCTAAGACTGAATTACATTTTTTTTCAAGTTTTAAGAAGAACATTAGATCTTTCAGCCAATGTGATGAGGCTGGGAGATGAGGCTTCCTCCATAAGAATCATTTTCTCAGCTCCACTTTTATGACTTTCTGTTTAACAACAGAAAGGTGCTTGGAAGGAAATGTATGGTCTTTTTGAACATTTATAATATAATAGAGATACTAACACCAGCAATGCTGATGTGTCATGTAGACTTATGCCATTCATTATCCGAACCGCTTAATCCCTACTGGGGTCGCAGAGACCGCAGGGACAGATCTTAATACTACAGGCGCGAGGCAGCAACTAATGATGGGCAGATGCCAACACAGCACAGGGCACACACCCATGCAACCACACTCTCAGTCACACCTTACAGGGCAAATTTGGATTCGCCATTCAACCTAAAGTTCATGCTTTTGGACTGTGGGAGGAAACCAGAGGACCCAGAGAAAACCCACATGAGCACAGGGAGAGCACACAAACCCCACACAGAAAGGCCCTATGGCTGACCCAGGGATCGAACCCAGGAACTTCTCACTGTGAGGCGCCAGCACTAACCATAGCACCACAGTGCCACCCATGGTGAAAGATTCTGAACTTAAATGCCCATCTCAAATGTTCTGTTTCTTATTGGGCAGTGACAAGATTTATTTCAACAATTACATCAAACATTGCGAGGCAGATTAGAGGCTGTTTCCACCAAATGCATTTTTTTGCTCTGAGAGCGGTCAAAACCTCACTTTCAGAGTGAGCTTCTTGACACTGCTCTCAGCACTCTCAGCACAAAAAGCGCCATTGGGCACTTTCACGTTCCTTCCCATTTCATGTAAACATTGTAATTTGTTTCTTTGAGATCAGCAGTTTAGCCGACAAGATTATCTTTACAATGGAGAGAATATGCATCTTGGCACTAGCAGCAGTGTTTCTAATAGATACTCACATGTCTTTGAGACATAGAGATTGGGTGCATGAGATAAACTGTGCAAGAAAACAGCTGGGACAGTACAACCAATTTATATGTCACACCCCTTCCTTGATTTTGATTGGCTAGCAAGAAAGAAGTGACATTGACGAGAGCAGAGCTGTTCTAAAAGTTGAACAATTTTTTTTTTTTTTGCTGAAGGCACTTAGCACTCTGAACACTGAAGCCCATAGGATTTAGTATTAAAAATAGGTGCTGCCAGTGGAAAGAAAATGCGTTTGATGGATACAGGCCCTTAAGTACAGAAATAGACAAAAATGCCGCCATCTTTAAACCATTCACATGTGAGTTGATAAAAACTCAGATTTACAGACAGTTATGGAGGCAAATTGAAAAAAATGTTCATCTTGTCTGCCAATGATTATGTTATTTTACACCACCAGGTTACTCGTCCACTGTTTGATCATCTCTAAGTTGGACTACTGCAGCTCTCTACTGGCTAGACTACCACTGAAGACAACTAGACCACTTCAATTGATACAGATTCTTGCACACCACACCTCTACTACGGAACCACACTACTCACATCAGATTCAAATACTTAACATGTGCCTTCAAGGCCAAGAAGGGAACTTCCTTACCTATCAGCACTGATCAAGCAGCGTGTCACTTTCCATCATCTCACAGTATCAAGCTCTGCTCACCTCAAACCAGTGATGCTAAAATGATGAGAAAGACAAATATCAAAACTTTTTGCAGTCCAGTGGTGGAAGGAACTTCCTCCTGCCATCAGAACTGCTGAGTCTGTTGCCGTCTTCAAACGTGGTCTGAGAACACACCTCTTTAAGGAGTATCTAGGGGACTAGCTACCACTCACACTTATTGTGTCGGCAATAACCCACTGACATGTACTCTGGTTGCCTGGGCACTGACTTTTCTCTGACCGGGTTTGATAAGGTGTGTAACTTAGCTGGAGGTAACTTAGTTAGATGACTGTCACTTATTTAAGTCTAGCTTTTTAGACTGAAGAAAACAAAGCACTGTTGGCTAAATGCTTTAATCAGGGATGGTGGTGGTCTAGTGGTTGGGATACTCGCCTAATAGGTTGTGGGTCCTCCAGCACCACCATCATTGGGTTCCTGAGCCACACCCTTAACCCCAGGTTGCTCCAGGGAAACTGTCCCTGAAATTAGGAAATGAAAATCGCTCTGGAGGGTCTGATACATACCATAAATGTAACTGTAAATGCAATCAAGTAAGCAGGCCTCATAAAGTTTCTATTTATCTAGACGGCAGTGGGAGGTCAAGTCTTTCTTCCATACCATCCCATAACAGCACATTATTTACTGTTTCATCAACATTTGTCACCTCTTAAAGGATGGAAAACGCATTTTGAGAAATCTTATTCACACTTCTACCTCTCTTTTGTCTCTTTCTATCTCCTGTCTTTCTCAGTACATCGCAAAAAGAATATGCGACTTGACAGCTGATAGTGTCAGATGTTTAAGAGATGAGCTATTCATTAAGTACTTTCACTGTTTTAAATTCATCAGACACACACACCAGTGTCACGCGATGGCTTACCTTCCCTAACACAACACGGTTGCCTAGCGACGTGAGGTTAGTACATGGTGTACTGTATATCCATACTATTTTAAGATGCTGGTGTTAGACAAGTTGGCGTTGGTGGCAGACTGAATCACTTTGTCCCCACTGCGCTGATTACGCCCACCGACAGACCTCAATTACAACGGCCGCACTCGCCCCGCAGAAGTGACTTACTAATGACCACAGTTAACTATAAATAAAGCCGTCAGCATCTCTAGAAATGTGGGTGTTGGTGAGAGATTTTACTGAGACAGAGACACAGAAAGAGTTGGGAGAGAGTTTACTGAGGGATAGAAAGGCAAAGAAAGAGAGATAGAGAAAATGTTTAGAAAGAGAGTTTACTGAGAGAGGCACAGAGAAAAAGGAGAGAAAGAGAGAGAGAATGTTTAGAAAGAGAGAGAGCTCTAAATGTCCAAACTTTTATTTATTTGTGCCTATATTTAGTGTGATTTAAAGTACATTGATTCTATCTACCTCCTCCTACAGGTATAATTTCATCAGATATCTCTCATTTTTTGAGGCTCTTTCTCTCTCTCATTGAACAAACACTTCACATCAGTCCATCTTGACCGTGCAGCCAAATGTTCTCCCATCAAAATATTTTGGCATTTTCCCCCAGCCCCTGTGTAAATAACATGTTTTTTTCGTGCAGCATGTGGGAGTTCGCCCAGCTTCTGTGTACCAAGGTCAGCGTGTCTCCAGCGTTGTGTGTCCTTTTATTTTTATTTTTGCTTCTGACTCCGGAAGGCTTGCCAGCGCGGAAAGCTTGTTGCGGCTGTAGCAATGGCGCTGTGCTCAGATCTGTGGCGTGTGGTGTAATGGCAGCCCACCGAGGCCCTCACCGCCAGGATTTTTGCGGCTGATAAAAATAGAGTAACCTGCCCACGGGCGCGCAGATTGATGAGGAGTGGAACAGTCGTGTCGGTGGCTGGCTGTAAGACGATTATAAATAGCCGGATCGTGGCTCGTTTCTGCCATAGGCGTGTGATATCTTTGATCAGCAGTGTAGTCTGTTACATTGTTGTGCTGGTAAATATGCTCCAGATCCCTGCGAGGGACAGACGTGTGTGTGTGTGTGTGTGTGTGCAAGAGGTGACTTCATCCTCACAGACTAAATCCTCCAGAAGTCACAGTTCACTATATTTGCAACTCACTGGGTATTCCCCATCTGGTAAGATCGATATCAAAAACCATCTACAGTGTAAACGTAGGGGGTGGTGGTGGTCTAGGTTTAGGACACTCGCCTCTGGACCAAGAGCTTGTGGGTTCGAAACGTAGCTCAGGCACTATCACCACTGGGTCCCCGAACAAGACCCTTAACCCCAAGTTGCTCTAGGGAGACTATACCTGAAATTTGGATATAGAAGTTACTCTGGTTTAGAAAGGGTGTCTGCTAAATGCTGTAAATGTAAATTTGTAAATGTAAGTCTGTGTGTGTGTGTGTGTGTCCGTGTATTAATCGCATTGTGGGGACCTTTTGTCCCCTAAAACCACTTTTATCTGTTTTTTTTTGGACTTTGTGGGGACATTTGAGAGGTCCCCATGAGGAGAAATGACTTTATAGAAAATGTGCTTGTTTTATTTGAGAAACTAAAAGAGGTAAAAGATGTGCTTTTGGTTACTGAGGTTAAGGTTAAGGTTAGTATTAGGTGTTTGGTGTAAAATTATGTACTTTAGTCATTATGCGAGTCTATGGAAAGATAGTAATACAAGACTGTGCGTGTGTGTGTGTGTGAGAGAGAGAGAGAGAGAGAGAGAGAGAGAGAGAAAGAGAGAGGGAGAGAGAGAGTTTATTAAAGTCTTAATGGTCTTTTGCTGTCATTTTTGTTGCATTTGTGTTAAATGGTTTAGATTAGGGCTAGAATCAGATTACGGGGTCACTGTTATTTTAAGGATTAGGAATAAATTTAAGCTCATATTAGGGTTAGCACTGAACTATGGTTATTAGGATGAAGGCTAAAATTCGCTAATAAATATGGCACAAATTAGG
This sequence comes from Distichodus sexfasciatus, assembly GCA_032718565.1. Taxonomy (NCBI): domain Eukaryota; kingdom Metazoa; phylum Chordata; class Actinopteri; order Characiformes; family Distichodontidae; genus Distichodus; species Distichodus sexfasciatus. The sequence goes on from JAVGVS010000002.1 coordinate 5,174,072, forward strand.
ATTATTTTATGGCTAGGGTAAAATTTTGATTACTTTATGACTAACTTTGGGATTACAATTAGATTATGTTTTATATTGTGGTAAGGCTAAATTTTTGCATTAGATAATGGTAGACTATGGGTAGGAATAGAGTTATATTATGGTTAGGATAAAGGCTGGGTTTAGTTTGTGGTTCAGATTATGGTTAATATTGATTTCATGGTTAAAGTTAGATTATCATTCAAATTAGGGTTAGTATTAATTTAACATTCATGACTGTTGTGGTTAGATTTAGTGATAAAATCAGATTATGGTATGGGCAACGTTTGAGATTAGATTGTGTTTCAGATTAAGGCTCATATTAATATCTTTAAGTAATGGTTAAATTTAGATCATGAATAGATTACAGTTAAGGTCATAACGTCATGAAAGACTATTATGTCCTTTGTCATATTTCACATTAATTTTCATATACACAACAAATACAGTTCTGGAACAAATGCAGCTTTTCTTCACAAATTTAGTCAGTTCCTGATCCTGTAATAACCCAGTAAGCACATTTTTGGCATTTTTACACTCCCAAAAGGTGTGTAATTAGTTGATGAGTTGCAGCAGGTGTGTTGGGTGTGAGGTGTGTGAGACCCTTACATTAAAATGTGCTGTGTAATGATACTCCAGGATGAAGGGAACAACCTTGTGTTGCATTGTTACATTAGAACCTGTGTTCTTCACAATTTTATACCTTCCCAGCTCTGTGACCTCATACAACTCGTCAGATAATTAGCAATCCCATCATGAGCTGAATCAGGACTTTAGCCCAGAAATATGCTAACTGCCCTTATTGTTAAGGCCTTTTTTGTTTGACAGATGAGAAAATCATATGCGATTTAAATCACAAGAAAGTGATGTGATGGCCATGTGAGAATGGGTTGTTTTTAAATTGGTCAGTCAGGTTTAATGCATCCAGAAATTCTTCCAGAAAGTCATTGATCTTGAGTTGTATTTTCAAAAGAGGCCAAGCAGATTGACAATTTTGGAATTGGTGTGCAAACTGTTGTCAGGTAATATGCTAATTCCACAATGTTGTCATAAAATGTCTTAATCCACGAATTACATGGTTCAGTTGCTGATATCTTGAATGTGTTATTAGTTTCCTGTCATGGGTAGGGTAACAATTAGGATCAAATTGCGTTTAGGGTATTGTTTTAAAATTATGTTAGACTCAGATTAACATTAGCCTTAGATCATGTTCAAGGAAAATATTATAATTAGATTTTGATTAAATTTAGGGTTAGTATTATATTATGGTTGTGCTAAAGTTTCGGATAAGATTCTTGTTATATGTAATGTTTGGTATTAGAGTGTTCAGAATAAAGATTAGGATAAGATTTCCCTTCTTATTAGGCTTTAGGCTAAGTTTTCAGAATAAAAGGTAGGTTTAGATAACCGATAAATTTAGATTATGTTCAGGATGAAGGTTCAGATTAGATTATGGTTATGTTTAGGATTAGCAAGAGATTATGCTTATAGTAGAGGTTAGGATTACATTATGCTCAGATTAATGATTAGGATTAGACTATAAACAAGTAAAGATTAGGATTACAATATAGCTAAATTGTGGCTAGATTTAGGGTTAGGATTTGATTATGTCCATGCTAAACTTTATGGACTGATTTCCTGCTCATGGATTAAGACTAGTCTTGGACTAAGTTGTAGTACCAATGGAGATTTACCATTCAAACTCAAAACTAGTCTTGGACTAGGCTTAATCCTCGATTGAGAAATTGGCCAAAAAATATATTATGGCTAGGTTTAGCATTAGTAATAGATCATGTTCATGGTAAAAGAAATGAAAAAGATTATGGTTAGGGTAAGGGTAAGGATTAGGATTAGAATATGTTTGCATTTAGGACTGGTATTAGATTACTGTTAGGTTTTATGTAATCAGTGTCACAAATACTTTATGTCTGTTCTATAGACAGTGTCCTTATTTTTTGGAGTTCCAGTGCTGCTATGTTCCTACAGGCCTTTGTAGGAGTAACATAGCGTATCACATATCATTTTGGAGCAGTATTACACTCTCGAAGTATCACGCTGCTATTTCTGATTTTTCATATGCATTTCGACACCCCATCAGAACCTGTTGTCTTTCCGCTGCTGCCTTTGTTGCCGTCCAAATCCCTGTGCAGGCGGTACTCTTCCGGCATGTTTTCCTCCAGATCTGGCCGGCTTACTTTCCAATCGCGCAGAGGGACCGAGAAAAATGAATCGTATCATATCTCAAACCCCCAGGGCTGAAACGGCTCTGACTCTCTCTCTCTCCCTCAGTCTCACTCCATTCAGCGCCTGTTTATGGCGATGGAACCTGCCGACATACATCTACCCACAGCTCCCTGCCTACCCCGCTCCAAAACACAGCCCGCGAGGAGAGTCATTGATTATTATTAGCGTGAAGTGTGAGATTCTGTCATTTTGAGGCTCCGTAAGACACTCGCCACAACAGGTCCAGGCTACAGCGATTAAGGCAAAATGGATTAAGGCTTCCTGGCATATTCCAAGCCTGGCCTCATAGAAGAAGAAGAGCACAACATCTGCAGGGGCTTAAAGATGCCACAGAAAGTGCTGGAAACTGTGGGGAGGGAGGGAGAGAGAGAGAAATAAGTGACAGTGCTTGAAATGCTTGAAATGAAGAACATTTGCTTGTTGAAGAGTTATACATCTTTGAATTTGGGTGTTTGGCAGTAACAGGGAGTTAGGCCAGTGATCAGAAGGTTGCTGGTTCGAATCCCGGACCGGTGAAGGTACCACTGAGGTGCTCATAAGCAAGGTGCCGTCTCTAAGCACTACTCCCTGAGCTCTGCCCATCAGCTGCCCACTGCTCCTTCAGGGATGGGTCAGATGCAGAGGTCACATTTCGTTGTGGTGCACTGTGTGCTGTGCTGTGGTGTGTTTACAATGACAGTTAAATTCACTGTTGCAATGTTAATCCTCTCCCAGCTGCTCTTCCACCTCCTCCTCTTTAAGTGACTGCCTTTCTGTCAATACCCGGCCTAATCAGCTAGACAGGGAAGTTTGATTTTTGGCTAAGTGAGCTTATCCCTGTCCTCAAACCTAAAACATAAACCCCAAAATTGGATCTCTCTCCTGCCAAGAAGACAACCCCACTCCTTCCTTGAACTCGCTGCCTCTCTCTCTCTCTCTCTCTCTCTCTCTCCCTCTCTCTGAACACGTCAATTTAGATAGTTTGTAGATTGAAAATGGCCGTGGAACAGGAAGTGACGTTTTGTCTGTGCAGTGAACGATGGCAGCGCTAGCATACTCTCTCTCTCCCTCTCTCTTTCCCTCTCTCTCACACTCTCTGCTTAACTGACAGTGCGCATGTAACAGATATGATGTTTTGTTGGGTTGGGTAATATCACAAAGGTGATATTAACCAGAATATACTTTCTACTTTTGATAGTACTTTGCATATTTTCCGTCAGCTTCTTTCTTCTTAACATTTCCCTGCTAGCAGTTAATGCATGTAGAAAGGAGGGTCGTAGGCATTTTTGACCACCAATGGTGAAGCTGAAAGGTCAGCCCCACCCACACCACATCTGATTGGTTGAACTGCCTGAATTAATGGGTTAAAGTTCAATTCAGTAGAACTCTGTACTAAATTACTATGCAAAAGTACTTTGTTCCGGAAAGTTGTAATGACAGGGAATATTTTATTTTTCAAGCCTTTGTGATCTCACCTTTACACTGAATAATACTGTAATGCTGTATTTTGTGCCACTGTACTTTCATGCTACTTTCATTCATTCACGTTCGAAGAAACCTAACTGTGCCATTGTTATGTCATTGTAAGTATTAAATCCTAAGCAACATTTTTTGTAAGGTTACCATCAAGTGTTCTTTTTTGGCTTTCTTTATATGGCTGGATACAAACTTTAGAAACTCGTGGGTAGAAATGAGGACTGTAGAAGCAATGCTTTTCTTTGTTTAATGTGAATGAAGCAGGTAATAATTATTAAGGTATTAATTTCATCTCAGACGAACTCACCTGGACCACCAACACCACCTCCATCACCAAAAAGGCCCAGCAGCTTCAGCCTCCACTTCCTGAGACGGCTGAAGCGAGCCAACCTCCCTCCTCTCACCCTCACCGTGTTCTACAGGGGCATCATAGAGAGTGTCCTGACCAGCTGCAGCCCCATCTGGATTGGTAACAACACTGTTGCTGATCACAGACGGCTATAAAGTATTGTCAAAGTAGCTGGCAACATCATTGGAGCATCTCTCCCCCCGCTGCAGGACATCTTTCACAAACGCTGCATCAGGAGGGCCTCCTGCATCGTGCTTGACCCTTCACATCCTTCACATGGACTTTTTACACTCCTCCCATCTGGCAGACGCTATCGCAGCATCAGGACTCGATCCACCAGAATGCGTGATAGCTTTTTCCCACAAGCCATCAGACTCTTGAACACACTTCCACACTTCCACACACACCCCCACCCCACACCCGGACTGTGAACTGACTCTGTTGCACCTCTGCACTTTACACATCACTGTCGCTATGATGCACATGCTGCTATACGGATGATCTCATTCATGTTGCACTGAAACTGTCTCTGGAACGATGTTTAAGAATAATGTTTATGTTTACAAACTGTACAGTATTGTCACTTCAAACTGCTGCTGATCTGGCATACACTTAATGCCAGACGGTCGAAATGACTGCTGCCACAATATTTGCTACAATATTTGCACAATTTCTGCACTACTGCTACATATTTGCACAACTATTGAACACTGAACAATGTACATATCACTGGTCACCTTCTAACTAACTGTATCTGCACAAATTATTGAAAGTATTACACAGACTCTAGTTCTCCACTGCTGTTAAAATATCTGCACATACTTAATCCAATTTGAATGTTAGAGACACTGTCTAGACTGTGTATAGAATTTTTCATATTGAAACTGTTACTGACCTCATGCATATTCAGTGTAAAAGTCAATTCCAAGACCATAGTTGTAGTTTGAATACTGCATTAATTGTCTCTCTTTCTACTTCTAGTTTAAAGTTTTATATTTAATACTCCATTTCTAGTTTAAAGTGTATATTTTATATTCTATTAATATATTGTTGTTCTATGCACCCTGTTGTTCTTTGTTCCCTGTTCTTTGTTGTTTGCACTGTTAAAACTGGAGCCATGTCGTCTCGTCTCGTCTCGTCTCGTCTCGTCTTTCTGTATATCTGTACAGTATATGGCAGAGATAACAATAAAGTTTACTTTGACGTTGTAACTCATAACCATCCTCCTATAATCTTCCTGAATCTTTGATATTTTTTTTGCATTTGAAAAGCAACACAATTTTGATTTCTTTTTATTTGTTCTGTTTACTCAAATAACAGACATCTACAAAAGTTTGGATGAGGTCAGCTGTTTTTAAATGAGCTGTGCATCTCAAACATGACAGTTGTTTGTGTTTGTGTATCTGCTACTCTCTCTGTCTTTGCATGCCTATCTGTCTCTCTCCATTCATCTCATTCAGTGTCTGTCTCTTCCTCTCCCTCTCTTTCTCTCGCTCTCTCTGGCTGCATATGTGTGTTTATGTCTCTTTATCTTTCTTTGCAGCTTTCCCTCTGTGTATCTCTCACTCCCACTCTCTCTCTCTCTCTCTCTCCTATTCTCTGTTTGCCTTTGAGTGTGTACAATTTTTGTAAGCACTTTCACCAGTTCACAGAAGTCCTGTACTTTTCCACTCACGATTCTGTTCCTTAACCACAAGAACAAATCATGTAAAAAGCACCCATCTGAACACTCCAAGGGAAGCTGGCAGAAACACAGGCTGGATGTCTGTGGGTCTGGAGTTCTGAGGGTCTGTTCATGGTAGCACACTCCTTTTTGCGCATCTACGTTGCTCAGCAACAGCTTAATGAGGAACTAAAAGTTGGTGCCCCTCCCCTTTCCGTTTCTGTGGCTCTGAGTTTTAAACCTGAACCTCCCCATCACCAAATCAGTCCTAAGCAGATTTCATCAGTCACCTCTGGGTGGCGCTGGACCAAACAGTGGGAATAGAAGGGAATAGAAGAACTTTTTTACATACACCATCTGTCGGTGATATACACTTGTTTTAGACATTACTGCCTCTTCATTTCTGATTTCTTACATAAGTAGATTTTTAAAAAATTGAACTATACATGTTGTTCTGTGTGTTTCTATATTTTAAAAGTACCTTCAGTCATTCATAAACATTGACATTTACCCCAGTAGAATCAACTTACACACAATATGTGACATACATATTATATTATATTATATTATATTATATTATATTATATTATATTATATTATATTATATTATATTATATTAGAAAAAAAACTGTAAAAGGAAAAATAAAAGGTTTCAAAATGGCATTATATATTGTATTCTTTCTTTACCCAGCAAAACAGACAGTAGCTGGGTGAGAAATGCACAGGGCTAAATCACACACACACACACACACACACACACACACACACACACACACAGTGTGAGAGAGGTAATGTTCCATCTCTCAGACTAATGTGACAATCGCAGCTCTTCCATTCCTCATTAGCGTTAAACCAGCCTGACTGCCAAACGCCCTAGTCTGGAGACGAATGAGCAAGGAGACATATCTCTCTCTCTCTTCCTCTCTCTCTCTCCTAAGCTCCTACATTTACCAATCTAGCTATGTAGCAGACAGACACCCCTCACTCATCTTTCCTCTCTTCCTCTCGCTCTTCCTCTCTCTCCCTCTCTCTCTCTCTCTCTCTCTCTCTCTCTCTCTCTCTGTCTCTCTCTCTCGCTCTCTCGCTCTCTCTCTCTTTCTACCGTTAAGTGCAGTGGCATTTGGGAAATGAAGGCAGTAGGATCCCCTGCTTAATTTCCTCACCACGCTGCGTCGCCACTCGCAGCTGTGGAGATGTCATATCTAATAGGGAGGCATCTGGGGCCAGAAATCGGCCGTCGTCTCCCTCCCACCTTACTCTGTGGGAGGCGTCTCAGGCCTGCTGTTAAGGTGAGCGATGTGGCTGCTTAACACATGAAAGTTCGGCCTGGTGCAATATAAGCCAGCATTAGAGATCTTCCTTCCTTGACTATGAGTTGTGTACGCTATCATCCGCTGGATAAACATTCTGTATGTCAAAAGCATTTACCTAGAATTGCTCAAAAAGGTATCACTGTGTCTTTTAACACGTGTGAGCAGCACAAATACCCTCAGAATGTGATTGTAGTTATTGTGGTTAGCGATAAAATGGCTTTGGTTTTAATTTTTCTTTGAGATGTGAAAAATTGATACTTGATTATATAAAACTGTTGTATTCACTACAGTTATTTAGTTTACCAATAGATATATTAAATACCCCAGGACCAAACAAATAAAAGCAAGTACATCCCATCTGTGGTGTATATGAGTTCAAATAGCATCACTCTGTGGTGATTGATGGTAATGATAATGTGTGTGCACATGGCTCACCTTGAGGCTAGATTTCCAGTCTCATCATTGCACTGTGAATCCTTCACTAATCTGGGCAGATGAGATCATTGCCCCAGCTGATTAGTGTCATAGCACCATATGGACAGAGAGGGAGAGAGAGAGAGAGAGAGAACCAAAGGAGAAAGATATAGAGGAGAATGTGGGGTTACAGTGAGTCTCGGAGGACAAGAGTTGTGTGTGTGTGTGTGTGTGTGTGTCCGTGTATTAATCGCATTGTGGGGACCTTTTGTCCCCTAAATCACTATCTGGTTTTGGGCTTTGTGGGGGACATTTAAGAGGGTCCCCCATGAGGAGAAATGACTTTATATAGAAAATATGCTTTGTTTTATTTGAGAAACTAAAAGGTAGATGTGCTTTTGGTTACTGAGGTTAAAAGTTAGGGTTAGGATTAGGTGTAGGTGTAAATTATGTACTTTAGTCATTATAGGGAGCCTATGGAAAACCTCACAAAGATAGTAATACAAGACTGTGTGTGTGTGTGTGTGTGTGTGTGTGCTTGTGGGATGTGATTTTGTTTGATGCAGTAATATGATCAGAGCTCTGGTTAAACACTTCATGCCTGACACATTTCTTACTGCACTGTCCACAGAGTCACACAAGCATCACAATTACATGTGAAAAGAAGAAATGAAAAGTTCAAAGTCAGACTACAATCAGTTATTGAACGGCTGGTGAAAAAATGTAAAAAAAAAAAAGGTTAGAGAAGAGGAGGTTGTCGGTTCAGAACCCTTGAGTAAAAGAGTATTTGAGATGACTGTCCTTGTAATTTGAAAATGTCTTTCTTTTAGAAGCATCTTATAGCATAGCCATAAACAATTTAAATGAATTTATTTACAATTTTATTTAGACTTACCCACAGTATAACATTTTTTTCCCATATCATGCTTTTCACCTACTTCTACTTGCATTAGACACACTGAGTCTACTCTTAACATCATTTAACCTAAACTTTAGAAAGGGCAGTTGGTAGTGTAACAGTTAGCGAGTTACCCCTGTGATCGTAAGGTTGCCGGCAGAGTCCTGAACCGGACTATTTTTTAAAATTCCACTCTTGCAGAATTTTTCACCATTACCGCCCACCCCCACTTCCTGTCTCTATCACTCCCACCCATTCCCTCAATAATTGCATCCAACCACTCCCGCAGACGAAACAAGTGCGTATATCATTGAATGTTTTATTTCAGTAGAACAAGAACAGAAAAGGGGTGGCACGGTGGCACAGTGGTTAGTGCTGCCACTTCACAGTGAGAAAGATCCGGGGATCTAGCCTGTGGTCTAGGGCCTTTCTGTTTGGAGTTTGCATGCTTTCCATGCAGCTTTCTCCGGGTACTCCGGTTTCCTTCCACAGTCCACAAGCATGCACTATATGTTAACTGGCGACTCTGAATTGGTCCCGTGAAAATGGCAGTGTGATTGTGTAAGTGTGTGTGCCCTCCGGTGTGTCGGCGCCTGCTCAGAGTTGGTCCCTGTCTTGCGCCTGTAGTTTCTTAGGCTCTGGTCCCCGCGGCCATAGTTGCAATTGAGCAGTTCGGTTAATGCATGAATGAATAAAGACCTCAGCTTTGATTCAGTTCACATGCAAACTGAAGCAAAAAATAAATCAGACATGCAAATATCTGTTATTATGCAGTTTATTTTAAAAAATAAGACACAAATTAGCCATTTTAAAAGCTTTCCATCTAATTTTCCAATCTTTAGTTTCATACTCTCCAGCCTTAATTTTATTAGCAAGATCAGTTATTAGCCAACAACTCACTGTCTAATTTTAACCTTAAAACCGCCCACTCCTGAGAGATTTGCATTGGGTCCTGATGCAGGGCTTGAGTTGCCGGTCCTGGCCAGGTAAAGGTACCACTGGGGTACTCATGAGCAAGGTACCATCCCCAAGCACTGCTTCCCGGACACTACCCATATCAACTACCCTGCTCCTTCTAGATATAGCTCAAATGCAGAGGTCACATTTTGTTGTGGTGCACTGTGTGGTGTTCTGTGCTGTGGTGTGTTCAGAATGACAATGGTGGCGATTGGCCAGGTCGCAGTAGTTGGCCCTGGACCCTCCTCCTGGGGGGCGGGGCTGGGGGGCCGGGGACCCCTCCGATGGGGATGGGCTGCATCCTGGTCATTGGGGGCCTATGCTCTGCTTGACTTGCAGGTGAGGGAGTTGCAGATGGGACTGAGGGAGCTCGCCAGTCATAACCTCTTTGCAGATGTGCTTCATATATAGAGCCACTCGGCCATGCTGGTGCCTTGTGACTCTTCTTTAGGGTTGGGGGTGGCTGTCTCGGGGCAGATGTCGGGGCCTTTTGCCCGTGGAGGCCGGCTGGGGGTTTGACTACCTGTTCACCACCTTCTCCTAGTTCAGGCCGGGGAAGGCGCTGCACTACACCCGTCAGTATCAAATACCACCACTTCCAATTGACAAACCAGTTCACACACACACACACACACACACAGTCTTGTATTACTATCTTTGTGAGGTCCTTCCATAGACTCCCATAATAACTAAAGTACATAATTTTACACCTACACCTAATCCTAACCCTAACCTTAACCTCAGTAACTAAAAGCACATCTTTTACCTCTTTTAGTTTCTCAAATAAAACAAGCACATTTTCTATAAAGTCGTTTTTCCTCATGGGGACCTCTCAAATGTCCCCACAAAGCCCCAAAAAACAGATAAAAGTGATTTTAGGGGACAAAAGGTCCCGACAATGCGATAAATACATGTCCACACACACACACACAGGGTGCTAGTGGAGTATGTTTAGCGGTGCTTGTGTATTGATATAGGGGCCATGTAGTGGAACTACGTGGGAACCCCTATTGGAATCGTGTTGATTTTTTTATTTATTTTTTTTGTAATTCTGCCTTAAAACTCGTTGTGGAGAGAAAACTGTAAGACCTACAGCTTTGAAATTTGGCAGGTAGGTCCGGTACCCCACCCACTACTCAGGCAAAAAAAAAACTGCACCAAAATAAGCTATTTTGCGTTTTTCTAAAAAAATTAGCATTTTGCCTAATAACTTTTGAACCGTAGCTCAATTCTCCAAAAATCTTATACTATCTTATTCCTTGGGTCAAAGACAAATCTTCTATCCCATCATCCATCACATCTATTTCTGCCATATTTGATTTTTTCGCTAAATTTGCATAATATCTTTAAGCATCTATAGCGAACTAGACCCCTGGATTTTGTCGAAATCTGCATGCAACTGGTATCATTTGGATCCCATGCTCTTCTTTAATTATTATTGAGCACATTTTTAATTTGCTTTTTCATATTTCTGTAATATGCAAATAAATGTGGTGACTGCATAGGACTGCAACACCACACACCGAGTGTCATAGAAATCCGGCTCTGGGTGGGCTACAGCTTTGAAATTTGGCAGGTAGGTCCAGGACCCCACCCACTACTCAGGCAAAAAAAATTGCGCCACTCTGCCAGTTGGTGCCTGTATAATAAGCTATTTTGCATTTTGCCTAATAACTTTTGAACTGTAGCTCCAATTCTCAAAAATTTTATATCTTCCTAATCCTTGGGTCATTACGAATCTTTACAGACCCCTGCAATCTATTTCCGCCATATTGGATTTCTCGCAAATTTGCGTAATATGCTAAACCTTTTGTGGAGCAAAAACTGTAAGACCTACAGCTTTGGAATTTGACTGTTAGGTCAGAAACCCCACCCACTACTCAGGCAAAAAAATTGCACCACTCTGCCAGTTGGTGGCGCTATAATAAGCTATTTTGCGTTTTGCCTAATAACTTCTGAACCATAGCTTCGATTCTCAAAAATCTTATACCATCTTACTTCTTGGGTCAAGACGAAACTTTATAGACCCTCGCATCTATTTCCGCCATATTGGATTTCTCGCTAATTTGCATAATATGCAAAACCATCTCTTGCGAACTAGACCCTGGATTTTTATCCAATCTGCATGCAACTGATATCATTTGAATCCCAAGACACTCTTCTTTAATTGTTATTGAGCACATTTTTAATTTAGGTCTTCATTTCGCTGTAATATGCAAATAAATGTGGTGGGCTTGGCATAGGACTGCAATGCCACACACTGAGTGTCATAGAAATCCGGCTCTGGGTGGGCTACAGCTTTGAAATTTGGCAGGTTGGTCTGGTACCCCTCCCACTACTCAGGCAAACAAAAATTGCACCACTCTGCCAGTTGGTGGCCGTATAATAAGCTATTTTGTGTTTTGCCTAATGAGTTTTGAACCGTAGCACTCTAGATAAAAGGATGAAACTTGTCATTTTTCAACATCTGTACACTTCGATTCCTCAAAAACTGATAAGGGTGCAAACTGCATGACCCCCATAATCACTGCTTGCAGTTATATTTTGTTTTGTTTCTTTCTTTTTGTTTGTTTGGTTGTTTTTTGTTTGTTTTTTATTTGTTTTGTTTTTGACATTGTTGTGGTTGTTGTTGTCCTTGTTGTTGTGTTGTTTCTCTCTTACATGTTCACTGTTCATACAATGGGACAGGACAAGGGGGAAAAAGAAAAAGAAAAAAAGAACACTCTAGCTGAAGATGAGAATTTGGATATCCTGTGTTTTTCATTAAACACACACACATTGTTCTGTCAGTGTACCATCTGGGCTGCCAGATAATACACTCTACATGATGCATTCATGTCTGTGTTTGTGTGTAAGCACACACACATCTGGGCATGTATGTGTATTAATTAACGTGCTGCAGGGCTCGATGGGACAGGATGTGAATCTAACCCCTGCAGCACCTGTGGAATCCTCTCACATATACACACACATACATACACACACACACACCTCTATGCCATGGTAATTATTACCCCCACTACCACACTAAAATCTTTCCCCACCTGGTGTGCACTGCTGAAATGCCTCCACCCCCCATTGAGCTCCCAGTGCTAACTAACGAAGGTTCCTACAGCATAATTATGGATCCTCACTTTCAGCTGTGAACCATTTAACAACACACGATAGAGTGATACAAAAAGGTTCTTGCACTCTAACACTAATTAATGGCTGTATCTTGTATCTTACAGGGCTGTATCCAATGTGGAACAACTGAAAGCTGGGAGACACAGCCAGATGCTTAGACTCTGCTTGTTACTAGCGGTGTAATTATACGTTGATCTGTCTCCATACTTCAATCTAATGATCAGCAAGACCAAAGCATTAGTCCAAAATGAAAACATCAGTCTGACATCATACCTTTTGTAAAAAACTGAATATTGCTCATCTGTTAAAGTGATGATTGGTTTTCATTGAAATGTCTGGTTGAGTTCAGGAATACAGATTTCATTTCATTTCATGAACCTCTTAATCCCTATAGTGACCAGAGCCTATCCCGGGACTATGGGCGTAAGGTGGGGACCAACAGTAGGCGAGTTCCAACACAATGCGGGGCACACACACTCACTGTTGAAATTAGATTTTTTTAAGATGTTATTTTAATAATAAAGAATTTAGCATATACATATGGGTGTGGAATTATAACATTGTTTTAGTTAAAAAACAGTATTTAAGTCAAACATTTCCTTAAGCATAACTGAATAATATCAGTCATGTATTCAGACATTTTTAAATGCATTATTTTCTGTTTTCTGTTTAAAAAAGACTCAGAGACTGTGTTGGATTTGTATTGTATTGACAGATATCCAAATGTATGATATCTGTATCGTATCGGACATAAAAAAGTGGTATCGTGTCATGTTGAGTCCTGTGCATTTGTATAATGGTCTAACATTAAGAGTTATAACTTTAAGAGTTATAAAGCATCAACAACACCAAATCCTGTGTCAGTTCCAAAGACTCGGAAGTTAGCAAGCTAACTTTCAACCTTTCTGTCATCAGATCTATATGTGTAAGTGGCTGCACAGTGGGGCTGAGAGTTAAACAGAGAAAAGCTAGGGGTATTTCTTTTCATTTTTTCCCCTCTTCTTTTTGTTCTAGAGGGGATATTGAATCTCTGAGAGCCTTGAATTCACGCTGAGTTAAAATTGCACTGCTGAACACAAAGCAGAAAATGTCAGAATGTCACACACTTGCGACGCGACGTGCACACGTTTGCCCTCACCAGGCAGTGTGTTAGTGTTCTCAGGCGTGTTATATTTTATCATGAGTGCGCCGCGCCGGGGTCGACTCGCCGATAAGGTGAGAGTCGCCTTGCTGCCGCAGAAAGGCCATTAAATTAATTTGTTGGTGGAGGCTCTGGTCTCGGGGACCATCAGGTGAGGACATGACAGATCTGAAATTTCTGCGGCAGAGCACTCAAATGCACAGATAATGCATTTCACCCTCTGTCACACACACACTCAAATGCACACACATCCTTTAACGGCAAAGTACCATGCTACTTCCTGATAACCCCAGTATCTGTAACCGTCCGCTGCATTCTCCATCTGCACCTTTGCCGTTTTTGAAATACACAAAGTGCAGCGGAAATAAAAGCCATCAAATGTCATCATGTGCCATTTGTGAGCGTTTGTGTCATGCGATAACATGCATATAAACACACCCACCGTCTGATGTTATTAAAAGCTGTTTCTGTATAGAAAAGTAGGCTGAGCGTCTGTCTGTTGAATGTTAAATCTTTTGTAATGCAGAAGAAACAAAACCACATAAATCTGGTATTGACGATAAGCATTTCTGTTCATCTAGCTTTAGTTTTTGTGTGAAAACTTTGAGGAATAAAGAAATTTGCCATGGTTCTGCTAATGATGAGCAGAATAGAAAGGGCGTATGGGGATATGTGGCACCATGGTTATGTTACTGAGAGGGGCATGAGATTAGGGGGATTTGGCACCATGGCTATGTTACGTTTCCCTGGGGCTTTCCCAAACTAGTTACTTCGCCCTCACCCTACTCACATCCACTCAATTTATGCAGTGAGGCTATAAGGAAAGCTAGTGGATGTGAGTAGGAAGAAGGCAAAGTAACTAGTTTGGGAAAGCACGAGTTTGTAACTTGAGTCTGTCTGGTTGGATGCTTGATTTTATACTTGGCAGTAGGTCAGAATTAAAATATCTCAATTCGATCATTAAGAGGCAGGTCCCAATAGTTTTGTCCATGTTGTGTATTTGTGTGTGTGTTCTTGCTCAGGTCTATGTTGCTGCTGCTTTCTTTATTACTGATCTCTTTCTTATATCTTCGCTAGAGATGCAACGGTTTTGAGTACACCCTGTTCGGTTCGGTACACCCAGGTGAACCGCGAGGTCGTTGTGCACGCATTCTCAGGGAGTAAAGTTCTCTGACAGATTTCCACCTGCTGCACTCTAGCTGTGACGGATTTCCGTCATTCGATCACAAAGGCATATTTGAGAAAAAAAGCAGATAAATGAGAATTAAAATGCAAGTAGAAGTGGGTGCACATCGCAAACTTATTAAATGGTGATTATGAAGGCTCTCTGGTCAACTGTGTAAACATGCAGAGTGTGATTGAGAGTGTGCAGCTCTCACTAAAACACTCTTGTTCAGTCAAATCTCCCCTTTATTACAGACTAAACTCATATTTTAGCTGAAAAATAACAACAACCAGCATTCTACTCACAACTGGGCAGATGGTGGCATAATGGTAGAGTGTTCGCCCTGTGATCAGAAGGTCGCAGGTTCGAATCCAGGACCGGTAAAGTTACCACTGAGGTACTCATGAGCAAGGTACCGTCCCCAAGCACTGCTCACTGGGCGCTGCCCTTGCTAGCTGCCCACTGCTCCTTCATGGATGGGTCAAATTCAAAGGTCACATTTCGTTGTTGGGCTGCGGTGTGTCCACAATGACAAATAATCACTCACTTTCAACACAGTCATGTATTGATATTTTGTAGTGTTTATTCTATTATTGTAACATGGCAATGAGTAGTGCACAGGGGATTGTGGGAAATGTAGTTCTCTCCCAGAAACGCCAAAAGCAGCTCATTTTATAGGCCAAAAGGAGTCCTAATGGGCTCAAAACTACTTTGAAAATTGCAAGTTTTGGGCAATTTTGAACCAATTTGGACTCATTTTACTAAACTAGGTGAGAAAGAGAACAAGAGATATCAGGAAAAGATGGCAGAGTAGGAATAACAAAAAAGGGTGAGAGAGAGAGAGACCACAGAGGACAAGATTTGGGTCAAAAGCTGCAGACAGAGGGAGAGATGAGAAACGGGGGAAAGAAAATGGGAAAGACGAGCATGATTCTTTAGTCTCGACTGTGAGACAAAGCTGGTGGCATGAACAATGTCTCACACGCCCTTCACCCAAATCTTTTATTAATCTCTGCCTTAATATGATCTTGTAAGAATGATGAGAGAGAGAGAGAGAGAGAGAGAGAGAGAGACAGAAATGAAGAAAGGAGAGAAAAAGGCGACACAGGACGAGAGAAGATGTCAGCTTTGTTTAGAGTGCGGATGATGAAAGGTTAAAAAGTCTGATAGATCCCTCTTTGTGTGTGTTTGTGTGTGTGTGTGTGTGTGCGTTTGTGTGTGTGTGTTTGTGTGTGTGCCAGGACTAATAACACCCTGCTCCTTTGAAGACACACAAAGTGTTCATTCATCCTAAAGACTCTTAGTTCTGCACAGGTTTGCCCATGTCACCCATTAAACACAGAGTGGAAATAAGTTCCAGCAAGAGAAACAAGACACTACGAGAGAGAGAGAGAAGGAGAGAAAGAGAAATGGAAAGTGGAAAAATAAAGAAAGGTGTCATGTAGTGAAAAAGAATCTGTGTGTTTATGTGTGTGAAATGAGTGAGAGACAGAGAGAGAGAAGGTGAGAGAAAGAGAATCAGATTGAAAAAGAGAGAGAGCTTGAGAGTCGGAGAGAGTGACAGACGCATATACAGAGTAATAAAGCGTGAGTGAGGGTGTGTGAGAGAGATAGAGAGAGTGACTCTGCTTTCTGTTTTATGATCATTATCTCATTATTTTCTTTATTCGTTTTCTGTCTAAATGATGACTGTAAACAAACCATTAGTAAGAGATTGTACAGCACGAGTGGAATGTCTTTCTCTAGTTACTAATACAGCAGTGCTGCCTGTCACTGACTCAATAGCTGCTCTCAAGATCAGCACATTAACTCAAACAGACTAATTACCTCTTTGTGTGTGGGTGCATGTCTGAGTATACAGAAGTGTAAGAGTATGTAGTTTTTAAGTGCATGATGCCTATCAAGTCAATCTGGTAAAGGTACTATAAGTAGAATTATTCATCAGCAACAATATTTTCAAAAAGACAATGGGTCTCATTAACCACTTTTTATGATCAGTTTGTTATTAAGAAGGTTAAGACACTTAAATAGTATGATATTATATAACTCTAGAATTAATGAAAACCCAATTAGCCAAAACTTTGCACAAACATGAATGTAAGAATAATAATAATAATAATAATAATAATAACCTAAAATCCCCCCAAAAGAAGGACCCTGTTTCAGTTTACATTTACGCTATTCATTCAGAGTGACTTCCATTTTCCTAATTTCAGGGACAGTCTTTCTAGAGCAACATAAGAACCCAAGGATGGTATTGCTGGAGGAAGGATTGAATCGATGAATCCGCTTGAGTAACCACTAGACCAGCACCACTACCAGTTGCCTCCTCAGATACTACTTCTGTGTTTTTTCTACTCCTGGTGGGTCCATGTTGATGCCAATAGACCAAAAACATTATGCCTCCTGCAGTTCAGACTTGGTATTCCATCTTAATCTAAACTGGGGGCTGCTGTGTGTGTGCGTGATGGAGACTGCACCATACTTCAGATGGGATGGAAGAATGTGGTCCTGACTCTCCATGAGCATAAAAGAACTCTGGCCATCTTTTTAAAAGAGTCATGGTAGAAACCACTATGTCCTTCTAAAATGACGCACCATAACACTCCTAATAATCTCCTATCTCTAACTGGTGAGTTCTCTCCTGACAGTTCACTGTCTTAGTTACTGTGTGGTGAGTGTAACTGTGCAGAGTAGGCTCTGGAGTTTCATCCAGGTGGAACTGCACATTGGTGCTGGTCGAAGTAAACAAACAATATCCAAGTGCTTTAGGTGACTAGAAAGGCATAATAAAAATTCATGTTCATTCATTCTAACATATGTTTGCAGTTTTTGGTTTTTAATATTCTTAAGGTTTATTATTGTTGAAATTTAGCTAAATTGTTGCATGTGCAAGTAGGAAAAATGAATATTATCTCAAATTAAGTGTTATTTTGAGTTTCCAAATAAAAACCACTGACTTCATTATTCACTGCTCCGGCCTGTGTCTTGCCTTCCCAGTTACCTTCTTTTTTTTTACTTCATGCACTTTTTTTCTTTTTTGAGGGTAACAATGGCAGGCCCAGTTGTTGCACAGTGACAGTAACTTTATAGCGCAGAAGATTCCAACTCTAGTTATACACCTCCCATCTCTCTCTCCCTCTCTCTCTCTCTCTTTCTTGACTTGACATGTTTCAGCTGTTGCATATACACTTGACACTGCTGAGACATTTCCTTACACTATTTTTCCCATTCTCCCATTTCTTTCTAACTTTTAGCAATTCTTTACCCCCTCACTCTCTCTCTCTCTCTATCTCTCTCAGCATGCACTCAATATTCTATTCTAATTGGAAGAGAAAGTTTTCCTGAGTTTCTCTCTTCTGTGTATAGAGTATAGAGCAGGATGCTGCTCAGATTCAAGTTGTTTATGTACCATCTAATCCAACTGATTAGATAATGAACGGTGTTGGATTGGGTTTGCAATAGTGCAGAAATACCACATCAGTGTGCAGAGCAGGGGTCTGCTTGTAAAGGGAATGATAGATGTCAGGGATGGTGTGCTGAAGAGAATGTGTTCTCATGCTTTTGAAGTAAAGGTGAAGAGTGAAAATCATGCTATTTCACAAACTCAACATGTAAAGATGAGCAGTTTCTATAAATATAGTTCAAAATATTTACTTGTCACAATCTTTAGTGTCAAAACATGAAACACGTGCAAAACAGATGTTCAAATTAGAATGACCAGTTAAAATCCCACTCTTGGCTCTCTCTTTCTCTCACTTCCATCTGAACAGAATGATTAATGAGTAGGCATGTCAAAAGGCCTTGATTAATGTCTTTCGGCACACCACACTACACACACACACACAACATTGTTAAAGGACCAAAACTGTCCATATTGTCAGGGATGACAGTGCACATGATATCTGCCATTCATATAGACCTACATTTATTTAAAATAAAAAAGTAATGCTGTAAAAATATGGTGGGCTTGGTAGTGCAGTGGTTAGCGCTGCCATCTCGCAGTGAGATGGTCCTTAGTTCGATCCCCGGGTCCGCCGTGGGGCCTTACTATGTGGAGTTTGCATACTTTCCCTGTGTTCACGTGGGTTTCCTCCGGGTGCTCTGGTTTCCTCTCACAATCTAAAAGCATGCACTGTAGGTTAATTGGCGATTCTAAATCGACCCTGTAAGGTGTGTATGTGAGCGTGATTGTGTGTCTGTGTGTGCCATGTGGTGTGTTGGCGCCTGCCCAGGGTTGTTTCCCACCAAGTGCCTATAAGTTTCTGGGGTAGGCTCCGGTCCCCTCCAGACCCCAGTTGAGATTAAGCGGTATGGATAATGAAGGAATGAATTAATTCATTAATGTTGTAAAAGTGCTTGTCACTCTAAACAGGACTCTCAAAACCATCTGTCACATTCCACTCTGCATTTATTCATTTTAAAACCATTATCTGCATATGCAACTTTGTGTATGTATGTACGAGTTTGTGTGTGTGTGTGCGCGTGTGTGCGCGTGCATTCATATGAGACAGCACAACATGAGTGAACCTGTTAAACTTACACAAACAACGGACAGACAGTTTAAACTCTGCCTGTGTCTCTTAATCAGGAAATCTGAATGGCTTTCCATAAGCAATCACATTGTAATAGATTACGCAACCCACCGGTTCATAACCTCTCACACGTTGTGCCTTTAATCAATTTCTCCACATCTTCCTCTCTTTTCTAGCACTTGATGGATTTGGAGGAAGGGCCAGAGCCAGCAACCTCATGCAGACATAATTGATTGAGGAATTGATTTTCTCCTTTCCGTTGGGCAAGAAGTGTCTTTAATTTATTTACAAATGGCATGTAATTACACCTGTCTAGAGAGGAGTTAAGTGTGTGTGTGTGTGTGTGTGTGTGTGTGTGTGTGTGTGTTTGGACACTTACACACAAGGAATAACATGGGGTGTGTTACCTTTCCTGCTTTTCACACACTTTTGCAGGGCATTTGTGTTACTCAACATGTCAATTCATGTCATTTCTGATATTGATTCCTCAGTAACCGATATTAACACCCCTTGCTATGTTTTATTACATTGATTATTGACAGATACTAAGAGTAAATACGTGAATAAGAAATAAACAGATTAATGGAACATTTTAACCGATTGATTGATTGGCCAATTAATTTTGCTCCATTTGTCTATGACTTAAAATTGGAGGAAAATAATAAAAATAAATTCCATTCCAAACGTATAGCAGGGCTGCTTCACAGAAAACACTCAGTCCCAGGGGCAGTGCGTAATGAAATCTGGATCTCATAATCGGGACCTTAGAGCTCTAGATTAGGTTGCATGATGTGAGACACTTTAATGTGTTCAGAACACAGGGTTTATTGCCAACGAATAAGCATAGTACTGAAGGTGGAGGTTGTAATAAGTATATATTTACACTTACCAGTCACTTTATTAGGACTTATGTTTTGCCTGTGCTCACTAGCCACTTTTTATATCTGCAATCACAGACTCGGGTAACAGCCAACCTGTTCCTAAATTCCTAAATAAGTGTTATAAATAATCATAGATAATAATAATTATAAATATCAATAAATAATTTTACATTAATAGATTAACTAAATAATACCTGGTTTATTGATTAATAATTTATTAATTTAATAATTATTCATTTTAAAGTTGTTTTCAAAAGGCCACCAATACATTACATTAAAGTACTATCATTTTATCAACTGTACAATTAACAAAACTGCTACCACCACTTATTTTGAACAAACTATCATCACTCAGGTGTGCATACGACTGGTCTTGAGAACAGATTCTGTTTTTAGCTAAGAACAAATTCCAGATGAGAAAACATGGTGAATGCCAGAATCTTTGTAAAAAAGTGCTTAAGAGGGGTTTAAAAACAAATTTGTTTCTAGGAATACTTGGTGAATTATGTCCAATGATCCCAACATTTAGTATACCCTGTTTATACCAAGCTACTTACGTTTTTTTTTTTTTTTTCTATAAACAAGGACAATCCCCATGGCATTTTTACTAGGTTTTATGTTCACCAATGGTTTTCATTCTGAAATCTGTTCACCAAGACATGATTTCTGCTGGTTAAACTACTGCAACACCACTGCCTGAGTTCCTAAATATGTGAGCAAACAAAGACCCACCACTTCACAAAGGGCACGAGAGCCACATCTCACAGCCACCAAGCTGTACTGTAGATGGTCACCAGCTGGTCGACTAAGACCATCTGGTGATTTGTGAGTAGCTCAAACTGTTTTGAACACCTTCATGTTGGTTTCTTCTTGAAAAAACAGCTTAAGCTTTTAGCACATTTGCCCAGCATGGCCAATATGAAATTAGCGATAACCGACAAATGACTATGAATCATCTTAAAATTTACAAATCTCTACTCTTTTCAGCAGCAAATAACATTTCCCTGACTATAAGTCCTACTTTATCTCCTCAAGTGTCGACTGAAGAACGACCACTTCAAAAAACACTGTACTTTTATAATTAAGAAGAATAAAAGCAACAGTAGAAGTGGATTCTCAAGTAACAGGGCAAAGTGTGGAGATTAAGGGTCTTTTGTGCTGGATGGTCACATCTACTCTAAAATACTGGTTAAGGCAAAGATAATATACATACACAGAACAAATTCATCCAATTAAATGTAATGGAGATCCTACGCCGTGAACAATACATAATGATTTCAAAACTCAAGCAGGCATGAAAACATGACACAATTCCACTTTATGTCAAACGTGGTTAGGTATCAAGTCTAGCCAGATTTGTTCTGTGAAATCATATGTAATTGCAATAAATGAGGACCATGCATAGCACCATGTTGAAAGTAAGTGAAAGATTATTTGTTATTGTACACACTACAGCACAGCACACAGTGCACCGCAACGAAATGTGACCTCTGCATTTGACTCATCCATGAAGGAGCAGTGGGAAGCTGACATGAGCAGTGCTTGGGGACAGTACATTGCTCATTAGTACCTCACTGGTACCTTTACCAGTCCTGGGATTGTCCAGCAATCTTCCAATCACAGGACTAACGCCCCAACTGTTACGCTACCAACTGCCCCAGTATTGTACAGTAAGAATTTCAAATCATACCATTTGAGTCTTGTTTGCATGTTAGTGACATATTAAAATAAGTAGATTAATGAATATTTTAATAGCTTTTTTGCTTGTATTTGAATGTCAGTGAATGTGTTAAATCAATATGTGATATCGTCTCATATTGATCACCAGATCTTGAACTGAATCACATCAAAATCATATCATAGTAAGCTTTGTAATATCGGCAGACACAATATTGTATCGTGATGACTTGTATTGTGATTTACACCTTGAATTTCCTTTGCGGGGCGGCACAGTGGCACAGTGGTTAGCGTTGCCACCTCACAGTGAGAAGGTCCGATCCTGGGTTCGATCCCCAGGTTGGCTGTACGGCCTTTCTGTGTGGAGTTTGCATGGGTTTCCTCCGGGTGCTCTGGTTTCCTCCCACAGTCCAAAGGCATGCACTGTAGGTTAATTGGCGACTCTAATTTGGACTGTAAGGTGTGAATGAGAGTGTGATTGTGTGTGTGTGTGTGTGTGTGCCCTGCAATGTGTTGGCACCTACCCCCTGGGTTGATCCCCACCTTGCGCCCATAAGCTCCCGGGATAGGCACCGGTCACCCCATCCCATCCCCCGTGACCCTGGTTGGGATGAAGCAGTTCAGATAATGAATGAATGACTGAATGAATTTCCTTAAACTTGCTGTAATTTGCACCAACTCCATGCAGTAAAGACCTACTGTGGCTGACTCAGTTACACACCCTTCCTTTTATTCTTTTAGAATAACTCGCATGAAGTTTAATTTTAAGGCAAACAGAGGCCCCGCTCTTGACTCTGACATGCTGTACATATGTGTGAGATGAGTGAACACACCAAGAACATACATAATGTCCCGCCTGTTAGTGTGAGAGATTTACATAATTTATTTCTATTAATTATGTTGTAGTTAATATATTTGAGTGGCAAATGAGCTCCTTTGCATTTTGACTTTTGCTATAATCTCAAACATTAAACTGTCAAGGATTCGGAGCTAATTAGACATGCTAATTTAGTTTGCTCTATTCCACCGAGCATACTGTCTGCACCCGGTTTCAGACATCTACGTCTGAGTCAAATCTTAAGGCTTCTTCTTCTTTTTTCCCCACCTCTCGCTCACTCCTCGTGACTAATTGGAAAAGATTACCATTGTAAAAAGCTTTCAATTTCTTTAATAAAATTGTTCAATTCATTTGACTATGTAGCAGATTAGGACAGATCTGCTGTAAATGAAAAAACTCAAGGCTGTTTGTAATTGCAAATTTCCCTGTATGTGTGTGTGTGTGTGTGGACATACAAGTTTATATATGGGAGTTGATTGGCATCTTGAAAGTCAGACATGGCTATAGTAATACACACACACACACACACACACACACACAGTCTTGTATTACTATCTTTGTGACTATAGACTCCCATAATAAATAAAGTACATAATTTTACACCTACACCTAATCCTAACCCTAACCTTAACCTCAGTAACCAAAAGCACATCTTTTACCTCTTTTAGTTTCTCAAATAAAACAAGCACATTTTCTATAAAGTCATTTCTCCTGATGGGGACCTCTCAAATGTCCCCACAAAGCCCAAAAAAACAGATAAAAGTGATTTTAGGGGACGAAAGGTCCCCATAATGCGATAAATACATGGACACACACACACACATACACACACACACGCACACACACACAGAAGTAAATCAACGAAGACCTTAAATAAGTGTGTGACCTCTCCCCTCTGACTTTCGACCACACGCTGTGGTGTGTGTGAGTGTGTGTTTGCATGCACTGACATATCTCTGCTCCTTAGCCCAGTATTGATCCAGAGACAATCGCTTCAACTAATTACTATTTACACAGAGATATTATTCTGCCATCCTCTTCATCAGCCCTCTCTCCTCCTGCTCTTCTATAACCTCACTCATCCCTCCCTCTTCCCATTCGATTCCGGCTTCCCTGTCGTCTGTAAACCATGTAATTTTATTGGGGTAAATAAAATATTCATTCATCATAGAGACAGAGGGAAAGGCAAGAAAGAGAGAGGGGAAGAAAGAGAGACAGAGAGAGAGAGAGGAATTGAGGAGAGCAAACAGTCATATGTGGTGAATAAGGTATGAGAGGAGTTTGGGGGACCATGAAGCCAAGACTGGGACTGCAAACTCTAATGCTGCCCTTATTACTGATGAGAGGAGAGCAATGGGGAAGGAGGAAATGAAATGAAAGTGTGTGTTTGTGTGTTCTGAAGTAAGCTGGCTGAAACAATGAAGCACTGTAGAGAAAACACAGTTTTAATTTTGTCCTCCTATGCAGCAGTGAAAATCATCTTTACCTCTGGGCATCTATGTGTGTGAGGGAAGGGGAGTGGGTGGAGGAGTTTGGGGGCATGTATTTAGGACCTTATCCTGAGTGACTTCAAGTCTCTAATTACAGATACAGTCTCCCTGGAGAAACTTGAGGTTAAAGGCTTTGATTAAGGGTCCAGTGGTGGTAGTGCTGGCAGTATTTGGCCCAATTTAAGTGAAAATGAGTGATTATTTCTCATTGTGAACACGGTGCACCACAACGAAATGTGACCTCTGTATTTGACCCATCCAGGAAGCAAAGGAGCAGTTTTTTTGAGGGGGGGCAGCGCCCAGGGATCAGGGCTGGGGGCCGGTACCTTACTCATGACGGCACCAAAAACGAGCAAGACAAAGCGTGTGTGTGCGTGTGTGTGTGTGTGTGGGTGAGGGGGGAGGGTGTATGAAGATATGCATGGAGATAGACAGACAAAGAGAGAGAGAGAAAAAGAAAGAGAGAGAGAAAGGGGGAGAAAGTGACAGATTGTGAAAGAGAAATTGAGGGAGAGCAAGAGAGAGAGAGGGAGAGCATTGAATGATTGATATATCTAAAGAAGACAACTCATGCATAAAAATGAAGCAATTTGTTATATCCTGCAGCATGGTCGTTACGTCTTCATATTCTGTGCTATTACAGAATATGAGGCCTTGTTCTCTTTGTGTGTGCGTGTGTGTGTGTGGTATACAAGCCCTAGGGTCTATATTTGCTTCTTTGGTGTTACAACTTCTACAGTGTAGAATCACGTAGAATCACAGATATGTCTGCGAGAGACAGAAAGATAAACCGAAAGAGAGAGAGCGATAAAGAGGTCAACGACTTACTGGACTCTGTTCCCCACAATCCCTTGTGAAATTTTGTCTCATAAGTCAGCTCACCTCATGTGTTGAAGCCCCATATTTCAAAAGCATATCTACATCTCTGAGTGCCAAGCCACATCGACTGCCTTTCTCCCTATCGCAGAGCTACACGCCACTGATCAGCGTGATATTTTTATCTTCCTTCCCTCGCTAATCGTCCTCCTTCGCACTCATCATTTTTTTCCCCCACCGGTTTTCGTTTTTGTCTGTTAGATACTGCCAGCAAACGCAGACAGACGAAAACAAATTACACACGTCCTCTTTTTCCTGCACTGAGCTCATAAAGCGCATTTCTCGGAGCGGAAATCATTATTTTTTCATAAATGTGATGTAATTTGTCTTATAGCAGCTCCGAGGTCATAACACTCTGGCTCACGTGACAGCAGAGGGAGGATCTCGTTGGCTGAGCAGTGGTTATTAAATGAGGAGCTATGGATTTGTATTGAATAGAGTAAGGTGATCTGTCACTGTCGCACGGCACAGGGGAATATGAAGTTAAATATAACACACACACACACACACACACACTTTAATTCACATCTCTCAGCCTTTCAGTGTCTGTCTGTGTGTGTGTGTGTATGTGTGTGTGTGTGTGTGCGATTGAAAAGATGCATTGCTGTGTCACATATAACTCAGAGGTATTGATACATCTACCATCTTTCTCTTTGCTTGAGCAATTCTCTGGCAATTGTCGTGTGTGTGTGTGTGTGTGTGTGTGTTTCAGCAGCCATTTTTCAAGAGACTGATGAAAAGTGACAACTGATTTTCTTGGAACCATTCCAAGCTTGGGTTCTTGGGTAATTAAGGTTGGTTTAATAGAGTACACACACACACACACACTCACACACACACAGTCTGGTGTGTTTAGAGCTGTAGACTTAGTCGAATGAGTTGTGTGTATGTGTACACTTCTGTGTTCAGTGGAAGTGTGGTACAGAGTACTCCCACACATACACACACATGCACACACACACCTAATATGGTTGTCGTGGAGACCATCAGTGCACTCTGACCATGCTTGGACTTCACTGAACCCCACTCTCACACACACATACAGACACACACACCTACAAACACAAGAATGTCTCTATACGCAACAGACCAAAGCTAAAAGAAGACCATAAGAAAGTTTTAAACACACACACTCATACACCCACACCTCTGTCACACACACACTTCCTGTTCCCATTGTGGAGAGGTAATAAGGGGAGTAAGGTGTGCTGTTGTCGTTTTTTTCCCCCACTGAGACATTATTAACATCCTAAATGAGATTTTATTTAGCAGGAGTGTGAGGGACGCGAATCCGGGCGGACGCGGGTCAGACAATAACGCAACGCTCTCACAAAGCAATCTGCAGTTATGAACCTCTGACAAATTGCTTGTGGAGACGCAGAGAGAGGGTGGCATTTGGAAAAGCGCGCGTTCACGGCCCCTGGCACGATTTAACGCCCCGCCGTGTTCTTCTGCTTTCACTGGTGATTGCATTTGAAAAATACAATACCTGCCTAATGTAACTTCGTTATTATTTTATTTCAAATGTTTGTTCCCTATTTGTTCTTCAAATTAACCATGGAGGATCAGAGATTCTACTAGCTTTCATAACTTTATTTATATGTGTGTGTCACAGAGAGAGAAAGAGGTGGGGGGGACTAAAGAGAGAGAGAGAGATGGTGTGAGAAAGGGAGAAAAAGAGAGATTGTTTAGAGTTTTTCCAGCACTCTGTTATGTATCATTTTATGTTGAAATGTGTGGGTGAGTGTGTATCCATGTGTGTATTTGTGTTATATAGTGTTATATGAGATATGGAGTTATCTGTGCAAAATTTGGCTGTGTTACAAACACACACATGTGTGTGTGAGTGTAAAATGTGGTGATGTTCTATTTTGACACATCATTAGATATCATGATAGATTTGTACTGCACTTTGCTGGAGCCCAGAGTGCTTTTAGACAGTTTGGAGTCACTTTATTCCACCTCAGTGTTTGTTGCACTCCACACACTACCTAGAAGGTGGGACCACCAGCGTGAGGGAGACTAACCTAAAACCTGTCATTTTATTGTCATAATAAACCTATGAATATTGTAAGCTAAAGTTTATGATAATTACCTTTGATGTTTATGATAATGCCACCTTTGCAAATATCACTAAGTAATAGTACTAAATGACCCAGTCTAAGGTCAGCACGGTGGCACGGCAGTTAGATCCCCGGGGTCTTTTTGAGTTCTATCCCCGTGTTCGGTTTTCCCCCGGGTGCTCCAGTCGTGAACACAGCACAGCACACAGTGCACCACAGTGAAATGTGACCTCTGCATTTGACCCATCCGTGAAGGAGCAGCGGGCAGCTGACATGGGCAGAAGTGCTTGGGGACGTTACCTCGCTCATGAGTACTTCAGTGATACCTTTGCCGGTCTGGGATTTGAACCGGCAACCTTCCGATCACGAGCGAACGTCCCAAATGTTACACTACCAACTGTGAGCCTGTCCTGAAGTGGCGCCCACCCAGGCTTGTCCAGGGTTAGGTTCCAGTCCCCCTGACCTGATGGGAATTAAGTGGTTCAGATAATGAATGAGTAAATGAATGAATAGGCCAGCCTAAAAAATATTTCTCCAAGATGCTCTTATCCAGAACAACATCCATTTTCCTGATTACAAAGATGGTCTCCCTAGAGCAACTTGGGGTTAAGGGTCTTGCTCAGGAACCCAGTGATGGTAGTGCTGGAGGTAGGATTCCAACCCATGATCTCCTGAGTGTACTAACATTAATCTTGAACCGTCTCTTGCTTTATTTGGCTTTGATTTGTAAAAACAAAAAACATATATTGCATTTTATTTAAAATAAGACTTTAAACTACTTTGTTTTCAACTTGCAGTTTAGAAGTATTGCTTCATTTTTAAAGACACTTTTAACTTTTGAGTCTGTAATTGAGCCCCTTCCACAGTGGCTGTAAGCTTTGTGTTTGAACGAGTGAGGCATTAAATCTGAAACTTTATCACTAACTGTCTTCCTTTTTGTGTTAAAGACATTAATGAAAAAAATCAAAAGATTATTCATTTGTTTGAGGCGTTTGTGCCTTCAAGCTTTTTGGCCTTCTAAAATCAGAGCCTTTTCACGATGACCATGTCACTCACAAGTTTTCGGGGTTTTTTAACTTAACAAAATACAAGTTACAAAGAGTCCAAAAAGTAGCCGTAAATAACTTGCTGTTTTAATGGAAGTGAAAGCTTATGGCTACATTTTTTGGGCCTGACTGACCCTTAAAATGCTTTTTAGTGCCATTTTTGTATGTGATACAGGACCTCATAAGAATTTAAATAAGAATAATTGAAAGCTGATCCCTAGATACATTTTATGTTGCTGTACTGGCTTATTCAAGAAACCTAATGGTATGTATTATTTTCTAATGGACCCAGTAATTGGAATTAAAATATTTTGAAGTCCATTAAGTATGATGGAATTTCTATTAGGATCTATTAAAGAATCTATTAGATAATTTCATCAATGAGTTTAATATTGTTTTCTGCTGTTTTTTGTTCATCATTTTTGTCGGTAGGATTAGACCTCATAAGAATAAAGCACTGAAAAGTTAAATGTTTGTTTTTTGTTGTTTTGTTGTTTCCTTGTTTTGAGTAAATGAGTAAAAGACATGCTTTTGATTACTGAGGTTAAGCTTAGTGTAAGGGTTTGGGTCTAAACCTCACAAAGATAGTAATATACAACTCTGTGTGTGTAGGTGTGTGTGGGTGTGTGTGTGTGTGTGTGTGTGTGTGTGTGCGTATGTGTATGTGATATTGTGTGGTCCTTATTACATTGTGTCTGTGATGTGTGAAAGGGACTTCGTGTATGTGTCCAATTTTATTTTCTTTTAAATATTTTGTGGTAAAGCATTCTTCTTCTATCACATTTTCCCCCCATAAAAATGAAAAGACCCTGCATGATACCAGTGTAGACACACACACATACACACACACACACAACACACGCCCAAAGATGGAGAGCGAGAGATAGCAGACAGAAGGAGAATGGATGGGAAGTCATTATTTAGTGTAATTTTTTCTCTTTGGGCCTTGTGTCCAATATTAGCTCAGTCACAAACGTTTCCAGTTCCACTGACACTAATTTTAGCTGTCGTATTCTCTCTTTGTGGTTCACCGCCCTTATCCCCACATGCACACGAACCCACCTACACACACACACACACACATATCCACACTCACACAGACACACACAGAAGTGTGTGGTTTCTGCATGGCATTAAGATTCCATGCGTATCTGATAGCCCTGACCGACTGGCAGATTGCCCACTGCAGCCTTCTCCTATCAGCAAGGAGAGAAGCTCCACCACCATGCCACCAGATAATACAGATAGAGAGAGCGAGAGAGAGAAAGAGAGAGAGAGAGAGAGAGAGAGAAAGAGAGAGAGAGAGATGGAGAAAGAGAGATGGAGAGAAGTAAAGTATGGAGTGAGGGAGCAGGCAGTGGGAAGTTCTTTAGAAGGAAAAGCCAGTCAGGTGTGAGAGATAGAAGCTCCAATGATGCGGAGTGAAGAGGTGATGGTCTGGGTTAGATCCATAAGCCATACATATCCTCTCACTGAACGGATCAGGGACCTGAGAGAGAGAGATAGAGAGCGAGAGAGAGAGAGAGAGAGAGAGAGAATGACGACAGAGAGAGTTTCTGAACAATGGCAGTAGGTCAGATCACAGTAGAACCACCAAGGTTGAAAATCTCACATTTAAAAGTGTTTGAAATTGAAATGTCAGGAACTGCAAATAAAAATCTAATAAAAACATAATACTGTGTTTGAAAATCTAAACAACTGAGAGTGGATCCCTATATGCATTTTGTGTTTTCCTACTAGCTTGTTCCTGAAACTTAATGGCAAATGTTTTGTTTTTTTTTCTAATGGACCCAGTTATGACAATTTAATACCTTTAAATACTGATTAAATTTCCATTAAAAAATCTATCAGAAAATTGCTTTGATGTTTTCTGCAGTTCTCTCTTAATCCTCTTTGATGTTGTGGTTGTTGTTTATTATCAGTGTGTTCCTAGTTGCCTTGATGGTGGATTAATAGAAGAGGTTTTTTTGAGATGGCAAAAATGTGTGTGTCACCAAAGATGAAGAACAATAATTTGGTTAAAAAGAAAATGTGAGTCAAATATGTACATGAAGACTATTCATGTAAAAAAATGCTACTGACTTGTTTTGACTTATTGATTTATTCTGTTACTCAACCAACTTGTATGGGTAGGACTTTGCTCCCACTGGTGAGCAGGTTTTATACTCCTTTTTTTGGTTTTCAACAACTTTGTTCAAAGCTTCTGACTTTTTGAGAATGGGTCTGTCATCTGGGATGGTTCTGAAGTTGAGTATGACATTTATTCACGCTTGTTCCTGACCTGCAAGTGCACAGGTCATTAGGGGTGTTGAAATTCATTGCATAATCGGTACATCGCAATGCAGACGTGGACGATTCTGCATCGATGCAATGGCAGACCATAATCGATTATAATGAGGGTTTTCTACTGACTGTCCCCCCAGTGGTCTGCAGCAGCATTGCAGGTGCTCTATGAAATGCAATCCAGTTTCACTACTGAAATCCATTTATTCATTCATTTTCTGAACCGCTGAATTCCAAGCGGGGTCGTGACCCGAGCCTATCCCGGAAACGTATGGGCGCAAGGCGCCAACACATGCAGGGCACACGCACTCACACAATCACACGCACATTCACACCTTACAGGGCCAATTTAGAGTCACCAATTAGCCTATAGGTCATGCCTTTAGACTGTGGTAGGAAACCCACGCAAACACAGCGAGATTTTGCAAATTCCACACAGAAAGTCCCTATGGCTGCTAACCACTGCGCCACCGTGCTGCCCCAACTACTGAAATCACTTTTTTAAAATGATTCCATTTTTTCATTTTTCAAAACATATCCAGATGACTTGGGCATCTTTATGATTACTGAATTAAATACAAACATCTAATAATTAATAATAAAAAAAGTACTCCCCTCACAACACACTCAGTCTGCTTAGTCTGAGTGGTGGTCCCTGGGACAAAAGCAGTTGAAAACCCCTGAAATATATCATAATGATACTTTCTACTTAAAAAGAAAATCACAGTTACAGTTAAACAATAAAGGGCATCTAAGCGGTGCCACATATATGAAGGCGTGCTTGAGAAATGTAGCTTCTAGATCTTCTCGGTTGATGATTTTTCTCTCTCCACCACTGCCCTCATTAGTATGGAGGTCTTGGGCAGGATGTGATCTCAGCAACAGAGAAGCTTCACATGCAGCATTTCCCAAACCCAGCAGGAGAATTGAACCATTCTGTCAAATTGTCCCACCCCCCCTCCTTGATACACACACACACACACACACACACACACATACACACATGGACATACACATACACATCCACCTCTCCAGTGGTCCTTGTTTGGCAGGCAGTGAAATAGCCTCTTTAAGCAGGACTGTGTTGAATAATGTTGAACCGAGGCGGAGGCTGGCAGCTGGAGGGGGCAAGGCAGAATTTAACCTCAGAATAAGAGGCTGGGCTGGGGAGAGAGACCACCACAGGGCCCCATAAGTCTTTAATGACCATGCTGAGATAATGTCAGAGCACCACATGTGAGTGTCTTTGTGGGAGAGAAAATAGATGTGTTTTCATATAGTGACAAGTCTGTGTATGAACATCTGAGAGCATTCATACACTCTTATAGAGTCATATGTGTGTGTGTCTGGGTAAATCTGTGTATATGAGACTTTTTGTAAGAGAGAGAATATGTGTGTTATCATATTCTGACAATAATGTGTATAAATGTGTCTGTGCATTCACACATTGACATAGATCAGACCTGTTCGTGTTTGTATGTATCTGAGTTAGAGAGAATATGTGTCCTATCAATGACTGACAAGTCTGTGCATAAGTGAGGCTGTGTGCATGTGTAGTCAGGTGTGTGTGTGTGCATTTGCCTGTCCCTAAATTAACTGTGTAATGACCATTCATTAGTGGCAAGGTTGAACATTTCGATCATTAGCTATACACTAAATGTATGTTAGCCCCTTACTTGTACCCCAAACTATTTGTTAGATGAAAATTAGTGTACTTTTGTTTTTGACTGAGATTTCTACTCTTTCTTCAGGATTTTGTCTTCTGTTTACTTTCTCAGAGAACGTCATGACTGCTGTTTCCTTTTACTCTATTTATTCCTGCTCTGACACTCCATCTTCATTTCTTGGATGAAAACCCGTACATTCATCCTTATAATTAAAGATAGATAAAACACTCATCCAGTGCTTGTGTGCTAGACTCCCACAATGCAGTGGAGCGTTTGGTCGCAACATTGTGGAGCTTTAGAGAAATGCTGCGTTTGCATGGGAACTGGGAGCTTAATTAAATTAAGTGAGTGATTATTTATCATTGTGAACACACCACAGCACAGCACACAGTGCACCACAACCCATCCATGAAGGAGCAGTGGGCAGCTTCTGGCACGGTAACTTGCTCAACTACCTTGGTGGTACCTTTACCAGTCTAAGATTCGAACTCAGCCAGTGGAGATATTTTTCATTATAGCATTTAGAGTTCAAGCCATTCAACTTTTAGAACAGTGCTGGGCTCGTTAACGTCACTTCTCTCTTGCTAGCCACACAGAAAGGCCCCAAGGCCGACCTGGGGATCGTACCCAGGACCTTCTCGCTGAGAGGCGGCAGCGCTAACCACTGTACCACTGTGCCACCCCTTGTGGTTAATTTTTGCGTTACATATTTGCTTTATGTATTTGAGAAAAAAACAGAGGTGATGCTAAAATGTTGTGAATTTCTTTATCACTTGGTGCTCCAACAGTAACTCAAAAATGATGCAATTCCGAGTTCTGACTTCCTGCTAATGAGGTATGTTGAAAGTGGAAAGTAAACAAGCTAAACTCTTGCTGTTTGGATGCATGGGAGTCGTAGTGGGGGTCCCAAGTTTAGACGGAGATCTTGAGAAGTCTGGAATTTTGGAGACTGCCTGTGTATAGGGCCCAAAAATTTGGTGCTATGCCCCTCTTTGATTGACTTTAATTTTGTGACAATAACTGAATGTTGGGTTATTTCATCATTCAGTTATTTTTCCACAAACACAAGTGTGAGGTTTGGTTGTAAAAATTCAGTGAAGATTATTTACATTTAAAAGCATGCCAAAAATTCTTTTCAATAGGAGCTGGGCCACACCCGTGGACAGACGGACACTTTTTCAGTCTTCTCTCACTCTGCATCTCTTTTTTTCATCCATTCAAAGTACCTGCCATGTATTTATTGCTAAGCTGCTGAAAAGGTCAATCACAAGGAGGTGCGTGCATCATGAGTAGCTCTTAAATTATCTTTTCATTATCGCAGGGCAACTTATTTCCTCACCCAACGTGATAGTGGTGATGGTGGGGAGTGGGGAAGGGAGGGGGTGCTTGGAGAGAGAGGAGGGAAGACAGCTTGCGTTGCCATGGCGACCGAGGCGGGTTTTAATCCGGGCGGCGGGTGTTGGAGCTGAACCGCTGTGAGGAGAGATGGAGGCTGCATTAGCTCGCTCTAAAAGCCCTTTTCCCCTCCG
Source organism: Distichodus sexfasciatus (assembly GCA_032718565.1). Classification (NCBI taxonomy): domain Eukaryota; kingdom Metazoa; phylum Chordata; class Actinopteri; order Characiformes; family Distichodontidae; genus Distichodus; species Distichodus sexfasciatus. The sequence goes on from JAVGVS010000002.1 coordinate 5,207,700, forward strand.
CTTTCCACTCCGGCTCCCTCTTCCGCTCTCCTCTCTCATTATCCCGCGACTCGCCGTTGATTTGTTGCGTTTACCACAAGCACCTACATCGCTTCACAGCAAAGTGTGTGTGTGTGAGGGAGAGAGAGAGAGAGAGAGAAGGAGAGAAGGCGTGTGTGTGTTGGGGGAGGTTGCTTTCGCTCCGTCACCATGGCAACCTGCACTCTTTGTCGGACAAGGGTATTTTTAAACTTCACGTTTTACCGAGCGGTGTGAAGGGAGAGCGGGAAGACGAGAGAGACAGGCAGATGGAGAGAAAGAGAGAGTGAGTGAGTGAGAGAGAGAGAGAGAGAGAGAGAGAGAGTGAAAGAAGAAGAAGAAGAAGAAGATTGATGGAGAAAGAGAAAAGACAGTCATAGAGAGATTGTGAGAGAGAGTGAAGAGGACTGATAAAAACAGGAAGGAGACAGAGGACATGGAGAGTTAGAGGGAGAAAGAAAAGAGAACAGAGTGAATGAGAGATAGAGACGAGGAGAGAGAGAGAGAGAGAGAGAGAGAGAGAGAGGGAGAATGAAGAAATATAGAGCAACAAAGAGTGAGATAGAGAAAAGCCAGAGTCGTAGAGAGATTGATAGAGAATAAGAGAGAGAAAATGAAGAGGACAGATGGACATGGAAAAAGAGAGGGAGAGAGAGAATTTGAGTTAGAGAGAGAATGAAACGAGAGCAGAGAGAATGAGAGATGGAGAAGAGGAGGGGAAGAAAGAGAATGGAACATATTATGGAACATAATGGTACATACTGAGAGAGAGAGAGAGAGAGAGAGAATGAAAAAGCATAAAAAGTATAAAGAAAGAGACAAAAAAGGGAGAGAGATTAACAGTGAAGGAGAATAAAAAGGAGAGAGAGGAAGAGAGGTAGACAGACAAACAGACAGCGAGACAGAGCGAGAAAGAGAGAGAGAGAGATGTGGATGTAACTTCTCAGTCGGAGTGAACCTGCATATTAAGAGCTCCTGAAAGTTGGTGTAAAAAAAGAACGGTTGTGTTTCAGGGGAACAAGAGAAAACATCTACTGAGGGATTATTACCCCACACCCCCCTCCCCAGCTGTACATGTTAAAGCACAGAAGTCCAAAAAAGAGAACATGATCATGTGAGAGAGAGGTGGTGGAGGAGGAGTGGGGGGGAAAGAGGGCCTTCAATGGATATGAAAGTCATTGGTGAGTATAAAAGGTTCATGTCTGCTGCTCCTCGTTCTCACTCGCTCTCTCCAGCCTGGATAGTTCACAGCTGCCCAAGGAGCCAAAGCAATCGATGGCCTCTCTCTCTCCTTACTTTCCTTTCCCTGGTGGGCGATTATTTTCCCTCTCTCTCTATCTCTCCCTCTCTCTCTTTCTCCCTCTCTCTCTCTCCCTCTCTCTCTCTCTCTCTCTCTCTCTCGCACTCTCTCTCGGATAGGAAGTGACTGGTGAGTGGAGCCTGTGGAGAAGGATTAACTAAGGCTCTCTCTTAAGCAGTGGGATACAAGAACACACACACCATAGTTTCTCCATGTTGATCTCTCGCTCTCACTCTCCCTCTCTCTCTCTCTCTCTCTTTCTGTCTCTACTCTTTCTCTTTTCCCTACCAAGTGTCTCTTTTTCTATCTCTGTCTCCCACACAGACAGACAATAGGACAGACACACACAGTTTCTCTATCTTGATCTCCCTCTCACTCACTTTCTCTCTTCTATATTTGTTAAAATGTATTGTTTAAATAAAATAGACAACTAAAATAAAATAAATACTGTGTACAAATGTTTTTGTATGTGCCTTTTGTTGAACAAATATATATGGTTCTTCAAAGGCAGGTAGGTAACAAATTAGCATAAATGGACATACAAGTCTAAATTATCAGGTTGGTGACAGGCAGAAATGTTTGATCCAACAATGAATGACTTTGCTGCTTTGTTTCTGGAGTTTCACATCATCATGACTTATACGCTCCTAAAGGAGGGCATTAAAGCAGGTCTGCTGGAGCTCTCACATGGACATCTGGTGTGAGGGCTGCAGAACTGAGCTCAACAATGACCAAACCCCACTTAGGGACACCACACACAGGGACAACTAGTTGGGCAGCAGAGCTTTCTTTATTTCCGTGTGTTTGTGAATCAGCAGTGAGGATTTTGTGTTACGATTATAAAGTAATTACCCTTTACCTTCTGTACATTTGTCACATTCATTAGAAAATTGCTTATCCCTCCCTTGACAAAAAGCAAATTAATTAATTTACAGAAAACAAAAAATACATCACTGAAACCCGTAATAAAAAATATTTTAGCAGTTAGTTAGTACCTATTAGTTAGTACCTAATAAATCAATATAGTGTTTAATATTACTGTTCTGATTCTTGATAATTCTATTCTCTCTCTCTCTCTCTCTCTCTCGCTCTTGCTCTCTCTCACGCACACACACACACACACACAAACACACACTCACACACATACACACACACCCCAAGGGTGGAGAGTGTGTGTGTGTGTGTGTGTGTAATGAACTTGTATCAAATTGATATTAACCTCACAGGTGAGGAAAGTCTGACACAATGAGAACCGCCCACAGGGATTTAACCCTCTTTTAATTAAATCTAGAACGAAGAAGTCGGGTGCCACTTCTGTGTGTGCGTCTGTGTCGATGTATGCGTGTGGGAGGGCATGTGTGTGTGTGCGACGCGTCAGTGCCAGGTGTGTGTGCGTGTGTGTGTGTGAGACTAGCGCTGCCAGCGTTGACTAATGAGTTGTCCTGTTGGTACTCCGGTCACATCGAGGGCTCCGTGTGACAGGCTTTGGTGGTGGGAACCAGAGCGGAGGAGAGAGCGGCTCTAAATGAGAGTCTGTTAGGAGCAGGGCCCCAAGACTCGACGAGTGCTGGGGTGGCCGGGGCCTCTGTACACACCCCACCGACCACTGGGGAGGGGTGGGAGACAGGTGGGGACACACACACACTCTGGTCTCTCAGCAATCACAGAACCATGAAAAAGCCCATTGTGTATAGACATGTGTGTATGTTTGTGACTGAGAAAGAGAGAGGTCTATTTTCTAGACAGAGGGAGAATGGACTGCAGTTTAAAGCCATATCAGACCAGGTATAATAATAATAATAATAATAGCAACAAACTAGGTCCAAGCAAACTTTGCAAAAAGCAGCACAAAATTAGCTGATGCAGTAAGTGCCAAAGAAAGAAGTCCACGCGTCTGAAGCCAAAATCTGAAAAAAAGCTCTATTACGTCATCACAAAAATGTATGTGATGTTTTAGGGCCCCTATTGTTCAAATAGTAACATTGTATTTTTCCCTCTTCCCTATCTTAGTTTTGATTGTTTACACCAAATTTCAGTAAAATCAGACTGACGGCCCTTAAGGGATTTAGTATTTATAGTGCCCCTCATTGTTTAATTCTGCCATTGATGCTAGTTGGGCCAAAACAGTCCGAAGATACAACTGTTTAAGCAAAATAACCCACACAGCACTGCAATTAATTTGCTAATTTTAGCCGCCCCTTTGTGAAATTTCAAAAAGCTTTCTGTTTCAGTAAGCAGGAATTGTCACTCTAGGACACACAACTGAAAAAACATGTTTGCCTTTGCTATTTGCCTCCGAATTTCAACTTTCTGCAACTTACGGTTCAAGCTGCACAATCCGTTTTGTAGGGAAAAATTTAATAATAATAATAATAATAATAATAATAATAATAATAATAATAATAATAATAAAGTAAAAACAGAACAATTACACTTTGTGTTTGGACTGATAATAATAACACTGTCTTTATGTACAGTATGTGGCACCTTTCTTACATAAAAATGTAATGCAGCTAAAGCATTTTTGATTAAGAATAAAATCAAGCCAAAAATAAAGAAAAAACTATCAGAGAATTAGTGATTGCGATATAACATAAGATGATAAAAATAACAAAAAAAATTACACTTATTCATTAGCTTTGATTTAATGATGCTCATGCCAACCTTACAGACGTCAATGCCACATTAGTGTGTGACGAAAAGAAGACCATGTTCATAATTCATGCCACTTTTCTCCTTCTATCGAATCAAATTAGGAGGTGAAGAAGTAAGATTTGCCTGCCATTTCGTCCTTATGTGGCTGAAGAAATGGTGGACAATTCCAGCATGAAAACGAATTGCAGCCGTAAATCTATGGAACAAAAGTACAGAACATACCTAAAACCAAAAAAGTGAGAATTTGCACTAATTTTCCATTGTCAAAGTAATTGAAATAGATGCTCTTTGTATGTGTGTGGGTGTGTGTGGGGGGGTGTGTGGGTCTGTGCATGTGTGCGTGTATGTGAGAGGGAGAGAAAGAGAGTGTTAGTGATAGAGTTCATTGATTTTCTGTTTTTCTTTGCTAGCCCATTCTTAGAGATGAATTCACATGGCTATGAGTCCTATCAGATCAAATCTCAGAATGTCTGCCGCAACCGCGGACAATCGCTTTACGCTTTCGCCAGGATGGAGGGATGAAATGGAACTAGCAGGTTGAAGATGATGACGGAGGGTGAGAGAGAAAGTGATAGAGCGAAACTGAGAGGATGAGAAGCAAGGGAGAGAGAAACAGAGGAAGAGAAGGGGGATGGGAGAGAGAGAGACATAGAAAGACACAGAGAGAATGAAGAAAAGAGAATCTGGTCCTTTGTCCTGGTTTTGCTGTTTATGTTCATATAAAGGATGGCACGGTGGTGCAGTGGTTAGCACTGCCGCTTCACAGCAGGAAGGTCCTGTGTTCGATACCAGGGTCAGCCGTAGGGTCTTTCTGTGTGGAGTTTGCATGCTCTCCCTGTGTTCGTGTGGGTTTCCTCCGGTGCTACAGTTTCCTCCCACAGTCCACGAGCACGCACTATAGGTTAATTGGCGACTCTAAATTGGCCCCGTAAGGTGTGCATGTGAGTGTGATTGTGTTAGTGTGCATGCCCTGTGCTGTGTTGGCACCTGTCCAGGGTTGATCCCCGTAGTACCCGTAGTTCCCAGGATGGGCTCCGATCCCTCCACAACCCCAGTTGGGATTAAGCGGTTATGGCTAATGAATGAATGAATGTTCATATAAAACCTTACAGCGAATGTGTGAGCAAACTTTTACGTTAAAAAAGCTTAAATTAAAAGAAAAAGTAAATTATAGCAGACATTAGAATTTCTTTTAAACTTGTCATGACTGATAAATCACCCTCATGGTTTTGATCTAACAGAACATTTAAACATATTAATCTATCTCCGGCCATCTTCCTGTCTTCTGATACAAATCTTGGGCATCAATCAACCATTTTTATGAAGATAGTTGTTCCTAAAAGCCACTTATCAAGAAGATGCTGACATTCACCACTGTGTTTTATTTAAGATTTGCTCCTTGGTAAGAACAGAATTTACAGCTGTTTACGCAATATTTATTTCATGTTTGCGCAAAACATTACCTTACTGAGTTTTCTTCAATCACACAGTTAAACAGTAAATAATATAATACTACTTAAATGGGTTAACTTCTTAAGAACAAAATTAAGAAAATAAATAACGAATGAGGCCAATTGTTGTCAGGACACAGTACTTGTTTGTTGCTTGAGTTCTCGGCCTGGGTGCGGCGGTTTATTTGGAGGCGCCCTATGTCTGCCTGAGTGATCACCCATATCAGTGGGCACCATCTTTGGGCTCTGATGAGTGGACATATTGTGCCACTTCTGAAAGGCTTAACTTAATCTGAACGGCCCTAAATCCATTAGAGCCACCGGGGGCCTCGAGGGGCCCGACGGCAGCCCTGCCTGGCCGATGAGATTATCATCTCTAATTGGATGAATATGTCCCCGTCCTCTCTCGAATTACCCATAAGTCCATTCTCTCGTCACGGATGCCGTCGCAGCGCCGCTGGAGGTGATGAATATTGAGCGCCTGTCGGAGTCTGACGACACCTACACACACACTCATGCACGCTAACACGCACACACACTCATCTCTCAGTAGATCATGGCCATATTTTTGCATGGCCCTCTAAACTGTGTGGGCTAATACGATTTTGAAAATGTCTGTTTTGTGACCCCGGCAGCGGTGAGGTCAAAATATGAAGTTTGAAATCGTAACTAAAGACATAAAAATCTTCATTTTAAGTTCTTTGTCACTTTTTGCATTCTCATGACCAGGGGTGGGTAGTAACATGTTACAAGTAACGCAGATGAGTTGTTTTTTCGAGGAACGCATACTATCTGTATTCCTTTTTTCTAAGCTGTAGTTTTACTATTATCTAATTACTATTACTAATATCTACTTTTTACTCAGGTTACATTGTACAGTACAAGGTGTCTATTCTCAGGGGCGAAAGTCTATATCAAGAGTCAAATGCTCTGTTTAGAACACGTCTCTAGGTGCACACAGAGTGGAATCATAGGCTGTGGAATACACCTACGTAGGTCCCAAAGCTACAACACTGTTGCCATTTCAGACCGGATTTAAAATGACCGTTAGTGGGGAGCTGCTGTCATCTTGCTGTTTCACTCTCTCATGCATTTATTCACAAACACACTCTCATTCACATTGATTCTTTCTCACACACCTGCTCAGTCTTCTGATAGGCTATATGTAGAATGAGAAAATAAAACAACTAATTGTTAAATATCTTTGATTTGTTCAACAGTTCCAAATGTATGGCAGACAAGATACTAAAATGAAATGTAATTTGTAATTTTTGTACTCTTACTTGAGTAGGTTTTTCAAATGGGAATTTTTACTTTTACTCAGGTCTTTTTTGAAAGATGTAACTGCACTAGTACTTGAGTACAAAATTTCAGTAATCTACACCTCACTGCACATGACTAGTATTGTTACACCTAATGGTCCATTTTTCATGTATGAAATGGTTTTGTACTGTATATAAGCAAAAACGTGAATTTTTTTTTTACCTCCATGTTTCTTGAATCAGTCGCTGAAGCCGTGCCTTCCCATCTATTCCACTGGACATGTGGGAATAAAGAGTGACCAGCTTATGAAGAATTAGACCAGATGTACCACAGCAAATATTGTGAACAGCTTCAACTGTAGCTTGTTTGATACACAAATAATGGACTATTATATTGCACCACTTAGGATGGAAGTATATTTACATTTTCTGCATTTAGCAAATGCTTTTGTCCAGAGTGACTCCCATTTTCTAATTTCAGGGACAGCCTCCCTGAAGCAATTTGGGGTTAAGAGTGTTGCTCAGGGACCCAGTGATGGTACTGCCAGACTTGAACCCACGACCTCTTCGTCCAGAGGCGAGTGTCCTAGCCGCTAGGCCCTCACCTCCCCATATGCATCCAACTACCAGTTTCAAGAACACCCTACTGGGGAAATGTGCAGAATGAGAAGAAGCAATATGTGCAGAAGCAACGTTAGCACTTTCAGGCCAACAAGAAATTCTATAATGCTTAGATAGTTGTATTTTTACTTTAAAATACTTTATTTATTCTAATTAATTAGCAGAGACATTAACCATCTGTATGATATTCTGCCATTTAAGCAGGATTTCAAACTGTAGGGAATATTTACTGTTCAAAGGCAAGGCAAGGCAAGGCAAATTTATTTATAGAGCACATTATCATACACATGGGTCTTTCAATGTGCTTTACAGAAACAAGATAAAATTTGTTAAAAATTAAAAGTAAAGATAAAAAGAAAAAGCAATAAGAAAATGAGTGAAAAGTAAAGATAAAATAGAAATAAAATGATTAAAAGTGCTATAAAAATATTTAAAGATCACGCACAGTTAAGATATTAACAGAAATGTAAAATATTCCAATAAGCTCAGCACTCAGGTGTGGGAAAAGCAACAGAGAAAAGTTCAGTTTTTAGCATCCATTTAAAACTTGCCACAGTTGGGGCAGATCTGATATTAATGGGCAGTTGGTTCCAGCGTTGGGCAGCATAGTGGCAAAACGCCATTTCACCGTGTTTAGTTTCAGTTCTTTTCACCACTAGCTGGCCTGATCCTGCAGATCTTAGGGACCTACCAGGATTATACACATCAAACATATCTGAGATGTAATTAGGGCCCAACCCGTTTTCTGTACTGAGCTGAAAGCCAGAGCAGGGACCTGAGAATTGGCGTGATATGATTTCAAAGCAAGCTGGAAACAAGAACTGCATCATTCTACATCAGTGCATTTTTGGTACTTTTGCTTACTTAGATATCTGTGTTGTTATCTCCTAATTTAGAAAACCTGAGTGCAGATAGACATGTTCATTCATCACACTGACATACCTTATGATCTGTCAGCAGCTATTTTGAGAAATATAAGGGAGATTCAAATGTTGCAAAGAGTTATAGGATTGTTCAAATGGAGGAACTGTGCCAAATGAAGTTGACTTAGCCCCTTAAGTAAGAAAGGGGCTTTTTTTAAGAAAAAAAAAATGTCATTTATTATTTCATTTCCCGCATTGTATTAGCAATTACAATCTGAGAAGAACAGAATTTAAGCCACATTTTATATTTGTTTCAGGTTTCAAGCTGCTAGTCTAAGTCCAAATCAAGTCGACAGCATATTTACTGTAATAGCAAGACAAATATTGTAGTGCACATACGGCTCATTGGGCTTACAATCAGGCTAGGTGGTAGAATACTTATTTATGGACCAAGACGTCATGGGTTTGAGTTTTTCCTCCAGAATGACCATTTACTAAGGTCCTTAAAACCAAGTTGCTGCAAGGAGACTCTCCCTGTAATTAGGAGATTTAAGTCACCCTGGATAAGTGGATACAATAGACACAGACTGAAGTCATATTGATGTACTGATGTGTCAACTGAAGTTGCAAACCCACTTTTAATGTCTTCTTTTGAGACTGATTGGTTTAATAAAAGATTAGGCTACATTTGCATAGGCAGAATTCAGACATGTCTAAAAATACCCTGAAATGTATGTCTTGATACGGTTGGACTGCCAGACTTCATAAGTCTGCCTAAGCTTTCACATCAGCCCAAGTTTTGCATAGGTTATATCCCAACTTCTCTTTTCCTGAAGTGGGTCAGCAGCACCTACAGTTATGATTAGCATGGCCAAAAATGTGTCTGCCTCTTCGCCGGTCTAGTGAAAGCCAAGTTAAAATAGTAGAGAGGAGTGGAGGGGGAAGCATCATCCCACGACAGCAGAAATCAGGCCAAAAGTGAGTTGATATAAAAAACAATAAAAGCTTTGACATAACAGCAGCGGATGTAAAAGCACAGTTCCTCTCCCCACTACTGATGCACAAGGTCTGGTTACATGCTCTAGTTTTTCAACTGGCCTCTCATTTCTTTTTGTTTGCAGGTGTGTGTGTGAGTGTGTGTGGGAGAGTAAGAGAGATGCTTATGCAATGCAGCCGGAAACGTGGAACACTCGAGTCTCTAACTCTTTGGCCTCCGTCGGCGTGCGGCGTAGCGAGCGCTGTCTTTCCGCACTGCCATTTCCTTCACCTCTCTCCCACACGGCTGATCCCACCATTCAGTGAAAGGATGCGATCCGTGCAACGCGTCTGACTCGAACTTATTTCATTATTCCTGCTTTGCGCTGAGTGGCTCCCCCTCCCCCAGGACAACGCGGCTAAAGATGTAGCTGTCAATCTGTTCGTCAGTTAAGACAAGAATAAGCCGAACTCTTTCTTTTTCATGTTATTCTATTTCATCTTGTTATCTTTCCTGGCGCAATGTGTGGTGAAAGCTGGCACGGCAAAGCAGTTTTGCCTCTCTCTCTCTCTCTCTCTCTCTCTCTTGGTTTGCCCCCAATCTCTGTCTGTCTTTCTGTCTTTCTCTCTTCTCACACACACTCACACACTAGGGAGAGGCTATCACTCCTGTTGAAAGCAGCTCGTGAAAAACGGACACACTGACACTATCTTCGTTTAGCCTGAAGGCGTCTTCCGTACCTCCATCTTTCGCCTAACAATGCTGCCAGGGCCCTCTGAAAGCACTCTGTCACCTCTGTGGAATAATCTTCTCCCACTGACTTTATTACAATGGGGCACTAAATATGGACTCCCCCAGCCAGCCAGCCCTCCTTGTCAACTGAATTTAAAGAGAAGATTCCTAGGTGTGTGTGTGTGTGTGTGTGGTTGAATGGTGGATGGTGTTAGTGAGGGGAGAGGTAATTAATAGCCTTTTGAGACTGAAGTTTGACTGACTTAAATGCCAGCAAAGGGATAATCAGCAAACACACATGTCCATGCAAGCAGGCACAAGCATGTGTGTGGGGGTGTGTGAGCGTGAGTATGTGTTGGCAGGGGGCTGTTTGTTCTCTACAAACTGTATATGTACATCAAGAGTCTGACCCGACTATCTGATCTTACTTCAAATCAGAAAGACCTCTAACTGATACAATGTTGGATAAGGAAACCAATCAAGACAAACCAATTAACTAACTTCATTACTTAAGTGAAAATACAGATACCACTAGTCAAATGTTACTCCAATACAAGTGAAAGTTGTACAGTCATTTTTTAAAAAGTACTTAAGTACTTAAGTATTAAAAGTACATCTTCTTTCACCACATTGTTGCATTATTGCCACAACATTTACAATACCTTATGCCTCTGACTAGCTTGCAGAAGCGTTAGAATAAGGAATTGGTAGAATGTTACAGAATGAAACACAACCCGAACTGACAAAGAAAACCAGTCATTAGGTTGTTTTAAATTAATTGTAAGACTACACACCCCCACAAAACAGCATGGTAGTGTTCTGACACAGCTCTGGCAGTATGTGCACACGTATACATATGTGTATGTTAATCAGGAGGACAGTGCAATAGCTGTAAATGCAGCCTGCTCAGAACATAAAATCAACATCCAAACCTGCTTAAAATCCAGCTCTACACCTCTAGCTTCATGACTTTCCAACAGCAACAAGACAAAAACAGCAAAAAAGAACTGTCTGAACTTGGTTTTATAGTTACAGTCTACAAGTGTGACATAACCCTACTGATTATTGAAAGGCTGTCACCTGCCAAAAAAATATTTTTTTTAGAAAAGGGGGAATAACATCCACTTTATCCACAGATTTGAAAGTAACAAGTAATGAGAACCTTCATAGAATTGTAGTGAAGTAAAAAGTACAGTATTTGTCTTTAAAATGTAGTGAAGTCGAAGTCATACATTTTCAAAATAAAATACTACTCAAGTGAAGTACAAATACTCAAAAACTCTACTTAAGTACAATACTCCAGTAAATGTATTACATTACTGTCCACCTCTGGCGAGAGCATTAAGGACTCTGTCATAGAACTCTGTCATAAGAAATGACTTCTGTGAATTTGTGTTTTTGATCACCCTGATCTGATCATTATAAACGTATATATATATAAGGGTTTATAAATGTTTTACATAGGACAGCTCTATAGAGGTAGCTATAACAGCACTATTACTTGTTTACCGTAGTTCAGACAAAGCACAAACTCTTATTATAAAATTGAGAAGGGTTTTGGAGATTAAACTGCTTAACTAAGGTTTCAGAGTTTCAACCAAGAATGCGCTGAAACAAAAGGAAAAAAGGTTGTTAGTACTTTATTTTAAATACCTGTACAATTCTATAATTAAATATATCTAATGATTTAAATATTAAGGTTATAGGAGCTGAGCAAAATGCACAAGAATAGCAAAGTTTATCCAAACAAGGAGTGGATCCTATAGTGGTGATTATTAATGGGACTGGAGTCTGAAATGTCTTTTTTCATTACAAGATTAACCTATAGTTCTGTTATTAAACTCTCCACTCTACACACTATCTTGCCCGTTTATGATAGAAGTATTAAAATTAATTGCAAAAACGATGCATCATGATGCAAACATGGACGATTCTGCATCGATGTAGTGGCCGACCATAAACTATTATAATGGAGGTTTTCAACTGGCGGTCCGCTGGTCCCTAGTGGTCCGTGGCGGAATTGCAGGTGATCTGTGACATGCAATCCACTTTCCAAACATTTCCAGATGATTTGGGCATCTTTATGAATGATTAATTAAATACCCCATTTTGTAATGGTACAAAAGTAACGTAATTGAAGTGAAAGTGAGTGATCATTTGTCATTGTGAACACAGCACAGCGCATCAGACAGAGCTTTACAATGAATTGTGACCTCTGCATTTACCCATTACATGAAGGAGCAGTGGGCAGCTGACATGGGTACCTTGATCATCAGTACTTCAGTGGTACCTTTACTGGATTTGAACCAGCAATGCTCCATTCACAGGACAAACGCCCTAACTGTTACCCTACCAACTTACCAAATTTTGCCAAATTTTAATGTAAGGCATTACTAATATTATACTTGTTACATGTTTTGGTAACGCATGTTACAACACACTTTTAACCTTTAATTTAGTGCTGTTTCGTTTTTATTTTAAAAATTACCAACACTAGAGAAAATGTTTGCCAGTAAAAGAGTTATTTACCGACGGTATGCTTACAGTCATTATGCTACACCACATCACCCTCCACTGGATGTATAATGAGCTGCAGTAACCTACATTTTACCATTTCAGAATGCTAAGTCCTACTTCCACAGTTATTTTGGTGCAAGCAACTCAAAAACAGGAGTCATGCAACAAATTACAGTTCAGAGACAGTTAATTTGAAATAACTGTAAATAGTAATCTATAATGTATTACATTTTAGAAGTAACTTGCCTAACACTTATAATGGGAGCTTAAACCAGAAGACGGGTCTGGGAAAAGCAGCAAAGCTTCCTCTAGCAAACCAATGAACTAATCATTGTGATTTTAAACATTTAATGTAAGTTCAAAATGGATGTGAAGCGTTAAATTTGTGATTGAATTAAATGTAATAATTGCATTACAGCTGTTAAGCCTGGCAGACCAGTGGTTCACAAGGGAAAAAATGGAATGTTCACTAGTGACACAGAGATTAATTTGGGTTTAATGGTGAGAAAAAATGCAATGTGAATGCATGACTGATACATCACTGTAAACGAGGTCTCTCTGTGGGGGAAATAACCATTTGCACAATGAATCATGTTTTAAAAATCAATGAAAAATATGGATCACTTAAGAAGATGCATGAAAACATCTACCACAGTAGAAAAAAAGGATTTCCCTCTCTATATGTTCTCTCTAATTACAGAGTATGAGAGATTTATTTGTTTAAATGAAGGAGGAAAACCCAAAACCTTGACCAAAATATGGAAATTTCAACTTGAGACTCAGAGTCAAGTGCCACAATTGTGATTTCTCTAAAGAGGAATAGGAGACAACAGCACTGAAGGAATGAGAGAATGACAGAAAAACAGTGGGTGAGAGAAAGAGAGATCTCATTAGTTTTTTTTTTTTTTTTTAAGGGAAAAGGTGAAGGAGAGAAGAAGCTGGTGTGATGGATATGAAGCAGAGATTGAGAAGAGGTGGATAAAGAGAAAAAAAAAACAGAACACGAGAGAAAGAGAGATAAGAAGCAGGAAGATTTCCTATTCCGTCAGACAGCCCATAGCTCATTCATTATTTTGTGGAAGCAATTACCACAGCCACCTGCTTTATCTATTGAACTCATTGTTTCCAGAGCTGTCTGAGCCTCTCTCCCTCTCTCTCTCTCTCTCTCTCTCTCTCTCTCTCATGTCACCCTCCCCCTTTCTGTCCCTCAAGTAATGGTGGCTCTGAATGTGTAGCTTACCCTGTGCTGATTAAAGAACTCCATTTCTGTGTTAATAATGAATGGTTCTCACACACATACACACCAAACACATATGTTGTGTATCATGCACCCCGTTGTGCTTTACTGCTTATTGAAAAAGTCATTCACAGGTGTGTGTATGTGTTTTGTGTGTCCTTTCAATTGTATTGTTGTGTTATGTACAGTCTATAGGACCATTCAGTAATTAACCTGTTGGGAATGAGGGCTGCAAGTAAACCATCCAAGTAAATAAAAAATACATGAATTAATTGAATAATACTCTTTTCCAACATACAAGGGCTATTAATGGTAATTACACGATAGCAGAATATTTTATTACAAGTATGTAGAAACGCACCAGATCTGGTAGTAGCTTGATGCCAAATATGAAAAACAGAACAACATTGTGAACAGGACAAATCAACATGCACATCAAGTGACATATTTACACTCGAAAACATGAAAACTTCAATATTTAAAGTTCTATTTTAAGCACTTTAAAGAAGTTTAACATTAAACTACAATCAACTACAGCTCTTTGAAGCTGATGACAAAAAATATCTTCTCTCATTTTATAACATCCATATTTTCACAGGATTTTTTAGAAGTCAACATGAAAAATAATTCTATTTTTTCTTCAGTTTCTAGTTTTTCCAGTAACATGTCTGTGGGAACCATTGGTGTCACGATGTTACAGTGTGGGATATAGTAGTCAGCAAGTTAACCGATCTTGTAGCTGGAGAGCTGGGAGGATAAACGAACAATGGCAAAATTGTTAACATGTTTCTGGTACTGTTTGCTGTACTTAGCACCTACTGAAGTGGTCCAAGGAAGGGCAGTCGGTGAACTGGGAGTCATGGAAACCCAAATCTTATTTGACATGCAGTTTCCTACCTCATTTCTGATTGCTGGCTATGATCAAACAGTGTCAGAACTCACAGTGCTGCTTATGCTCCTGTTTTGCTCCAGAACATTCAGATTGTCCATGCTAACCTTTGTCCACCACTGGAAATGCTTAAGTGCTTAAATGCTTAATATGCAAGATTGTCGCCCAAACTGGTACTGCAGTCAAATTCAAAATACTGTAACGCATTGTTTCCCCGCCCCCTCTTCCCCAGACTCGAGGTTGCCAGATAGACCGAATGAGGACTCGTATTTGGCCAATCTAGTGTCAAATGTTATGTTTCATTTGCCATAATTAGCGTGCTAATGTTTGCACTGTTACCACACTGTCTCAGCATAACACGATGCTGATGTTAGCCATCACAAGTCACCGTTTTTGTTTTCCAACAATTCAGTTGCTTCGATGACTCATCTCCACATGGGCTACAATCTATGATCGAACAAGAATACTGTTATTCAGCAGTTGAAAATATTTAAAATATGCATCCATACGTCTAGTGGAGATACAAGTTAGCCAACCTTGGATAAATCTTACCTGTCCAGGAGAAAATTAGGCACTTCAGCATATCTTCAAATTCTTCTCCGCTTTCAGCCATCTCCATCTTTCAAATGCATCTCCTACGCAGATGCTTATTTCGTTTCTGCTTTTGTCAAGACATTTTTGAGAGTCATATCGAGGCCTTTTAGTGTTGGTAATGTCAGATATTTGTAATCCAGAATGCTTGTAGCTTCAGCTCAGTGGTAACCTGGATGCCGAAATGCCACTGACTTTGTGATTGGGAGATAGCCCTGCCGGCCACTAGGGGCCACTTGAGACTCTGTACATAGTTCACTTGGGTTCAGGGTTCACGTTGTGCATATGTCCTTTTTTGGTTATGTTGTGTCGGCTGCTCCCCTTGTGTCTAGTTGTGTGTAATCCATTTGTTGTTCCCCCCTTCTGTCTGTCATGTGTTTGAGTCAGCCCCTATATATAGTTCAGCCCTTTGTTTCAGTCTTTGTCCGTGCACCCTCACTATATTCATGTTGTTACCGATCCTGCCTTGTAACCTTGAGTCTCTACCATGCCCTTGTCTGCCGTTTGCTGTCTGTCATCTGATGTCTGCCGTTTGCTGTCTGTTATCTGATGTCTGCCGTTTTCGTCTGAGAACCAAGTTAAGTTTGTCTTGTCATGTGCTTTGTGTTAGTATCTGTTAGATCGTCAGTAGACAGTTAGACTCACCATTAGCTTAGCACACGTTAGCCGTTAGCATAGCCCACTTAGCATTAGCTTTAGCATCGCACCATTAGCATAAGTATCCCGTCTTAGCGTCCTTGTCTTGTGTATTTGTTCACTCTGCCCCATCTTTCCTGTATCCCTGTCTGCCCTTCACTATAAATAAATATGTACACACAAAGACCCTCCTGCAATCTGCGTCCGTTCCTACCCCGCAATGTGACAAAAAATGACTCAAAACGTACATGATTTGCGTGCTGCAAATAACACTTTAGAATGGGAATATTCTGGCTGTACTAATTTTGTCTATAAGATCAGTATTTCAAATTAACTGATTGATTCTTTAATCTCTGGTGACATATTAGGTTCATTTTATGATTACTTGTCATACATTTTTTACATAGCTCCTTTATAACGAACATGTGCCACTAAATGTGGAAGCTGAAGTTGAAAGCAGGTGGAATTAACTGATCTACAGTATTACACTTTCATTTAGGTCATATGGATGTGTAAATTTGCGTGCAGAAAACATGCAGCAGAATGAGGCTTGTGAAGAAGGCAAACTAGAAGGGGCGCTATGGTGGTCTGATCAACATTCTGCTAGGGAACTTGGTGTCCTGGCAATCATGTAGATGCTGTTTTGACATGTATCCCCTCCTGAAACACTGTTGGTCACAACATTCAATCCTTCATTGCAAGAGTAAACCCTAACGGCAGTGACCTTAACAAAAGATCTGCTCAAGAACGTTTTCATGGTGTTGACTTGGCCTACAAATAAGATTTCTGGCAATGGGATACAACTCTGCTGTTGTTGGTGAGATTTGGATGGGACAGACAACACAGAAAAATGTTATCTTTATGCAAATGAAGAGGAGTATTAGAAGGATGGACACAAGCTGCTTATTGTGTCCCATGGGGACACATGATCCATCCTATCAGATCTTCATTTCTAGTCACACATGGAATTAATATTTCCTGTTATCAAATTCAGCACATTTACTGCTGGGTTTTACTGTATATTTAACTCCTCAAATATGTTAGGATCTTAAAAATAATCCTGTGTGAGTCTGATAAGAGCATTAGCAGCAACAACATGCTACCTAAGGCAAACAAATTAGCTAATCATTGGGTGCTGTAATACATCTAGAAATCAAAAAAGAGTGACAAACCATTTTTGTTGAAATTATATGGTTTATTATTTGTATCTATTTATATCAATTTAGACCAAGTATGGACTAATTAGACACCAGCAAGGCAACCATGGCAACTAGCTGTGACTTTATATCAGAAATGCCACTAGTGAGCAAAAATTGCTGTCTCTTGTGAACATTGCTGCTAAAAGTCTCAACTACTGATGTTCTGAACAGTTGAAATTCATTATATGGCCAAGTTTGACCCAACTGCTATTTCTGATACTATCATTACAGATGTTTTGACTGACTCAAGTCTGTTTAACACTTGACACTTTATACCAGGGGAAGGCAACTCTGTTCCTCGAGGGTTGTTGTCCTGTAGGTTTTCCATCACCACCAGAAGAGACTCACCAGGTAGGAGGGAAAATCTCCAGGACACCAGTCCACCAGGACCAGAGTTGCGTACCCCTGCTTTATACTTTATTAGGAAGAAAAAGCAGACTTTGCAGTTCTGGGATATACATCCTGATGCCATAGCTAAATGTCATCATAAAGCAGATTTGAGGGACTGACATGTGATTCATTAACAATTTTTAAAAATCATTTCTCAATACTAATATTTTCTGTTGCTTCTTGAAAAGCTTTTGGCCTTCAGAGATGATTACAGACCAAACAAAACTCATGTTTTACACCTAAAACTGATCGTGCCTCTTAGGTACTCTCACATTCAAAAATATATGCAGTAATACAATACAAAAGAGTCTGTTTTCTTGAAGCTTATGTTTTCGAAACAATGGAATAAAGTTCAATATAATAACATACAATTATTAATAATGAATGTAACCCAAAAAAATCAAGCCAGTCAAATTATGAAAAAAATTACAATATGCAGCTGACTGATTAAAAATAATACATCATCAAATTGCAATTATTTGTTTTTCAGTTTGCAGGAAAGAGCATGTCTAATGTTGTATGAACTGAGAGGTGAAGCTGGGGTTGTAAGACTTGCCTGGTTTGGACTTTGCAGTGGAGCAGTGCTTTTAAAAGAAGTGGATAAGGAGTTATAGGTCAGTGTGGGGCTATGGGTCTGGCAAAGGCTTAAAAGAGAATAAGGTGAAGAGAAGGGAAGATAGGGGTGCAAGAGGTGGGATGTGGGACGGATAGATGGTAAGGCTAAGAAACTTCTAAGGAAGTCAGAAGGTCTGGGAGTAAGAACGCCTGACTCACTGGCTAGTGGGGGAAAACATGCATTTGTATGTTGCTCTATATGCATTTGAGCGTGAGTGTGTGTGTGTTGGGGGGTTGGTTCAACAGCCCCTCTTCAAACTAGATGAAGTGCAATTTGACTTCACATGAGTTCAGATTAAAACTCATTATGGTCATTTGATGAATTGCTCCATATTGAAGGTCTGAGAGCGATGGACATAAATGTTCACAATTAAAACCAGGAGTGCTAGAAATAGCTCCTCTCTCTCTCTCTCTCTCTCTCTCTCTCTCTCCCTAGATGTCAAGGAGGTATAAATTCAGAAATACTGAAAAGGGAACTATTAAGTTTTTGCTATATATGTATTGTCTTTGTCAACTCTAGACAGACATATAAACTCAATTATGAACTATAAATAGTAAGCAGTCTCTCTCTCCCTCTCTCTCTCTCTCTGATGTGCATGTACATGTACTGTATCTGTTCATTTGCAAGTGTCTTTTTATGACAGCTTTGTTATGTTTACTTTGTTTCAAACAGTTGCTTTCATCTGTTCTCAAGAAGATCCATACAAAACTCAGCCACCCATCCCCTGCTTCACACTTTATTGTCATGACCGTGCGTTTCTGGTAGCTTTTACAAGACTGTTCAGATTGCACCGTTTCGAGGGGTTGCAGGGTTTGGTCTCTGTGGATATGTATCCACGGTAACCTGTTGTTGCCTCCTCACTCGCTCGTGTGTATCCATTCAGCAGATGGCCTCGTGTGGAGGGAGAAAGTGGCTGCGAGTCATGACCTGACTCTGTGCAGGCTATACTGAAAATCCAGTAAAAGGAATTCACCAAAACCCTAAAGATACTGACCCTCAAACAACAACATTCCCCCAACATCAACATTTTCCATCAGACTACAAAGTTCACAGTGAAACACTAACATTCCTATCAAACAACACATTACCAAACAAGAACCAACATTTACAGTTTTACCTGAGAGCAACTTGGGGTGAAGGGTCTTGCTCAGGGATCCAATGATGATAGTGCCGGAGATGGTTTTGAAACTCATGACCTCTTGGTTCAGAGGTGAGTCTCCAAACCAATAGACCACTACTACCCCATATGAGGATCAAGGAGTTGTGGGTAAAGCATATAATAAACATAAGTATGGTTGCACATTTCCCTTCATATTGCTTAAAGTGTAAGGTTGCTTGTGTCAAATGGTAAACAATAAAATGATTTGCTGTTCTGCTGTGTGGAGGACCTGAATAATTGTGCTTTAAAACAGTACTTAATACTGTATAATATTTATATATACATATATATACATACACACACACACACACACACACACACACATATATATATATATATATATATATATATATATATATATATATATATATATATATATATATACTTATATATATATATATATATGTGTGTGTGTGTCTCTCTCTATATATATGTGTGTGTTTGTTGAAAAGTGAGAATATTTATGCTTGGAAAATGATGGAAAATTATTAGAAACTACAGTACATTTATATATATATATATATATATATATATATATATATATATATATATATATATATATAAATGCTGTAGTTTTAATAATTTTCCATCATTTTCAAGCATGAAATATTTCTTTAACAATACAACCATTCTGCTCAAATTTGTAACATCAAAATTAAGAGTAGATGACCAAGCTGTTTTCCTAGCAAAGCCAGTGTTTGCAAATTCAGCCATTCTAATGTTAGTATTGCTTGTAGTTTGCAATGTATTAACATTTTCAAGCTTCAAAATGATTGAGAATTATTCATTATTCATTCATTCAGTATCCAAACAGATTAATCCCAACTGGGGCCGCAGGGACTGGAGCCTATCCCGGGAACTACAGGCATAAGGCGGAGAACAACCCCGGGCAGGCACCAACACACCGCAGGGCGACTGAGAAAAAAAAAAAATCTATATGAAACTTGCTTGAAAAAAAATGTTAAAAACTTTCATTATGTTGATTGGGATAGTAAAAGCATTTACATCAGAGCCTCTCAATTGTGCTCTTTTGTAAATTTATCAATGATCAAGTGATCAATTATCAATTATAAATTGTGAATTTAAAAATGATTTTACTACCAGCAATTCACCAAAGTGTGATAAAGAGATCCTAAATCAAGACTAGTCAATCAAATGATTTGTGGTAAATAATTACTCTCAAATGTTGGTGATCTAGCAGGATGCTACCTCTGGACCAAGATTGTTGGTTCCAATCCTACCTCACAACTTTTCATTATTAGATCCTGAAGCAAGATCCTGGATCCTTTGTTCTCAGGAAATTTGTCAGATTTTCATTTCAGATTCTGATTCATATCTGGTTATCACTATAACATCTTATGGTCTTTCATCTGGTCAGAAAACCATTAACAAAATACTCTTTTTAAGCACAAGACATTTATAAATATAAAAATTCATAGTACTGAAATAATGAGTTATAATTATGAATATTAATAAAAAAGATTTTGAATCAGAAAACTTATTTATTTATTTATTTTGAGGCATTTAATCAAAATGGTTTAGGTTCAGTTAATCCCAGAATCCCACTACTCAAACAGAGGTTAATGCCAGAATAAGGTTTTAGTTTGCTGCTGGAGGTTTTTTCATGGATTTAGGTGAGGGTAAAGGCAGTGAGCTAGTTTGTAGAACAGCTTGAGTGAAAATCTTATTTTTGTTGTCTCCAACTAGACTTCATATTCAAATACCCAAAGCAATTTTTAGTTCATGGTATTTATTTCTCCTTATCTGCATTGTGAGGGTGTGTTAAGTTTGGTGGTTGTGTAAAACACTTTTTACAGAGTGTACTGAAATATGATTATTTGATATATATTTGTTCTGTAAAGATTTTTGAAGCAAGCAAGAAGCAGGTGCCAAAAGTACTGTCAGGTCTTCATCCAACTTCTCTAAATATTTCCCTTCTGTGTGTGTGTGTGTGTGTGTGTGTGCATGTGAGAGAGAATGTGTGAGGTGGGCATTTGTGTCTGTACCTCAGAGACCCGGATCTGTAGTTTTATGTAACAGATATCCATTTATAGATACCATCATTGAAATCGGACTAGTTATATAAGACTACACCCTTTCTCTCTCTCTCTCTCTCTCTCTCACTCTCTTTCTGATAAACTCGGCGGTTTGGTGGGACAGAGCTTGCCAAACCCTTTATCGGAGCACGGGAGAGAAGGCATACCAGCGGAGGCAGTTGCCATAGCAACACACAGCAGTGGTGGGATAAACCAAGACATTGTTAGCGAGAGAGAAGTACAAAGAAAGAGATTTTAGTCTAGAGTTTTATTCTGGTTTGTGGTTGCCCACACAGCGCCTACATAAAACAAACTATACAGAAATGACAAAAAGTAACTTAGGAAGAACGAGAGATAAAAAGTAATAAAAGATTTCACAGTGACATACGCAATAACATTTGTGTATTTAAATGATTTCCCAGGTGCCTTTGGCGCCCTCTGATTCTACAATGCCAGGAAGTAGGAAGTACAGTTAGTTCCTCCGTCTATAAATAGCCAGCACTGCATTCAGTCTGAACAGAAGAGTTCACAGTGCGTGGGATAGCAGCGCTTTACATCAGTACACCACTGTAAAATTACATACACACACAGCATCTACATCACCAATATAGTGTTCGGAGAAAACACAAGCTTATTATATTAAACATCATGCTTATATGTTACATAAATCTAGCCTTTACATTATATATATTATATAATATATATTATTTACACTGTATACATACAATTGTGTGATGTGTTCATGCATGTAATCACACCATGGACCATGCTGTAAATAGCTCATAAATACTTTTAATATATTGGGTGAAAAAAGCATTCTTTCCATCTGTGATAAACTAATAGCACAGGTGATTATCAGAAACAGCACTGAGCACAAGCTTTCTTTTAATTGTATCATTTTTTTTCACCCAAAAGGGCTTTCAGCATTGGTAACCATGCATCTCAAACATCCCCAATGATCATTATATATTGAGATGATTTACAAGAAGTTTCTGCATACATGACATTGTGATAACACTACAGCTCTTTTAATAGGAATAATGGAACCCCTTACCACTTCTAATATTGTTGGTGGAGTGGCACAAGGGGGTTTGATTTCATAATCATTTATGACTGTTAAAATCCTTCTGAATTGTATGTATGTGACTGTATTCTGTATAAGCTGTTTAGGAGCCACACAACTGTAACCTGCAAAAGTCATGTCAAGCAAATCTGTTCCACAGTAAATCAAATCCATGCACTACTTTGCTTCTACACCATATGTCTCAGAGTAGCCTGGCTCAGTGTTATGTGAGGGCTGATCTACACCAACAGAGATGTGCCATTATCTGCCATTATCTGCCATTGTTACGGTGCTTGTTTTGCTTCGTGGGATTATTACACCTAGGTCTGAGCTCTGAGATAAATTAGATTATGGTTAAATTAGACTGTTGAGTGTGAAAATGAAGGAACTACAGTTACTTGGGGAGGAGCATAAAAAATTATGGGCTGTTATTCATTCATTCATTCATTCATTTCATTATCCGGCAGCTTAATCCAATGCTAAAATTTACTTATGGGTGCGGCAACACTTTGCAGGGCACACGCACACTCACACAAGCACACTTTCACTTCCACCTTACGCAGCCAATTGAGAGTCGCCCAAATAACCTATATTGCGTGCTTTTGGACTATGGGAGGAAACCAAAGCACCCATATGCTTTTACAAATTCTTATAGAATACAAATCATTTTATATACACGCTAGCAGCAATATATATATATATATATATATATATATATATATATATATATATATATATATATATATATATAATGGCATTACCAACACTGGATCCCTGATCAAGACTCTTAATCCTAAATTGGGAACTCAGAGGAACTGTGCCTGAAATTAAGAAATGTAAGTCGCTCTGCTAAATGCCATAAATGTAAGTGCATAATTAAGCTGAATTCTGAAATCTGCTAAATTCACATTTATACCAAACACATCGGTCATTGCTTGAAAAATGTAAATATAAGTTAAAACAATGCCATATGTAATTCAACCAAACTGCATCTTTTGTGGTCCTGAGTGTAAGATTGAGTCTCTGGTAAAATAAGTAACTAATTTTAACTTTACAGTATGACACACCTCGCGACCAGGTTGAAGCTAAACTCTGCTGTGTGGTAGAGCTGAAATAAAGTTCACTGCTAACTTGTGTCATAATGTTCAGACCTTGTAAAGAGTAGACCGGACCTTCCAGCATGTTTTTACACTGTGTGGTAAGTTATCAGAAGCCTGGCACCTGTACAGATAGCAGCTCCCTCGGCTGCATTACTGACAACTTACATCTCTGTATGCCCTCTATAATGTACTTTTGTGAGGCTCCCTAAAATCTCATTTTAAAATGAAACACACACAAGAGCACGCACCCACTGGTGGTGCACACACACACACACACACACATACTTCAACAGGACACTGATAAGCTGTAAGTGGTCCAAATATCTGAAGGCCCATAATTCCCCTCTTCTGCGTGGCACTGTGGCAACACATCAGACGCCTGATTATAGTTATCTTGGTATAAGAAAATCAATGAATGCAGGTGGAAAGGACAGAGGGGAAAAGAGAGAGGGAGAAAGAGAGAGAGTTCTGTGTGTAGTCCGGTAGGCAGTTTACTAGGAAAATAAGAAAGCACGAATGCAGAAAATGATCTATTCTTTTGAGCCCAATGTCTCTCTGAGGCTAAGTATGAGAATTTCATTATGTGACTGTCAAATCAAGCTGAAAATGCTGTGAACATTCAAAAACCCAGGGAAAAAGAGGAGAGGAAAAAATACAAGGTGACAAGGATCAACTTCTCACTTTCCCACATGATAGGACAGCGATCCAGTGAGCGCTATTTAAGGCTGCATTTTTATTCTAGAGCTCAGTCCCTCTCTCTCTCATTTTCTCTCTCCTCTCTCTCTCTCTCTCTCTCTCTCCCTCTCTCTCTCTCTCTCTCTCTCTCACACACACACACACACACACAAACACCGTGTATAGACCTCAAGCCTTATGTCCCAGATTGCCTCCTTGTTTAGAGGATGATGGGTGTTGATTGGCCATCATATATAAAAGATAATGCATAATGTTGAACATCCTGCAATATGACACTGACAGTTTCAATAAAACATGAGCCCCCAACGAGGGGGAAATATGAAACATTTATTTGAGAGTGAGAGGGGGAGTCAGAGAGAGAGAGAGAGACTAGGTGGTGTGACACCGTAATAGTTTATCTGTGCATTCTCACAAGGAAGGGAAAGTGATTTCTGACAAACATAAACCAGCTCTAATGACGACTGCTCCAACTGCACCTTATATATTTACAGTCTTCATATTAGCTTCTATATTTTTACTAAGCAAAGACATATGTGGGAGATGAATGTAAATGTTCCTCTTTCTATATTGCTGCCTG
Organism: Distichodus sexfasciatus; assembly: GCA_032718565.1. Classification (NCBI taxonomy): domain Eukaryota; kingdom Metazoa; phylum Chordata; class Actinopteri; order Characiformes; family Distichodontidae; genus Distichodus; species Distichodus sexfasciatus. The sequence continues at coordinate 5,232,284 of JAVGVS010000002.1, forward strand.
TAGAGGGGTGTGTGGGTGGCTGCTGACTGCTGGCTGCTTCCCGGGCGAGCGGCATGTTCGTGGAAAATGTGTTTGTGAGTGAGTGTGTTTTCACACACACACATGCACACACCCAGACAGACAGGACAGGTTGTACAGATGGTGGAGATGCTGGTTTTCTTTCTTTCCTTTTTAGACGTCACTTCGTGAGACATGTTTGTTGAATTTTTGTGAGTGGAATTTAACAAACTGTGTTATGTTACATTCATTCAAGAAAGCACACACACACACCTGTATAGACTCGTAAATATACTTTTTTTTTTCATGTAAACCAGCTAAACGAATCTAACTGTCAACTCCTTGTATTTAAATTGATTTCAACCATATTTTCTGACAAACCTTACTTATAAATAGGAATAAAAGGTCATTTTCACATTCCATTTCTTAGAGCCTCAGTGTAGGTATTTTCATGTTCAGTCAGATCTCTAATAATTGTTTAGAGCTCCTGCTTGTTTTGAATGTTTTTTAGACTTTGGCCTTATCTGTGAATGAAGTGAATTGGTGTATTGAATAGTGTTTAAGTGGAATGACTGACTTGGACACTCTAAATCAGGGGTGGGGAATTAATTTTTCCAAGTGGCCACATGACAAATTTGAGTTGACATGGAGGGCCGAACCAATAGACTGTAATCAACTCTGCTCAACTGAACTTCATTTTAAAAAACAGACAGTTATCTGGTTTTGATTAGTTCCTACTGTTAATTCTAGATGTTACTGATATATAAAAGATATAAATGTGCGGAGCAGGGCATATAACATCTTTATGTCATTGTATTTTGGACAATACATTCTTTTAACAAAAGCAATATTGAAATATGTATATTTCATTATTTTCACCTTGAAAATTAAAGCAATGCAATTGAATGGTGTGCATAAAATACACTACTTGTGTTTTATTTTTATGTTTAATTTGTTATTTCACGCTATCCTCGGGTGGGCCGGCAAGGGACAGACAAAGCGCTGGATAGGGCCTTCGGGGCAGGCAATGCCCGGGTCTGCTCTAAATCTTTCCCATTGAACATGAGATAACTCCATCCACAACGTTAAATGTCTCTAAATGTTTTGGCTAAATTACAGTCTTTAACTTTAAGCTGTGTTGGACTAGGGGCAAAAAATCTGAAAATGTGATAATTACATGTGATATTCTTCTTGTATGGCATCATTTCACCATTTTTGGAACTTTTCAGAGGCTGGATAACACTGTCTACACAGTGAAATAACGTATGTAAGCATATGCATGCATAAATACATTTAGATTAATGTTGTGCGTGTGGGTGTGTGTGTGATGTGAATGAGAGGCAGAAGCAGAAGAAGAGGAGATGAGATTAGGTATATCAGGAACCCTTATAAACTTTAATTGCCTTTTAATATACTACCATTAAAGATCACTATCCTTAACCTTAATTAATCTGGTTCCCCTTGACTGCCACTGAGTGTGTACGTGTGTTTGTCTCCGTGTATGTGTGTGTGTGTGTGTGTGTGTGTGTAAGAGAGAGAGAGAGAGAGAGAGAGAGAGGTCATCTGATAAAATCTGATATTGCAATGAAAAATTACTATGAGATCATTACTGGTCATCAGATAACCCAGAGCAAAGTTAATATGTCTGGGTTCTAAGTAGCAAAGAATTAAGAGGCAGCCATGATACATCCTCAAAGAAGTAGAAGAATTCTCTTTTCAACTCTCTCTCTCTCTCTCTCTCTCTCTACATCTGTAGTGATTTTGTGGTTCACCTACGACTCCAGCTCACTCAATGTCTACCATCAGAAATGGATTTTCTCTTATGCAAAAACCCTGGCCTTGACAGAAGTTCCGAGAAACACAGAGAGACGTGGATTGTGTGTGTGTGTGTGTGTGTGTTTGTAATAATAAGACGTGAAGATATGAAGAAGATGAACTGATACTTGTTATACTGTATACAATTTATTGTAATTATGTCTATTTGTTTTATTACTGGCTAATTAATTACTATTAATTGTGTTATTGGGGTGGTTTGTCACAGTGATCTAAGTGACTGAACCCCTATGCTGGTGATCATAATGGAGATCATGGGTTTGGATCCCAGGAAGCATCACAGGGCCCTTGAGCAAGACCCTTAAGCCCAAGTTGCTCCAGGGAAACTGTTCCTGTCATTAAGAAAGTCTTTTTCTGGATTTGAGTGTCTGCTAAATTCCATATAAATATATGAAATATTATATTGAGCGTATTATAGGTGTTGCATGTTTTAGTAATATTGTATTTAAAGCAGTACTAGTAATAATCAAATTTTCTAAGAAGTAGCATGAGAAAATGATCAAAAAGAGGGAGAGAGAGTGAGAGAGAGAGAGAGGTGGACTGGCACTGTATATTTTGACGTGTGTGTGTCTGGGCGTGTGTGTGTGTAAGAGAGAGTCTGTTAGCGCTGGATCCTCAGAGAACGTTAGAACATTAGAGTGTGTACACACCTTTCATACAGGAGACACGTACTTTAGCTCCATAAAAAATGAACTACATCCTGAAACAAAGTGACAGATGTGGAGAGAGGGAGATGGAGCTGCACTGGGAAAGGGCTGAGAAGCCTAGCGTGACCCACACACCCAGGCCAGCATGGGGGGTTGATTGAGGGGCGAACTGGCAAGCAAAACGCAGCACAAAAGGGTCAGCACTGATCATCAGCAGTGTCTGTGTATGTGTGTAGAACATAAAGTGAAATGACATAACATTAAGCAACATTAACTGTTAGTCACATAAATAAATAAACAGTTAGAATGTAGGAAGTCTAAAATGAAATGAAATGACATAAGAAAAAGAATTGAGAACAGATTTTTTGACTTGGTAGTGAAGCGTCTTTTTTGTTATGACAGGTTCAGTAAGTTGTGGTTATAAAGACACTAACCTTTAATGTTCATATAAGAATTCATATTTCATCTACATATATATAGTGATTTAGTGCCTGTAATTATAAAAGCTCTGTTATGACATCACAAAAAATTATGTAGCGTTTTATGGGCCAAAATGTTAGGTCAAATGTGTGTTCCTTTGCTATAGTGCCAATCATAGGTCGATCACTATAATTATGGGCCTATGACGCACCATGCGCACCATTCCTACATACCCTGAAGATTTTAGAATTCTGCAACTTACGGTTCAAGCTGCACAATCTGTTTTGTAGAAAGAAATTAAATACTACTGCTACTACTACTACTACTACTACTAAGAAGAAGAAGAAGAAGAAGAAGAAGATCAGCAGAAGAAGAATAAACAAGAAACACAAGAAGCACTTTGTGCTTGGACCCCCTAATAATACTCACCCCCCCCTACACCCATTTTATATTAAAATTACAGAAATAATTACAATGATAACACATACAGTGTCATGTAATATCACCATGACACACTGTAAGAAATGCGTGTCAGAGACAGAGTCAGACAGAAGAGAGAGAGCGAGAGAGAGAGAGAGAGAGAGAGAGAGGGAGAGGGAGAGAAAGAATGTAAGGTTGGTGAGGTTAAAGTGGGGAAGTAAGTCTGTGCCATGTGTGGTGAATATTGTATGACACCCTGATTCCCTTCAGCTTCCTAAAACCGCTCTGCTCTGCTCTTTACCCCCACCACCACACTCCTGACACTTCTCTCTCTCTCCCTCTGTCTCCATCTCTGTCTCTCATCCTGCCACTTCCTCTGTCCCTCACATACATCACAGTCTCTCTCTGCCCCTCGCTAGCATCACAGTTTCACAGTGCAAAAGACAGAAATGAGTCATCAGTCATTAGAATGTGCAGCATGCTAGAAGAGCTCTGGGCCAATCAAAAGAGGATATTACCATTAATCAAATTAAAGGTAAAAGGGATTACAGTAGATCAACCCTTAGTGGGTAGCAGATTACAGACTGTTATATGTGCAAATATTGATGTGACTAAAGCATAAGCACACTTTAAGTCTTTATCTGGAGATGTCTCATGACAATTTAAGCAAACGACTTCTTTAACTTTTACAACTAGTTAGAGAGCAATGACACACAATTATTGTATTTTTATTGTTTACTGAATAGTGTAATAGGTTACCAGACTAGACTAAAGAGAGAGAGAGAGAAACTCAGGAAGAGAGAGCGACTGAGTTAGAGTCTCTCATGTGGACCTAACGTTCATTCTATCTTAATGAAAATAGAAATATATGCCACTTTAACAAATTATCTGCTGTATAAATTAACAAATGAAGTGCCCCAACTGTACTAAAATTCCCCTGTACACCAAGTCTACACAGCTTCACACACACACACACACACTCCCTAATACAGAGAAGACTGAAGGTCCTGTGTTGAGCCCAGGTCAGGAACTGGAGTCCGAATATAAATTGATGGATTGCAGATGAGAGCACAGCATCCTCGGTATCATCTCCATGACGATGACTCCAAGTTTGACTGACAGGTGGCACTATATCAAGTAATTTACCAGTCAGCCTCCTCCCTCAACATGCTCATCTGAAAGAAAACATTCAAATAAAAGACAGCATGAAGAAAATGGAAAGAGAAATACAAAATGGACGGGAGGTAGATGCATTTCCCCACTCTTTATTCATAGATTTACTAGGAAATGTCAGTCAGTTCGTGGATAGACAGAAGAAACACATTGATTCACACATGCACTCTCTCTCTCACACACACACACATACACACACACACACACAATATTTTCATCACATCATATTGAGATGGCATTGTAATATACAGAATAACACATTGAATTTATAAAAGAATAAAATGTAATTCCGACATATAACCATCGAGGCAGTGTAATGTCTGAATTGCTATATAACTAAAAATGCCACATGTTAGCATCCATAACTCACCCCATTCAAATTCCTGATGCAAAAATGATTACACATCATAAGCACCTTGGTGTTTCTTTTATGTATCAACTCATGAATTGAGCACATTTAACAAAATGGATGCGGTATCATTAATATGAGTATCAAAAATATCAATAATATGAGTGTCTCTTTTTACCAAGCTGATAATGTGTAGTACAACAAGTCAAAGGCTATGAAGACTGGGCTGGTAAGTAAGTCTCTGAAAGCTTCTTCATTTTTCTCACTGTTCAATTGGCTCCTTTAAGTTCAGGGTTATAATGTTGATGTATATTGGTTAATGTTGATGTTCATCTGAGACTGTTGGTGTTTGATGAAGAATGTTGCTGTTTATTAACAATGTTGATGTTTAGTGGCGATTGTTAAAGGTCCTTTTTTTTGAAGTTAAAATAGGTCTATGATCTCCAATAAACATGTCTCTGAAGTAGTTTGCTGAAAATACCTCTCAGATTAGGCATTTTTGTCTGCTTTTTACTCCTCTATTTCAGTCCCTTTCAGAACAGACTGTTTCTCTTTAGTGTTCCTGAATGCAAATGAGCCACTGCTGCCCACGACCCACTTCAGAACTGGGGTGTAGACAGCACAGCGAGAGTTTAACTCTCGTGAAAATAATCGTCATGACTGCTGCTAACAGACCATCCATGCAGCCATACATGTTCAAGACAACACTCCACCGGTAAACTTTTTCCCTGCGATTCCTACACTGGTGCTTGCAAGAAAAAATGGCAGATCAGGAAGCGCTAGCAGTTCTACCTGGAGGATCTTCTCAGAGAGCAGTGTGGAGTTATTCAAAGTCCCCTACTGTGACGTAGAAGTAGGGGAGATATCTGAATGGCTTGTTTAAGGACACAATTTCAGACGTTCATAAATTAATACTAATACAATTGACCATTTTTTCTCAAACTTACAGTGTGTGTAGAGGCAATACAGACCCAAATGGATGTCCAAAAAACAGAAAAAGGTGGAACCTTAAATTTCATCTACTCAAAATTGTTCGTGTTTAATAGAAAATGTTACTGAATGTTTGTGAAAAGATGGATTTTTTTTAATGGTGAGGTTTATTTTTGATGTTGAAATTTAATGGAGAATGTTGGTGTTTGCTGATGAATTTGGTGTTTACTTGAGAATGTTGCTGTATGGTGGAAATTGCAAATGTTTTGGTGGCTGTGTGGTGGTGCGGTTGTTAGCGATGTTGCCTCACAACAAAAGCTTCAGGGTTTGATCCCTGCATCGGCCTAGGGGTCTTTCTGTGTGGAGTTTGTGTTTGCATGGGTTTTCTCCGGGTGCTCTGATTTCCTCCCACAGTCTAAAAGCATGCCCTGTAGGTTGATTGGTTACTCTAAATTGCCCCCTTAGGTGTGAATGTGAGTGTTTATTTTAGATGTTAATGTTTGATGTAAGTTAATATTGGCGTTAATTGTTCAATTAAGGTGTTTGATAGAGAATGTTGGTGTTTGCTGATATTTGATGCTGATTGTTGAAGTTGACGCTTGATATACAATATTAGTATATCAGTTACATACAAGTTAGCGTTCCATGCTTAATAATGGTGTTTCAAGAATGTAGGAGTTTGAAGTTGATGCCTAACATGTGCTGTGGAGACTGTTAGTGTTGGATTGTATACCTTGACATTTTATGTCGCATGTAAAACAATGTTGATAAATGTTAGCACAGGGCTGTAGACGGCACATACATCTTATTTAGTAGTCACACGTAATGTACTGTCAGTCCCCTGCTTAATGTAATTCGAGTTAATTGAGCCATTTCACTCTTGATTATGTGTTCAAGTGTTGGCAAACAATTTTCTGTTTGATTAAGTAACTACCATTTTTAATTTAGTGTAGTAATGAGCCATTCTTTAAGATGCTTTAAATTGTGTGATTAGACATTAACAATTCCGTTGATAAATATTAGGAGAATGAAAATGAATGGTAGAAGAGACGTGCAGTTTAAACAACACTAGCTGTTTGAAAATTAAACCAAATTAAAACTCATGCACACACACATATGTATACACACACATACACAAACAAACCTCAGTCTTTTTCCCAGAGAAATGGCCCATGGTGTATTATGAAGCACCCCCCCCTTCTTACCCTCTAATGACCTCATCACCATGTGCCGTTTATGTCTGAGTGCCGTGTCATCAGGCAGCGCCTGCCTTTTTCTTCTGAAATGCATCTAGGCCAGATGCATTATGAAAGGTCATCTCCATTAAAAACAGTGCTTTCTTAATGTCACAGCATTTTAAAGACCACACATTGTGGCCCAGCCTCAGCCAGACATTGTTGTGTTGATATTGCATTTAGTTTATATATTTATATACATATTTTTAGAGTACATATAAAGAGCTGGAAACTAAGTTGTCTTGAGGGAGAGATGTAAGACGCTTTCTGACACACAGAAGTAAGGCAATTGCATTGCCACTGTTAAGAGACTCTCCAAGTTTATATAGAGTGTATCATTGTCAGCTCTTAAAGAAAGATTAGAGGGTGCTGCTTGAAGAGCAGCTGTACTTTACTGTCTGATCTGACATTTTTTGGCTGGATGAATTGATCCATTATCTGATTTTTTTGCTCATTTGGTCACTTCCTGTTCAACTGATTTCGCTTAAACAGAATGAGTATTGGCCCTGAAGTTTAAGGTTAATCTATAAAATGTATTAATTTCTGTAAACCCTAAGGTTGCCTCTCCTTAGCCCCCTTCCCCTGTATGTGTGAATTGAGTAGGTATTTGTCCTTGTAAACACACTACAGCACAGCACACAGTGAACCACAACAAAATGTGAGCTCTGCATTTGACCCATCCATGAAGGAGCAGCGCTTTGGGGTGGTACTTTGCTCATGAGTGCCTCAGTGGTACCTTTTCCGGTCCAGGACTTGAACCGACGACCCTCTGATCATGGGACCATCTCCCTAGCCATTACGCTTTTAAGTTGTTGTTAGGACACAGTATTTACTAAATATTGGAAAACAGCAAGTTTATCTTTTTGATGACATTTTATATGTGAAGGTTGGTCTAAGCAAAAAATATGCTTTTATAAAAAGTTGTAGTCATTTTTGGAATTAGTGGATCAGTGAAAGGGCCTCACAAAGAAAGCAAGATGTAAGTGTGTGTTAGAAAGAGAGATGAGATGAGATGAAGGGAGATACAATGAGACTGACAGATGCAGATAAATTAATAGTACTGAGCGTAAAAGGTCACATGGTGACAGGAAGTGACAGCTTGTGATAGTCCTTGAGGTGGGAAAATTCATTTCCTTTTTACAATCATCCCAGAGACACAGAGGTCACTTCCTGTGTTATCCCCAATGTGATTTATAGCAAGCCAAAAATTGTGGGAAAAAGAAAACGTCACAGTTCAAGCTCCTCATCTTCCTGTAGTGCAGAAGAATAGGCAGGTTTAATAACTCTCAACATCAATACTTGTCTCACTGACAAAACTAATGGGCTGGCCAAAAAGTCCATTTGGTTTTTGTCAACACAAAACTTCAAGCAGGCTGAGCAGTAGCTAACTTCAGTCTGTTCCGCTTGACACTTCAATGTCGTTTGACACAAAATTCTGACGAGACCAGATGTATTTTATGTGTTTAGGATCGTCCTGAAAATGCGAAACCAAAACAATTATTGACATCTCATGCTTTTTTATTTTAAAGGCAAGAAAGCGGTGGAAACTTGCAGAAAGATATGTGCAGTGTGTGAATGTGTGTGCCAGAAGTGGTTTTCAAGATTTCATTCAGGAAATTTTGGGCTTCAAGGCGCACCTCTCCCTGGCCAGCCAATTGAGATTAACAGCGGCCAAATGAAGGAGTTAGTTGACACCAATCCCCATTATATGGCCAGGGAGATCCTCAAAATATCCAAACTGAGTGTTGATCACCATCTGCATCAGTAAACTGAAAAAAACTGCCATATGTAGAAAGCATACATCAGCTTGGCTATGTGAGCAGCCTCCATGTTTGGGTTCCACATCCACTTAATGAAGCTAACCTCACACAAAGAATTTCCATTTGCGATTTGGTTTTGGAAAAGGTTTTTTTTTCAAGGGAATGGTGATAGGGGATGAAAAGTGGATTGTATATAACAGTGTTTCCCAATCCTAGTCCTCGCAGAACACCGCTCTGCACAGATTCGAGTTTCCCAACCCACAGCACACCTGATGCTACTGATTAGCTAATTAGCAACATAGGATCGGCGTGCGGCAGTGCAGGAAATAGTGAATGCAGTGCAGAGCGGTGTTCCGCGAGAACTGGGATTGGAAAATGCTGGTGGACCACAAACGATTGTAAGGAAGCATGACAAATTACCGCAAACAGCCCCCAAAGCAGGACTACGCCCGAAGATGGTGATGCTTTCAATTTGGTAGGATCGAAAGTGTTTTATGAGCTTTTTCCCATGAACAGGACCATCAATTCAGATGTGTATTGTGACTAGCTGGACAAATTAAACACAACGATCCACCAGAAGCATCCAGAACTGGCTATTCATAAGGACACTGTCTTCCATCATGACAATGCCAGAGTGCACACTTCTTTACAGACACGGCAGAAGTTACTGGAACTTGACTGGGAAGTTTTGCCACACATTCCGTATTCGCCCGACCTTGCACCTTCAGGTTTCCACCTGTTTCGCTCTCTTCGAAATTTACTGAATGGACAGACCTCCACCTTTGAAGAAGGTGTAAAAATTTCACCAGTAAAGACAGGACATCATTTGAGCAGGGAATTGCCCACAAAATGACAAAAGATATTGGAACAAAATGATAATAATAGCATAGATGCAATAAACTGCTATGCGCTTAAAATGTGTGTCTTGTTTTTGCTTAAAAAAACGAATGGACTTTTCGGCCAACCCAGTATGTGACATCTTAGTGGAAAACCCCTTGGATTTATGAGTAAATTGTTCAACATGTCCTTTTTAGCTTTTTTCCATCTCCAAAAGCCAACAGTGGACACTAGCTGTGGTGTCAAACCTAGAATAGAAACTAGTGATCACTGTTTAGTCATCGGCGCATCACAGCACACAGTGCACCGCAAGGAAATGTGGCCTTTGTCCATGAAGGAGCAGTGGGCAGCTCTATCAGTACCCGGGGAGCAGGGCTTGGGGACAGTACCTTGCTCATGAATACCTCAGCGGTACCTTTATTGGTGTGGGACCTATACTGACGAAGCTCCGATCACGGGGCGAACTCCCTACCTGGGTTTAGGGTTAGGGTTAGATTTGATTAATTAGATGAATTACTTTGACATTAATTCACTTAAAGTAATTTAAAAGCATATAAGAAAGGTCATATGAGGCATCAAAATGATAAACAGAAGAAAAATAAATCATGTCTATTTTAGTGCATTCAAATGTTATCATAAATGTGTGTGTGTGTGTGTGTGTGTAGAGAGAGAGAGAGAGAGAGAGAGAGAGGGAGACAGAGAGAGAGTATTGTATTGGTTTAGACCGGAGTCACAGGTGTGGGATTTCCTGTTATGGGCATTGTGTGAATGTTAATTAAAAGTTTGGTGCATCCAGGAGCTTTGGTTGGTAATCCCTGTTTAATTGTCTGTGTGTCTATGTGTCTGTGTGTGTGTTTTTGAGAGAGAGAGAGAGAGAGAGAGAGATTCTTAAAACAGAAAAAAACTGATGCAAGACTCACAATGGCAATTACAGGGACATTTATAAAGGTACATGTAGTGAGATGTGTTTGTGAGTTTGTGTGTGTGTGTGTGTATGTGTGTGTGTGTGTGTGTAATCACAAAGCTTGTTTTCTTGCGATCAGTGGTATGTCAATGCAACCCACTCAGGAATGTTACCAGGATTGCTAAAACTTGAACAGAACACAGCTGTTGTTAAGTGTGTGTGTGTGTGTGTGAGTAATAACCATGCTCACTGAATATCTCCTGCAAGACTACACCCCTTCTTACAGTTTGCTGGCCTTCAGGAGAGAACGAGCCTAAAATGTGTGTGGAGATAATGAGACACATGAAGTCAGTGCGTGTGTGCGTGTGTGTGCGTGTGTGTGTTTTGTTTGGGTAGGAGGAAACCTTTTACACTGCAAGTTCCACAGCACTATAAACCTGCATATTGTAAAAGTCTTTACGTAACTCTGTGTGTGTGAGTGTGGGTGTGTGCATGTAACGTCTTTACATTAAGCAGGAGCCATTACTGCATAGAGAACCGTCACTTGACGTTTACCCTAGCTCTTAATTAAAACAAGGTGTGTGTGTATGTGTGTGTGTCCATGCGTGTACCATGTGACCCACTTCACTTTTCAGAGTTAGTGCTTCCACCCTCTCCTAAAGACTGGAAAATACTCAACAGTCAGATGGTTCAAGGCATTAAATTAATCTCTCTCTCTTTCCCTCTCTCTCTCTCTCTCTCTCTCTCTGTCTCCTTCTCTCACTCTCTAAATGTATGCTTTGTTTGACTCTCACAAGCCTTTTGCTATTCCTCCACATTCTTTTTCGTGCTCTGATGAAATCTCACCCTTTGTTTGTCACTCTTTCTTTCCATCCCCTCTCTCTCTCTCTCTCTCTCTCTCTTTTTTCCTTCTCTCCTCCTTGTTTCTCTGTTCCGTTGTTGCTGACTTCAGGCATATGTTAAATTCATGAATGCTGGCGGCACTGACGAGAACTCATGGGAAATAAGGAGCCTCACACACACACACGCACACACAAACACACACACACACACACACACTTGCCCTCTTAGACCCACTGTGCAAAACGTCTATCAATTACATGCATTGGAACGAGGTCTGTTTCAGATAAAAGGAAACACTTCATCCAGAATCGTACGGCCCTTTGTGTGTATGTGTGTGTGAGAGAGAGAGGGAGTATGTGTGTTTTGTGCTGTTGCAGGCATATTTACAGACAATGGGAGCTTTTGATTGGTGGGCTGTTGGGGTCTGAAGGGAGCTTCTTGTCTGTCCGGTTCATTGGTGCGGTGAGCGTTCACGTGACTCGGAGCTGACATTCAGTGACACACACCAGCGCACATTCCACTATCACACTCACACTCCTCCTCGAAATTCACCCTGCTGCTTGCCTTGCTCAAGCGGAAGCCATAGTACTTCTTACCAGTCATGTGCTCCCTCATTCCCTCCCTCTTTCCCTCTCTCATTTTTAAAAATATATATTTTCGGTTCTGCCCGACTGCATCACGCGCCCTGGCAGGGCTCCCCCTTGCTGTCACACGCTGGCGCTCTGCTGCCCTACATGCCTGAGCACAGGAGAGACCAGGCAGCACTGCAGTGGGGAGAAAGGGAGCCAGGGAGCAAGGAATGGAGGGAGAGAGAGAGAGAGAGAGAAAGAGATAGGGATGGAGGAAGAGAGGAAGGGGGTTAGGGTGAGCAGGACCTGAGCTAATCCTCATCAATCCAAATACTGCCCCCCACACCCCCTGAAACAGCCTCTCTCTGTCTCTCCCTCTCTCTCTCTCTCTCTCTCTCGCAAACACACACACAATGTGAGGTAAGAACTCGACAGAATAAGGGTATTTCTGGATAAAAGTAGCATAGCTCAAAATGGCTATGTAACAGTTAGGTATGGCTATGGCCTATTCTGCAATAGCAATGTCAACACACACACACGCACGCACACGCACACAGAGTGGAGATGCCTAAATCAAATTGTAGTACATTAAACATTGCAGAATGCATTGCTATAAAATGTATCTTATCAGAGAGAGCGAGAGAGAGAGGGAGAGAGAGAGAGAGAAAAAGAGATGCTGGCACAATAAGGATATTTCAGAGCTGGTTTACCAAAAATCCACATGGCTGCTCACACTACCACACACACACACACACACACACAAGCATGCACAAATGCTAAACTTGTGGTTTCATATGAAAAGAGATGATAAACATGCACATATAATACATTCTTTGTCACCAGGGCAGTATAATTACGTGATATACTACATATCAGGTCTGATCTTCTGTAATTCTGACAAAGATTCTCAAATTTGTGTCTGGTTTAGAATCACCAAACCACTTTGTGCAGGCTCTAGACTGTCTTATTAAAATAACAATCAGATGGCTTGCTGTAGCTGCAAGAAACTGTCAAAGTGAATTTAAAAGGAGCAGTGGATGGGTTTCGGGGAACAGTGCTAAAGGAAAGCGAACTTCTGGTCATTGGCCCAGTTGCCTACCCATTACACTACAGACTGCCCGGCCAGCTGCCAAAGGAGTTGCAATGACTCAAATTTGAAAGTGTCTCTCTGACTATTTTTATATCTTTGCTTCTTTAAAAATAATGTGTTCTATGAGTATTAAATTACAGACTCCATCATCTGGAACCAGCTAGACCTTTTTTGGACTATATGGACTTGAACGAACTCCATTAGGCAAGTTCCTTTGATTGGCAACAAAAAGAATTATGGGATCATTAGTCAAAGCAAATACATTCTGATGTCATTAGTCAACCTGTCTCTCTGGAGTAAATGCACAAGAAGGAAACTGACTAAAGTCAAAAGACTAGAGGGAAGATGCTTGAGCACCACCTTGGGTTTATTGGGGCAGTTGGTGGCATAATGGTTAGGGAGTTGGCCCCATGTTTGGACTGGACCTGTAAACATACCACTGAGGTGCTCAAGAGCAAGGTACCATCCCCAAGAACTGTTCCATGGGTGATGTAAAATGTTCAATTTATGAGGATATTGATTTGAGGTCATATGACGTAATGTCAAATCAAATAATCATATCAGTTTATAAAAGGATGGTCTGTTCTAATACATAAATGCGGCTGGGATGAAACCTAGTACTTCATCAACTAGCGATATTCTCTCTGGGTGGGGGACCCCTCGTAGATGGTGCCGGTGTGTAACGCAGAATAAAGGAGGATTATAGTTTTAAATTAAGTACAAGTTTATTAGTCATTCTGGTTTTGTCAAGCCAACATAAAATGGTTAACGTGATGAAAAATGGATGAAAACAGATGAAAGGATGGATGAAAGAAAATAAGACCTGCAAACGAGAGAACGAGGGGGAGGAATGTTCGAAAGATGCTAAGGTTCAAAGTGTAAAGCTGACGTGTGTGTGTGTGTGTGCTGTTTCTCATTATCCTGAAATCTATAAATATCTTTCTTTCTTTATCCTTTTTTTTTTAGTTTCTGGGTCACCTACTCCCTTCTTGCACTGTTCCTGTCTGATCCACACACATGCGCACACACGCACACACACACACACACACATACACACACCAACACACATACAAACACACAGTCTTGTCTTGCAATCTTCATGGGGTAGCAGTGCCTTTATGGAAAAATTGGGTCTTGACAACCTTCTAAAATTTGGGCACACACACATACACACACACACACACATACACACTTCTTATGAGGACCAATCTTTGCCTACAAAGCCATAAAAACCTAACAAAGCGGAGGCTTGTGATGCTTTTTCTTCTCTCCCCCTCTCTCTTTGTGTTCATTTTTACTTCAGTTGGCAGACATTTACAGTGTTGAGTTTGTGAACTTTATTTACTGGCAACAAAGCGAATGCGTTCATCCATCCACAAATATCAGCGTGTAGCAGCAGTAAAGGTTAGCTCAGCGTCCCCTTACGCAATAGCACACCTCCTCATGTATAAAGGTTACTCTCATCAGCAGCAATTTACACTTGATCTGTCTGTCTATAGGGATTACTTCTTTAATTTAAACATTACCAATTCTTCCAGAAAATACAGAGGGGACTGTTTTAGGTTGGAAAGGGGTTGGAAATGTGTGTGGAGCAGGTATGAGTGTGTGTGTGTCTGTATGTGTGTGTGTGTGTGTGTGTGTGTGTCCTTTTTGTTTCTGTTGGATAAATTAGTCTGAGACTCCATGAGTCAGCAAACACTAGATTATAGCATTTTTAAAAAATACTATAAATATATATATTTTTTAATTCACCATATATATATATACATTTACCCTTAGCTGAAGTGTAGATAGATTACACTGCATTACACCGAACAAAATTTATATTATATAGGTTCATTAACTGATAGATAGAATCTTCAATAACTTTCCCTATGTAGAATTAACAAAGATTGAAAAATTGAGCTAAAAACAGAACTGTGAAGATTAAGTCATTGTAAACACAGCACACTGTGCACCAAAATGAAATGTGACTTCTGCATTTGACCCATCCGCGAAGGAGCGGTGGGCAGCTGATGTGGGCAGTGGGCCTTGTTCATGAGTACCTCAGTGGCACCTTTATCAGTTCAGGTTGAAACTGGCGACCTTCCCATCACTGGGCGAACTCCTGGAGTATTGTTTACTTAATATCAACATTCAATTTTTTTTTGCTTTGTCTATGTGTAAATGTTTGTGTGCATGCCTGCATTTACAAGGCAGCAATACAGAGCTGTGGAAAAAATGATTTATAACTTAATATACACTTAAAGACAGAACTAGGCCAGAGCTGCAGATAGCTAACTTGTGTGTGTGTATTTGCATTGACATTTTGATGTAGGGACTGGTTAAATGCAGGAGTTGTCTGAAATATCTGAGTCTGTACTATCATTGCTGCTGTGCTGCATGCGTTGTCACCTCGGTCGGCTGTCTGAGTTGAATGACAAAGAATATTTCGATGAGAAAATGGATACACTGTAAATGGGAAATGATGGGAAACAAAAGGACTAGACCAAGGGAATGTGGGCGAGAAAACGTGTAATGGCACAGTTTTACAGGTGTGATTACTTTGAAGTTGACTGTGAAGTACAGTATAGTGTGCGTGAGTGTGTGTGTGTGTGTTAAACTGAAATGTGTGTCTGATTCACAGTCATCACTTTGTTCATCAGAGTGAAGCATGTCTGAAGAGCAGAAGTGTGCTCTCCCCCACACTCTCCTCTTAGTCATTAGTTGTGTGTTTGTGTGTGTGTGCATATGTGCATTAAAGACCCCTTTCAAAGTCTATTATTGTAAGAGACATCCAACATCATGCTTTTTATTCATCCTACATTTTGTTCAAACTCATTTTTACAAGTCAACAGACTTGATTTGACTTGTGTTCATATTCAGAGATTTTCACCCAACTGTGTTTAAATTAAAGAAGCTGAACAACCAAAACCATTTTCTGAGATCGAACCCAAGACCAATCTATGTCCAAGCAGGTATCGGCTTAGTGAGGATTTACCAGTGTGACCAAGACCCTTCAAAACCAGAAGCAGCCCATATAACAAAAAATAAAGATGCAAGTGTCATGTCAAATCATGTCAAAATCATTTATGCATTCTTCAAATATCTGACAGTGTTTCTCATCTGAACCTTGAAGTCCCTAAAATTTCTCTTAAAGAAAATTCTACAAAATCTCAATCAATAATCACTGTTAAAAGAGTCTGCCCAACCTATATAATGACTCCCTTGAGGACAAAGTCTGCAAACCAATAAAAATCTTAATACAGATTTGAGTGTGCTGTTTAGGCTCCTTTTTCAAAATTGTGTTTGGATTTCTTTTTACCAAGCATAACAGATAAATGAATCTTCAACCAATCTCTGCAAAATAGGTCTGCATTATGCACATTGTTTAGAAGAACTGATTATGGCAATAAAGATTCTCTAAATAACTTCTTTTAGGTTAATGTATTTTGTCAATGGGTCAAACTACATTAACCTAGTGATACAACATTTCATTTCATTTATTTGTTTATTTACGAATAATGTTCGCTTATGCTAACAGCCAGGTCTGGCATGTGTCTTGCTTGCGCCCTCTTCAAAGCCACGCCTCCCCAGTTTTGGGGACACAGTGACCTCCCTGCCCACTGACTCTCTTGACCCACCCTGTTGGTAGTCCAGCAACAACTAACAACACACTTATAGGATGTATCAGACACTCATCCATTACATACCAGTCAGTTCCTAATTACAGGGACAGTCTCCCTGGAGCAACTTTGGGGTTAAAGGGCTTGCTCAGGGTGATGGATTTAGGCTCCATTCTTGTAATCACCAATATAGGGTTTTAGTCTCTTAGATCACTTAACAACCGCCGCCTCAACTTTATCAAACAACTTTGGGTCTTGCTTCTACAGACCATTTAATATGCTCTGTCAAGCAGAGTGTGATGTTCACTCATTGATTAACTGATTTATTGATTGGTCCATTCATTATCTGTCGGGGTTACCTGGGACTTTAAAGCAACCAATTAACATATAGGACATGATGTTGGAGGAAACCAGAGCACCCGGAGAAAATCCTTCTTGCTATTAGGAGAAAGTGCTTACTACTGAGTCACCATGCTAAAATGCTACAGTTCAGTCAAATCCTCCCTTTTATACAGTAACAGACAAAACTAATATTTTAGCTGATAAATAACAAAAACAACTAGCGCTCTACTCACAATACAGCCATTTATTGATATTATCAGTGTTTATCCATTGCATCATTGTGAGGCGACGCCAAGTTGCGCGCATGGGATTGTGGGAAATGTAGTTCTCACCCAGAAAGACCAAAAGCAGCTTATTTATAGCCCAAAATGTGTTCAAATTAGCTCAGAATGACCCAAAATTTCAGTATTTCCTACTTTACAATTAATCAGCTTTTTAAATTTTTTTATAATGTTAGAGAGTAATCAATAGAAAAAAATAAATACAGAAAAATGCATTTTTTTGTTATCAAATAATCTTGTTCTGTATTCTGATGAATCATTAAGGCTCAGGGACAAGATGATCTTATAGGCCTGCCCCTAATTCACAAATAAGAACACCCTCCTGAGGAGGGCACACCTTTCTGCACACCTTGTCATTATAATCCAATATGCCTAAAAACCTATTTAAAGAAATTAAAGAAAACGTTTCCATATGCACACACTATCTTTCCTTCTTTAGCGGATGATGGATTTACACCTCCCTGTTCTCGTCTGTTACCTTCACATATCCAATTGATATTTGGTAACGGCGGCGATAATATTGCTAATGGCAATAATAACAGCTCGCAGAACTAATATTACTCCATAGATCACATGTGATTGCTCCGTAGAGAAGAGGAGGGTAATTGGACTGAACAGTGTAATGATCCTAACTGCAACTCCGGGAGCAATGCGAAGCCCGTGTTTATGGAGCTAATGTGTGTGATGAGGTGATGAAGGAAGGACTGGGCCCAGCGGGGCCTGATGGAGTAGGGGGTCGTATCAACGGCATAATATTTTAAGCAATTTTGGAGATAACCTGGTTGAAACCATTTTAAATCTGGTGAGCTTTCAGCTTGCCACAATTCACAGGTTCAGTTTGCGTGTTTTCTGGTACAGAACAGATGGCTCAGAATGGAGCAACTTATACTAGTGGCCTGATAAACCCAGGTTTCAGGGGGTAATTTTCATTTGGATTAGCAAAATGGCTTAAAGTTAGATGTTACTGCCAGTATATCCATTAATGAGGGTGTTTTTACGCATGTTTTGAATTACGAAGTTATGGCTCGTTCTATGTATTTTTTTATGATAGATGTCATCAGCAAATATGAAATAATAAAAAATCGCCAAAGCAAGAGAGAAATTGCAGACTGATTCTGCGGAACGATAGAGATAGATAAGGAAAAAGGAGTGGGGATGAAAAAGTTTGAAAATGTAAATCAGAGCTGATGAATTTGTTCATTCGTTTATTTATGTATAGCACGTGATGTTGATTAACTCATCTACAGTTAAAGAGGTATTTCCTCTTATGCAATCTTCTAAATCCAGTTTCACTTTGAAGTTTAAACATTAACTTTTATGAGAAGTGTGTGGAGGCAGGGTAGGTGTCTTTACGTCCTTGTGTGTTGTGTGTTATTTGGCGGGGTCTTGCGCTGTAGGTGTTCGAGTGTGTCACCAGACAGTGATGATACGTATCACACCACCCAGACTCCACTGGTAAACATGTCCTTAATAGGATTCTTACATGACAGCTTGTGTGTGTGTGTGTGTGTCTAGAGAGAAGGCAGTATGAAGGAGATGGGGTCGGGGTGAAGTTTACCATCACCCCAATCTCTGTCCTAATCCTTCCTAAAGGGAACATGACTGAACATGAATCCAATTCCAAAGTCTAACTCTAAACAAAACCAGACAGAACACTGGCCCTTCTAACTCTGTCTGCTTTTGAAGTACACACACACACACACACTCACACAAACATCTGTTCCTCACGCCTCATCTATTACTGACTATATTGTACATCTACTGCAAAATAAAGTTCCATTTTACCATTAACTCGAATCCAGGCTATCAGATTTGTGTGTCTGAATCAGAAAGTGGGGGGGAGGTGGATGCGCAGGGATCAGTGTGTGTGTGTGTGTGTGTGTGTATGTGTGTAGGGCAGAGGGTAGCTTTCTTTCAGTGGCGTCTCTTGTTTTCACTCCCTTAAATCAAACTGGAGGAATCTGAGGCTTTGACACATAGCCAAATGCTGAAAAAAATGCTTGCCATAAGAGAGAAGCCTTCAGCAGTTATACACACTCTTACACATGCCACGTGTATTTGTGTGTGCGTGAGTGAGTGTGTGTGTATGTCACTGTGATATGCTAGTAAAGATTCCACTCCAAATAAGAAACAGATGACTGTTTGCATCATCTCTTTGGTGTGTGTGTGTGTGTGTGTGTGTGTGTGTGTCTGTGTGTGTGACTGTGTGTATGTTGTCATCCAGCACAATATTCAATATCACATCTCACAGTAAGAGTTTGTAGGGGAACTTTTACAAAAGGATTAAAGGGGAAAGAATGACTATGAGAGAGCGACTTAGCTCTTCTTCCCCAGGCGCCTGCTGCCTGGTTCTGAAGCAGTGACGTCCTCATGGTGCTGGATGGGATCCGGACCCCAGCTGTACCAGAACCTCCTTAAGCTCCTTTACTGACGTCAGATGCTGGAATGACAACAAGAACGAATCCAGTTTAGTCATGATGTTGATCAGGTCTAGTCAAATGTTTCTGAGGAAAATGAACTCTCTAAATGATCTGTTCTATGATCTGTTCATAGTATAAGTGCAGAGAGAATAGATACTAGATATTAGATACTAGATACATGCATTAATATATAAATATCTAAATACTTATATAGAATTTGCTAGTAAGGTTGTGCTGTGGAGGCATCATGTATTTGTTGTACTGCTTCTATTGTTAGTCATACCACATGTCCTGAACATGTCCGGAGCAGTGGTCAGCGCTGCTGCCTCACAGTGAGAAGGTCCTGGGTTTGATTCCTGGGTCAACCGTAGGGCTTTTCTGTGCGAAGTTTGTGTGCTTAATCTAAATTGGCCTCATAAGGTGTGCCTGTGTGTTGCAGTGAGAGTGTGATTGTGTGTGTGTGTGTGTGTGTGTGTGTGTGTGTGCACCCTGCAGTGTGTTGGTCCCTGCCTCACATCCCTAGTGCCGGGATAGGCTTCAGTCCCTGTGACCCCGATAAGGGATTAAGCGGTTCATGAGATGAATGAATGTTTTGATACAATTAAAAACACTATTATATGACGCAACTGCAGAATTAAAGAAAACCATATGCTATTGTTTTGCGCAAACATGCATGCAATAAAATTTGTGTGCATTTCTTACTAAAGAATAAATCTTATATAACAAAACACTGGTCAGCGTCAGAACCCCATCGGCATAAATGGGTTTTAAGAACTAGCAACAGTTGGTGAATAAGGCGCATTTCTCCTTACCACTGTCTGTTTATATTCATTCATTCATTCATTCATTATCTGCACCGCTCAATCCCAACTGGGGTCGCGGGGGAACCAGAGCCTATCCCAGGAACTTTCGGGCGCAAGGCGGGGAACAACCCTGGGCAGGCGCCAACACACCGCAGGGTACACACACACCCACACGGTCACACACACATTCACACCTTACAGGGCCAATTTAGAGTCGCCAGTTAACCTATAGTGCATGCCTTTGGACTGTGGGTGGAAACCGGAGCACCCGGAGGAAACCCACGCAAACACAGGGAGAGCATGCAAACTCCACACAGAAAGACCCTACGGCTGTCCCCGGGGCTCAAACCCAGGACCTTCTCGCCTTGAGGTGGCAGCGCTAACCACTGCGCCACCGTGTCTGTTTATATTAGGCAACAAAACATAATAAAATGCATTGATTCTAGTCATTGAATCTGTTAAATAATAAGGTATCCATGCACGAACCTGTGTGAATTTATATTTCATAAATGAAAAAATGACGGAAAGTAAATGTAAGTCAATGATGCATGCTGCAGGTAGAAAGTGGCAGGGTGCACACAGCACCACAGAGTCCTTTGTTTACACCAGCCAGCATTCACATTTGGCAAAAAGAGAATCATTCTGGAGTGGTGGAAAACTGAAGAGTTACCAAGGACATTGGTTAATTCTAAAAAAAAATCAAACAAGATATACTGTGCAAGGCTGTCAGAGATCGTGAATAACAAGGTTGGTCCTTAAACTCGGCACTGTCAAAAACAGCAAATATCAAGGAGGAGCAAAATATATTCTCTTTGTCCTTTTGTTTTCTTGATCAAGGTTTATCGTCAACAGAGCAGCCAGGCTCCTGGATCGCCTCCCACAGAGGCAGAACTGCTGGATGCCTCTACATGGCAGAATGGAAAAGGAGGCTCCTGGCTCAGTAGAAATGACTAGATTCACCTTGTGAAGAAGACATAAGCAAGTTCAATGTTTTGTTAAATATTCAGACGCACGGTTAAGACCAAACTCTGGAGCAAGTTTAGCATTTGGCTGGAAAATATATATATAAGGTCGACCTCTAGAAGCTCTTGGTGCTGAACTCTGTAATGTGTTACATTTTTGAGAGAAAGAGCAAGCTGGAACTAAATTCTGCAAGGTGTCATACCTTCAAGAGCAGGCTGGTAATAAACTATACATTGAGGTAGATCCCTCAAATCAAGTAGGTACTAAATTCTCCAGGGTAGTTTAATACCAGTTTTCATATGCAGAAAACTCTGAAGTATTTTATTTCTCCTGGAGAAGGTTGGCAAATCTATGTGATCCATGTAAAGTAGAAGATTTACCAGAGCAGATTGGCACTAAGCACAGCAAAGTGGCAAATCTCCAAGAGCAGGTTGGTTCCAAATTCTGTAACATCTCCATTTCCAGGAGAAGGCTGGGACTAATTTCTCCAGGGTTGTAGATCTTGACAAGCAGACTGATACTAACCCTGTTAGAGGAGTACATCTCCAGGGCTAAGAGGTTAAGTCTCCAAGATCAGGTTGGTAGTAATATATGCAGGCTTGTAGATCTAATGGAATCTTTAGATCATCTGAAGAATTTATGTGGATTCAGGAAAGACTATTCAATCAAAACACTTCAACATCTCCTGGTCAGATGCATACGGAAATACTGAATGAGTGATTATTTGTCATTGTGAACAGACCACAGCACAGCACAAAGTGAACTACAATGAAATGTGACCTCTGCATTTGACTCATCCATGATGTAGCAGTGAGCCCAGGAAGCAGTGCTTGGGGACGGTACCTTGTTCATGAGTACCTCAGTGGTAACTTTGAACCGGTGACTTTCTGATCATGGAGCAAACTCCCTAAGGCCCTATCCACGTGGGCATTCGAATCTTGGATAAATGAACACACTCTGAACGCCCTACGCGTTGTTGTTGCGTTTTGTAGCTGCGCTTGGTTGACTTCAGTGAGGCGTTAAATAATCATTCGTTTGACACTGTTTAATCCCCGATTTGAAATTCTGTGTGTTTACCTGTTTGGGCAGCAGTGCAAAGTGTTTACCC